>JAPKLY010000011.1:1959549-2271169 GCA_026898435.1 Prunella vulgaris
TCATCATATTAAACTGAACATACTGCATTGGTTTTAACCTCAGGACTGAATCAATCATCCTGAATCTGAATACTGTGCACTCAGCCTTAACCACCAATTTACTAAGCAACTCAGAGAAAACGTTTTCAGAAACTAAAAACGAGTAGAACCTAAGGGCTCACTTTCCGCACGTACTCTGGCTCACTGAGATTCCGAGCACTTTACTCACACTCAGTTTATCTGACTCGTTACTGAACCGTCCCTGCAGCCCCTGTGGACCTTCAGCATACTGAGTACTTCAGGGAATCCTGACTGAGTGCGTTAGAGCAATTTTCTGAGTCTTTCAGAAAAATCTGACATCAGTGTATTCCCCCCCCCATACACTGATTTAACTCGTTTCGGGACCAACAATAAAGATGACTTCACTGCTGATGAGAGGAAGAGACACAATCTCAATTTTGTGGCCACAAATATATTGTACACAACCATCCCTGACTCTGTCAAGGGAAGGGTTGTCCATTGTACAACTGCAAAAGAGATATGGGACACCCTGGCTCTCCTGTGTGAGGGAACTGACAAAATAAAAGAAAACAAATTGTCAGTGGCTGTTCAAAAGTATGAACAATTCACAATGAAATCAAATGAGACCATTGATCAGCTTGATGGCAGGTTCATTGACATCATGAATGAGATAAACTCTCTTGGAAAGGTGTACACCAAGAGGGAGGTTGCTCTCAAAATCCTCAGGGGACTCTCACCTAGATGGGATGTTTACTCTGTGATGATGCAGAACACAAAGGATCTATCTAACATGTCTATGCAGTAAGTGTTCTCAGAACTCAAGGCCTATGAGTTTGATCTCAATAGTAAAAGAGCTACAAAAAAGCCTTCCTCATCTGAGAAAGGAGTAGCCTTCAAGGCAAATAGTTCTAAAGCTGAACCTGCCAAGATCACGAAAGCCAACAAGCTCTGCAAATCTCAAAGCAAAACTGAGCTGAAAGAAGAAATGAGCCTTCTAGCAAGAAGGTTTGAGAAGCTGAACTCAAGGTTTGGCAAGTACAAGAGATATTATCAGGATAGCAAGGAAAAGAAGTCTAGATTCACACCCAGGAATGATAAGGAACCTGAGAAGGATTACAAGAGAAATAACAAAAGTGAGGAATCCACCTCAAAATCTGAATCCAGAAGGAAAGACAAGGAAGAAGTTGAAGATGATGACAAAAGTCGCTTTCAATGCAACAAGACAGGCCACTTCCAGTATGATTGCCCTCAGCTGAGTTCTAAGGAGAGGAAGGAAAGGCAGGCCAAGAGGGACAGGAGACTGGAAAGAAGAGCATTGGTGGCAGAAGATGAGCAAATTGAAAGCTCCTCTGAGGAAATATTCACTGACAGCAGTGATGATGATCTATGTCTCATGGCCAATGATGAACCTGAGGTACAATCTCAACTTTGTCAATTGATAGTTCACTCACCTGAGCCCAGCTCAGAGTCAGCAGGGGACCTCAACCTTCAGTTCTCTTTGGAACAATTGATGGTTGACTTCTCCAGGCTGCAAGAGTCATACCTCACTCTTGAGGAAGACCTTGCCTCAGCATCCCAAACCATTGCCCTGACAAATGAAGTGGAAACACTCAAGGGTCAGGTCAGTGCAAAGAATGAGCTGATCAGGGGACTGACCAATGATCAGATCAGGCTAGCTAGTGAAAATAATGAGCTAGCTATCCAAATCAAAACCCTTATCAGCAATGTAAATTTGCTGAAAGAATCTGAGGATCATCTGCTGAGAAAGCTAGAATCCTTAAACAAACCTTCTCTTGCTATAGAAAAGATTCTAAGTTTACAAAATAGCTCAGACAACAGACATGGGATAGGATTTTTCTCATGTACATCCTCAAAATGCCCTCTCAATACTGCATCCACTAGCAGTAATGAGAGAGTGTTTGTAAGGTCCTCTGAGAATCCCAGAAGGATCCTTGATAATGGCAAAAGGCTTGCTGAACCTACTGAGGAGGTGATAGTGCCAAGTAGGTCCACTGAAAAGGCTAGAACAGCCTATACACCTCTCAAAACAAACTCCATGAAAAATCAACTCCAAAGAAGAAAATACTCTAGAAATAAATGGAGTAATGTTCAGTACACATATCCTCAACCTAGATCTTCTCCTAGGAGAAAATCTAGGTAGAGGACTAACTGGCCTGAATCCTCTGTCAGGAGAGTTGACAGAAGGGTTCACTTCAGGGAACCACTCTCATATATGCCCTATGAGAGAAGTTATATCCCTCCCTATCAACAGTACCTGAGGCCAACTGCACCAAAGCCCTTTAGGAACAGGAGGCATGACAAGCCACCTGTCCCACAAAGGACTAACACTTATAGGCAGTCAACTCCTAGGGCAGTTAAGGAGTCTACTGTCTATGTAGATGTTTATGGAAGAAAAATCAACCAGTCCAAAGTAACTAGGACTGTTAAGCAGATTTGGATCCCTAAAGGTACAGCTAACCAAATAGGACCCAACACAAGATGGGTACCTAAGAATTGATTTTTATGCAGGTCTTGGATTCTAAAGATGATTGGTATCTGGATAGTGGTTGCTCAAGACATATGACAGGCAACCAAAGTCTACTAACTAACTACAAAGAAAGGAAAGGCCCACAGGTCACTTTTGGTGACAACTCAAAAGGAATCAAACAAGGTTATGATACCCTGATAATAAGGACAGTCTAGGTAACAAATGTATCATATGTCAGTGGACTAAAACATAACCTGCTTTCTATAAGCCAATTCTGTGATAAGGGATATAATGTTGAGTTTTCAAGTAACCTATGCTGTGTAAGAAATGCATCAAATACTCAGGTACTACTAACTGGGTCTAGGAAAGGAAATGTTTATCTTGCATATTGGAGATCATGTCCAAAAGAGACCTGTCTCATTGCCAAGAGCTCAAGTGAACTGACTTGGCTATGGCACATAAGGCTCAATCATCTGAATTTCAAGACGCTCAACAAAATCTCAAGGCTGAGCCTAGTGGAAGGGATACCAAATGAGGTGTTCAACAAAGATCACATTTGCAAAGCTTGCCAAGAAGGGAAGCAAATACAAGCCTCATTCAAAAGCAAGACAACTCCCTCCACTGACAGGGTACTTCAACTTATACACATGGACCTCTTTGGACCTGTTACACCAGCTATCATCAATGGAAGCAAGTACACACTGGTGGTGGTAGATGCCTTCTCAAGATTTACTTGGGTGATATTCATGTCTAGTAAGAAGGATACTCAACTCAGGCTACCTGAGTTACTCGAGAAGATCTCAAATGAAACGGATCTATCTATCACCAAGATAAGATCTGATAAAGGTACTGAGTTCATAATTTCCATTATTACTGACTTCTGCAATAAGTCAGGTATATCCCATCAGACTTCAGCTGCTAGAACTACTCAACAAAATGGGTTAGCTGAAAGAAGAAACAGGACACTAAAGGAGGCTGCCAGAACCATGCTTGCTGATGCAAAAATTCCCAAAAGGTTCTGGGCTGAAGCCATACATACAGCCTGTCACACTCAAAATAGATCAATGCTCACCAAAACTCAAGGCAAAACCCCCTATGAGCCATGGAATGGTAGGAAACCTCAGGTATCCTACTTTCATGTCTTTGGTTGAAAGTGTTTCATTCACAACAATGGGAAAAGACAATTGAAAACCTTTGATAGCAAAGCTGATGAAGGAATTTTCCTTGGATATTCCCAAGTCAGTAGAGCCTTCAGGGTATATAACCTTAGAACCCTTGTTGTGGAAGAAACACCCCATGTTGTTTTTGATGAATCTACTCTTGAGTCCAGGAAAGATCAGGCTACCAAAGAGATCACTGATAAAATGACTAACCTGATCCTGGACAAGTCCATATATAAGAAGGTGGATGCCTACATACTAACATGGGACAACCTAGGAATAAAGGAGTCAGAGGACTGCACTCAGAGGACAAACCAGCCTGAGGAAATCAACACTGATGAAAATGAGCTGAATGACTCAATCCCAGCTCCTCAGGTAACTTCTGTCAATGAAGAAGCTGGCCAAGCTGAGACAGACACTGAGCATAAGATTCAGGGGGAAGCCAGACTAGACTGTGTTGATAACTTAGAAACAACCTTGAATGATGACTCAAGACTCTTACCCTCTGCCTTATCCCCTGATTTACTTAGAATTGCTCAATCTAGTGACTCAATCCCAGCTGGAGAGGTATCCACTGAGGATAACCCCACTGAGAGAGGACAATCCAAAAGAAGCTGGTTGATTGATCATCCAATTAGTCAGATTCTAGGAGATCCTAATCTTGGAGTCAAGACTAGAAGTTTTCATGGAGAGAATGCTCTCTTTTGCTGTTTTCTTTCAGCACAGGAGCCCAAGACCATTGAAGAAGCATTAAAGGATCCAAATTGGATCATTGCCATGTCGGAGGAACTCAACCAGTTCACAAGAAATCAAGTATGGGAGCTTGTCAAAAGACCCAAGCATGCCAACATCATTGGAACCAAATGGGTCTTCAAAAACAAAAAGGATGAGAATGATGTCATAGTCAGAAACAAAGCAAGATTGGTGGCCAAAGGATACTCTCAAGTAGAAGGATTTTATTATGATGAAACCTTTGCACCAGTAGCTAGACTAGAGACTATCAGGCTATTTCTTGCCTATGCTGCCCACAAAAAGTTCAAGGTCTACCAAATGGATGTCAAGAGTGCATTCCTGAATGGGGTTCTAAATGAAGAAGTCTATGTGGAACAACCCCCTGGCTTTGAGGAAGGCAACTAAGTCTACAAGCTCAGGAAAGCTCTATATGGCCTGAAACAAGCCCCAAGAGCCTGGTATGACACTTTGTCTCAGTTCCTCTTGGAGCATGGTTTTACAAAGGGGAGTGTTGACAGAACACTCTTTAGAACCACACATGGAGAAGACATACTATTGGTCCAAATCTATGTGGATGATATTATATTTGGATCACAGAATGACGATCTATCCACAAGATTCTTACATCTCATGAAAGGAAAATTTGAGATGTCCATGATGGGAGAGATGAATTTCTTCCTTGGACTGCAAGTCAGGTAGTCCCCTGAAGGAATATTCATCAATCAGGCCAAGTACACAAGGGAGCTGATTCAGAAATTTGGTTGCAGCTCAAGCAAAGTAGTCAGGGTACCTATGAATACAAACAGAAAGCTTGAACCTGAGAAGAAGGAGAAGCTGTGGATCAGACTACTTATAAAGGAATCATTGGATCTCTCCTATACCTCATTGCAAGCAGGCCTGATATTACTTATGCAGTGGGGATCTGTGCAAGATATCAGGCTAGTCCAAAGAAAAGTCACCTGGAAGCCACAAAGAAAATTCTAAGATATCTCAAGGGTACTGTCAACATGGGACTTTGGTACCCCTCTGATGATAACTTTGAATTAACAGGCTACTCATATGCTGACTATGGAGGATGCAAAATTGACAGAAAATCAACCACTGGAGCATGTCAATTTCTTGGAAATAAATTGATATCTTGGTTCTCAAAGAAGCAGAGCTCAGTAGAAACAAACACTACTGAAGCTGAGTATATGGCTGCTGGTAGTTGCTGTGCTCAAATTCTATGGATAAGGCAACAACTGACTGATTACAACATACATGCCAGTGAATTGCCCATCTGCTGTGATAACAATAGTGCTATTGCTATATCACAAAACCATGTACTTCACACAAGATGCAAGCATGTGGATATTAGGCACCACTTCATCAGAGATCATGTGGAGAAGAAGGATGTGTGCCTTGTAAAAATTCACACTGATAAGTAAAGGGCGGATATACTCACAAAACCTTTGGCTGAAGCAAGGTTTCATGAGCTGTCAGTGGAGTTGGGTCTACTTGATCCTCAGTTAGGAAACTGATCAGGCTACCTAACTCAGAATAAATCTCAATGAGTTCACAAGTCACTAATCAAGGGGGAATAATCAAAAACATCAGTGGATCAATCTGATAAAGTCCACTGATGTACTCTGAGTATCAGAAGAGTCTACTGCCCTGAACTCAACTGGACTAAGGAAAAGTCCACTGAGTACTCCACTGAGACAAGTTCTGACTGATGGTTACTTTATTGATAATCGTGCCTGCGGCGCATTTAATAGGATAGTAAGTGTGTAGTAAAATCTCGGGAGATGATTTCGAGCAGTTTTCTCTCATGAAAAGACTCACTTTTAACCGTCATCCTTTTCAATCTCAATCGTTGATCTTAAACCAACCCACCTTCCATATTTGGTAATAATTACAAATTACTTGGGAAGTTAAAACACTTTATCTTCCAAGTTATTGCCCCACTCTCAATCGTAGATCAAATCTCTCTTGTTCAATCTCCACCATTGATTGTCATTATAAATAACCTCCATACTTAGCATTTTTTTCACACGATTTCATTATTATCAACCCTACTCATACTCTCAACCCTTACCATTCACCAGAAAACATCCTATCTTAGAAACAATGTCTCAAATCTATGTAGATTACAAAGAACTGTCCAACAATAAAAAAAATTTGTATGAACCAATCGTTTGTTTCAACCATCTCGAAGTTCTTTCTGACCCCAACCTACACCATATCAAAAGAGCCCTTGATCTTGTAAGACATGCTGGGCTCTACAGATTCCTTTCAAAAGGTCCAGAGAAGTGCTATGACAGGCAGGTGTTGGAGTTCTTTGTGGATATGGAGAAGAGCATCACATCCATCAGATCTGCCATCATAATGGACAAGAGTGAAAAGAAACAGGACAAGAAAGGGAGGGAGGCCATTGAGGCTGTAATGAAGAGGCACAAGTTTACTCTAAGGCAGGAGGATTTACATGATATCTTTGGGTTGCCAAATGAGGGTTTGGACCCAGCAGCCTACAAGCTTGGAGAGGAAGAGAAGTTTTTTAACACAATTACAAAGAAGAGGGAGCAGTATGTCACAACCTTCAACAAGAAACTCCTCAAGCCTGAATTTGAGGTCTTGGCAGAGATTGTTGGGAAATGCATCCTAGCAAACCAAGGAATCATTGAGCAAGTGAGCAAGATAAAGCTCAGATTGATGGCGGCCATTGTAGACACCACTGATAGAGTGAAGTTCAACTGGAATCAGTTCTTCATCTCTAATCTCAAGGAGGAGAGAAGCAAACTGAAGGTGGTCAAGGGAAGATTGTTAATAGAGCACAAGTTGTGCTATGCCTCAAAGGTATCCCTCATCATTGAGGCACTGAATCTGAAGTACAACTTCCTTGACACAATATCTTGGAATAAGGCCAAGATACTGTTCAACTCTGAAAAGCTCTTGGAGAAAATGAAAGTTGAGGCAGCACCAAGGAAGGAGAGACAGGAACAAGCCAGTGTCCCAGAGGAGTCAGGAGAGGACAGTCCTCCTTTGAATCTCAAGAAGAGGGCTTTAAAGCCAAGTGAGAAGATGAAGTCCCACAAAGAGGAGGAGTTGGAGAAAAAGAAAAGGAGATTGGTGAAGAAAACTCTCATTGAAAGTAGGGCAGTAAGCAGCAGCTCTGAGACTTCCACCACACACTCATCTGCTGAGAAGTCTACTGAAGAGGAGGAAGAGAGATTGAGGTCACCTATTCATCTCCTTGCCACAACTACCCTGAAGGGGATTGAGGAAGGCAAAAAAGGAGAGGAAGCTGAGGAAAAAGAGGAGGAGGAAGAAAGTACAAAAAAGTCTGATGAAGAGAGCTCAGAAGAGTCCGAGGAAAGAGGAGGAAGAAAAGCCTCAGAGGACTCTCAAAAGTCCACTGAGGTAGCCAAAATTACACCCACCGAACCAACGACTGATAACCCCACTGAAGGCTCTCAACAGCCTGAAAGTGCAACCATAGAACAACCCACTGTCCCACAGGCTAGTGAAGTTTTACCTTCACTAGAAGTAGCTGATGAAGAGGAGGTCCAGTACACATAGTTGGACTCTCTAAAGGAGGAGACATGTTATGAATTGGAACTGTTATATCCTGCCTTGAACTCCCATCCCACCCTCAAGGAGATGTTTAAGAGGGTGAGGCTACTGGTCAACCTGAAAGATGCATATCTTCATGAGCTTTTGGAGGTTGTGAAGGGACAAGGTGAAAGCAACTGGAGAAAGGAGGAGAAGGAAACACTTGAGTTTCCTCAAGTGAGAAAAGTCAGTGTACTGATGCAAGAGTGGGAGTTTGGCAAGCTGGTGGCCAAGAAGTTGAATGATGCCAGGCTGATAGAAGTGCCCAAAGAAAAGTCCACGGATGATCAAGGAAAGGAAGGAGATGATGAGGGAGCCAACCCTACTGAATAGGGTCAGGCAGGTGCAAGTCAGGAGATGACCTAGGCCAATGGGGGTCAGGACACTAACGATCAGGCCACTAAAGATCAGCATGAGTCACAGGGGACTCAGAAGGAATTAGTGCCCTCTCCTAATGAAACACCAACTGCTCAGATTGAAGGTGTTATTCAGAGTGTTGTTCAGGCTGCTGTGGAGCACAAGCCTGAGGAAAAAGAGTTGGCTACTCTGACTGGGAAAATGGAGAATCTTGAGATCATGATGGAGGAGCAGTCTGTTGAGACAGCTGTGCTTGATGAGCATCTAGATCAGGTAAAGGGCTCTAACTTGACACTCATAACTAATCTGTCAAGTAATGTAGATCAGATGGAGATGCACCTATCCAAGGAAATCATTGATCTCAAAGCAAGTGTGGATCAAGAGAGGCAAGCCCATGCACAAGCCCTAATAGCAGTCAGGCAGGAGAACTTGGAAAAAAGAGAGAGGTTGATTCAAGCTACCATCACTGCAATGGCAGGTGGCCTGATGGAGAAGATGGATGCCTACATCAGACAAAGGGAGGAGGCTTTGAAGGCTGAAATAGAAACTCAAGTGAGGCAGGCACTCTCAGTTCTCCCCACTCAGGCGGCCACGTATCTGATAATAGAGGAGAAGTTGAAGCCATTTACTGACTTTGGAGTAAATGTTGTTTTTCATCTAAGGGCCTTGAATGAGGAAATAGAGCACTGCCTCACCCACCTGAGAGTTGTTGAGCAGGACACAGCTAGGCACTCAGTGGCTCTTGCTGAACTTTCTCAGAAAGTTAGCAAGAAGGGGGAAGAAGGTCAGGATAGGCCATTGGGTGGCCCATCAGTTGGAAAGAAGGCTGATCCAGAGAAGGTGGTAGCAGATGTGAACCAGGAAATTGTAAAACTTGTAAGAGAAGGGGAGCAGGCCACTACTAGGGAGAAAAAGAAGGGAAAGTCTAATGAAGGAAGGGGGACCAGGCTGTCTAAAGCCAAAGATCAAATTTTGAGAGAGAAAAGACAGAGGAATGAACAAAGAATGGGAGTGTATCTGACACTCAGGCCACCAAGAGGAGAAGGATAATGATTGATCAGGGAGAGGAGGAAGTCAGGGAGCTTCCAGTTGAAAATCCCAATCCAATTGCATCACTTGCACCCAGTCCACCAAAGAAGGTACAGTCCACTGAGGATCTCTTCAGGCCACCAACACTCAGTCCCCTGGCTCAGGCAGTAAGGTCAGGGAAGTCTCTTGATGAACACAACATGGAGAAAGCTGAAGAGAAGAGGCGACTGATGGAGAGTGGCCAACTGATGAAGCCCCCACCACCAAGGAAGCCCAGGAATTCATACTGGAGGATGAAGGCAAGAAGAAGCCAGACTCAAGCTAGTGAGCCTATTGCAAGGTTTCCTCACATAGATCTTTGGGTTCCTAAGGAGATCAATGACTCCTGGGAGGAAGCCAAGAGGGAGTTTGTGTACTCCTTCTATGTGACAAGGGAGTTCGCTGGTGTGGAGGCTGATGAAGTATTTCATCAGAAAATGGTGGAGAACTGGCCTGCCCTGTATCCCAGGATCCTAAACTCATGGGAAGAGCACGGTGGAGGAGACCCGTTCAAAGCCCCTGGTCCCATTCTGTTCATACCCCCAATGGATGCCAGTAGAGAAGTAAGGATGCAGGATATCCTGAATGAATGGCTGGTGGTTTGTGATCAGCTTGGCTTAAGGGGACACAACAAGGAAGTGATGGATAGGAAAATGGAACTGAAGAAAAGGGTGTTTGCAGAGTATGGAGTGGAGCCAGTGTTTGGGAGCCTGTGAGGCAAGTACACTGATGAAAGTAGCAAATGGAAGTATTTGATTTCTTTTGTTTTTGTTTTGGGACAGGACAATATTCTGATTACAGTAGAAGTTTGTAAACTGTAATCAAATTCTAAATTTAATGAAAATTTCTATCTTTTTAGCCCAAGATAATATCTCATTATCTGCTAGGCCTATGCACTTTACTATAAAATGCTTAACTAACCTGCATGTACTTATTCAGGGGGAACTTCTTAAAACTAAATCTTTGTTGGGATAAGTCTTTGTTCTTATCAAAAAGGGGGAAGTTGTTGGGAAATATCTTGTAAAATGTGTTGATAAAATCCCAAAGACTCCCCTGATGTATTAATGTATCTATAAAGACTTAGGAATCTAGCCCGAAGTGTTAAAAGGCTATGATAAAGACTTAGAAAATAAGTTTGTAAACTGACAGGCCACTTTGTTGAAAACTAGTCTGATGTATAGAAACTAGCCTGATGTCTCTTAGACTAGCCTGATGTAGGATTAGGAGATACACCCACTATCTAAAGAATGCACCCCAGAAGACTAAGTTCAAGCAGCCTGAAACGACTCCCCTGAAGACAAGTAACCTGATGCATTAAATGACTTCAGCATTTATGAAGGAAGCAGCCAACACATAAATGAAGTGTTAAATGCAGCAAATAGAATGTTCCAAGTCACCTGATGAAAAGACAGAGGACTTCAATGCAACCGTTATAACTGGACTGAGGAACAATTAAGACAGACCAATGAGAAGCTGCCACCTATGTACGGACCTGACACAAAGACTGACCTGTCAATACCAAGTTCAGAAGTAAACAACAACCTAGGATGGCACAGTTTTCAAAGGGGGCTGCATTAACTCTAAGCAGGCATTTAATGAGCCATCAACCATTAATGCTTGAAAGTTGACAATCCAAAATCTGAAGAAGATCTTTAGAACGTTGGACTGCTACATTTTCACAGATTTAACCATCCAAAATTTGAAGAAAATCTTGAAGAACGTTGGTACACCAAAATAGCTTAAATTTAAAACTATCTCTCCAACGGATAGTCTTTCAAATTTAAGTCTATTAATACAAGAGTTGAAAAAGAAGCCAAGCATGGGAAACTAACAAGCTCAACTGATTATCTGAAAAGTTCATACACTCAAGCACTAGAAATCTCTCTAGTTTCCCAAGTGCTCACATTGCTTAGAATTTAATCTTGTATTTAGGCTTACACTGTAATATCTTAGAAGCCTACTGAGATAACCCAATCTAGATACTGTCCATAATTGTAAAGGGTTATCTCTACCTTAGTTGGAAAACTCAAGCCCTTAAACCAAGATAGGTTCAAGGTTGTGAGTTGTAAGAAAGTAAGCTGAGGAGTGTCTCAGTCGGAAATCTAAGAGGACTAGGACTCAGTGACAATCCTAGAGATCAAGAGGAGGTGTTCTTGATCAGTGCACATTGGCACTCTAAAACAAGGAATTCCTGTGGTTAAGGAATTCTCCTGTTAAATCAGGAAAAGTGAATGTAGGAGAGTTTAACTCCGAACCACTATAAATCTCTGTGTCTCTTGTACTTTTGTGTGTGTTAATAACTTCAAGTGTCTTATTTATAATCCGCTGCACAACTCAAATCTGATCAAATCCTTAGGCTACTTATGAGGCGACATATAAGTCCACTGATATATTTTAAGTGGCGTGTGCTTTTAAAGTCCGTTGTACAACTGATCTGCTGTAAAACACTTATTTGAGAAATCTGTACTTACAGGTGTTTTCCCCCCCATTCACTTGTCTTTATCTATTTGGGACCAACACCTACTACGAGTGTTACGCCGGTGATTTCCCCATTCCTCCTCGACAGTATCGAGATTGTCATGGGTCAACTGATTTCAAGGCAAGCACTGTGGAGAGTGTTATTGACGAGAGTGAACTTGATGATATTAGGAGAGAGTTCCACATTTCTTGTGACGTGACGATGTATGCTCCCTAACCGGATGAAAGAGCTGATTGCCCCCCCGAGGGTTTCACAGCAATTAATATGCATACTCTAGCGGTGTGTGTTACGTTGCCTCTACATCCTCTCATTGGACGTTTCCTATAGACAACTGCTTTGGCGATCACACAACTTACACCTAACGCTTGGACATACTTGTTGGCCCTCTTCACTGTATTTGCGCTGGAGAAGTACAAGGATCGTCTGACTCCTAACGTAGTGAACTACGCACTTTGCCTTAGCAAACGTTCCGAGGAAGGCAATGGTTATTACTACCTCAAGGCAAGAAGTGATATGAGGATCCCTGAAGGAATGCCTAATAAAGTGAAGAACTGGAAGGAGAAATTCTTCTTCATAGGCGGGGATTGGCGAGCTCCGGACAATAATGAGGGGCTCGGTGGACGTATTATGTCTCCAACAGAGTTTGGAGAGTTGCACCGTAGGATTTTAGTTTGTATATTGGTGGAGTACTCGTATCGTGTTATTGAGTATTTTTTGAACTCTTTGTTGCAGGTTTGTCTCCTCAACGTTGGAAGAAGACTAGCATATCCGAGGAGTTCCAGTTCACCTACATCCTCGTTTGCCATCGTAATAAGAGAGACAGGACGTTCGAGTACCTGAATAAGCCCAGTTCCCGCATTGCTTCGGGGTTGATCACAACTCCCCATCACCTGCGAGCTCAGGTTGTTCGCCCCATTGGTGAGACCATCACGAATTAAGACTTTCAATTCTTTTAGTGAAAAATTTTCTAACTCTTTTTTGCTTTTCTTGGTGCTTGTAGTTCCCAAGGTTACAATCGATGTCCTGCCATCTTTCCAAGCCTTGAATCAAAAGGTTCGAATGGCGCGCATGAAGAGGGACCCTCCATCAGTCGGGTTGGCTACCCAGAAGGCCTCCCAGGCGAAGAAGGGGGCGAGCACTGGGGCAAGCACCTGGGCTGCCCCTCCTCCAAGAGGTCCTCGCCAAGAACGGGTTGATGACTGGCAAGCTCCCAGTTCTTCATCCGGTGGTGGTCGCCGTTTGCAGCACGGTGATGGTTCCAGCCCCGATCGTGAAGGAGATAAGTTGAAGAGGGCGAGGACCACAAGGACCTCCGGCTTTGGGGGTTCAGGTCATGGTGAGGGTTTAGATCTCGTTGTTGCTACATCTGTCGGGACTTCGTCATTACCTCCCCCGATCCGTTCTCTCGGGCAGCTGATCGATGTTACTCCTCTAGGCTGGGATCAAACCCGAGCCACAGAGTAAAGAACTTTTTCTATCATCTTTTACTTAAGAAATTTCCATCATTTTATACTTAGAAATTTCTAACTATTTTATGCCTGTCTCTTCCTTGTTTTATAGGTATGAGCCCACTCGATTTCCAAATCATTGCGAGGCAGTGCATCAGTTTGCTCTTGCTCGACTCCCGAGGACCTTCAATTGAGCTTCAGGGTCCCGTTAGGTAAGCCACCGAGTCCATTGTTCGTCATTGGACTCAGCCTCAAGAAACCAATATTCAACGTCAATCAGCAAGGGACAATCTTCGTATGATCATTTATCATTCGAGTGGCGCTCTTGTGACAGCTCAACGGACTATGGAGCAGTTCCTTGCCATGGAGAAGTCCTACAACCTTCTTAACGATTTAGTGAAGAAAGAGAGGGAGGACGTGAAGAAGAAGGTTGCTACCCTTGAGGCCAAGGCTAAAGCATCTCCGGAGGCCATTTCTAAAAAGGCAAAGGCTGAGGCAGACTGCTTACGCAAAGAGTTGGCGAGCAGCAAGACTCTGATAGATGAGGGGCGAGCAGCTCAAGAGAGGGTTGCAGAGTTAGAAAAAGAACTCCAAGCTGCTCGTACCCAGTTGGCCGAGCACAAAGCCGAACATACTGACTGTTATACTGCCCATACGGTTGCTGATATTCGGGCTGAGTCATCTGACTTTGGCTTCTTGTATGCCTTTGCCGAGAACCTTCACGCCTATCATCATGCTGTTGGTGAAGGTGAAGACCCTTGGGAGGCCTTGAAAAAAGAGTTTACCGAATTCCTCACTAACCGTCCTCCCAGGGATGGTCTGGTAGTTAATATTGGGGATCTCGCGGAGATGGGTGTTGACTTGAGTGCTGTGCCACCAGGTGTTAAGATTGCTGGTGGGAAGTATCCACCTCTGTAAATCGATGAACAAGATAATGCAATGATAGACGCAGAAGGTCTATCCTCTTCAGGGGAGAGGCATTTGAGTAACGGGAGAGAAATTCCTCTTTTATATAGTTGTCCATCAACCATCCTGTATCTGGCAGCCTATTTTACAACTCGCCGTGCCTCCCACGGATCTTCCGGCTGATCATCGTTGGCTAAGTATTTGCTGATGGGCGTTCGCTAATCTTCCACCACTTGTTGGTTACTTGCAAGTTGTTGCCCCCTCTTCAACACTTGATTAATATAATCAATTGTTGAAGGATTCTTTATTCTTGTTATCACAACCTCCGTGATACTTGCCTCCTGGCACTTGTTGCTAACCGAGCTAATGCGTCAGCCTGTGTGTTTTCAAGTCGAGGGATCTGCTCAATATATACTTGTTCAAACTTTGATATTAAATTCGCCACTATCCTCTGGTAGATGATCATTTGTCGATCCTTTTCCTCGTATTCGCCTCGGACCTGAGATATTATTAGCTGCGAATCTCCAAAAATTTGAAGTTTAGTGGCCCTCACAGCTAATGATAGTCTCA
Organism: Prunella vulgaris; assembly: GCA_026898435.1. Taxonomy (NCBI): domain Eukaryota; kingdom Viridiplantae; phylum Streptophyta; class Magnoliopsida; order Lamiales; family Lamiaceae; genus Prunella; species Prunella vulgaris. The sequence continues at coordinate 1,974,349 of JAPKLY010000011.1, forward strand.
GTCCCGCAATTAGTGCTTCATATTCAACTTCGTTGTTGGTGGCCAGGAAGTCAAACTTTACTGCTGAGGTGAGTACTTGTTTGTCAGGGCTAACTAGGACTACACCTACCCCTACTGCGGTACTCATTGCAGAGCTGTCTACGTAAAGGTGCCACGGGTATATACATCCCTTCGTCGAATCTTGAGGGTAGGTTAGCTCTACTATGAAGTCTGCTAGTGCCTGCCCTTTGATTGCTATTCGGGGAGCGTGGGTTATCCCATAGTGGCTGACCTCTAGTGACCACTTTAATAATCGTCCGGCAGTATCAGGTCTGTGCAGGATTTGTCGCAAGGGAAAAGTAGTTAGGACTTCTACTTGATGGTCGAAAAAGTAGGGTCGTAGCTTTCGTACACTCATCACCAATGCATATGCTAGCTTCTCCATCGGGGAGTAGCGTAGCTCTGCTTCATGCAGCACTTGGCTCACATAATATACTGGTAAGTGCGTCTTGCCTTCCGTACGCACTAGGGCTGAGCTAATAGCCACTTCCGATGCCGCCAGATATAGGTACAATTTCTCTCCCAGCTAGGGCTTTGAAAGGATCTGGGGGTTGCTTAGATATTTCTTTATGTCTTCGAACGCCTTCTGGCATGCATCGGTCCATACATAATTGCTTTTACCAGTTCTCCGGTTTATGCCTTTGCCTTTAATGGATTCGAAGAATGCCCTATTCTTATCTCCAGATCTGGATATGAATATGTTTAATGCTGCGAGACATCCCGTAAGTCGTTGGACAACCTGCACATCTTTTGGCGGTTCCATCTCTAGGATACACTTAACCTGTGTCGGGTTAACCTCTATGCCTCGTTGGCTCACCAAGTCTCCCAAGAATTTTCCAAAATGCACCCCAAAGCTGCTCTTCTTCGGATTCAACTTCATGTTGTAGGTTCTCATGATGTCGAATGCTTGCTTGAGATGCTCTAAGTGGTCTTCCTTTCTAAGACTTTTTACCACGATATCATCAACATAAACCCTCATTGTATCTCCGATATGTTGTTCGAACATTTTATTGACCCGTCTCTGATATGTTACGCCGGCATTAATCAATCCAAAGGGCATTCTTTTCCAACAAAACAAGTTTTTATTTGTATAGAAGTCTGTGTGCTCCTGATCCACAGGGTGCATCGCAATCTGATGGTACCCTGCAAAGGCATCCATGAACATCATCAAGTCATGTCCCGATGTATTATCCACCAGTTGGTCGATGTGAGGCAATGGGAAATTATCCTACGAACATGCAACATTAAGGTCCGTGAAGTCTATGCAAAGCCTCCAAGTACCATTAGGTTTTCGCACAAGGACGGGGTTCGCCACCCATTGCGGGCACAACGCCTCTCGTATAAGCTTGTTATCCAACAACTTTTTATCTCCCCTATTAGCGCTTTATACTTCTCGGGCCCATATTTCCTCCTTCTCTGACGGATCAATTTCTTTGTGGGGTCAACTTTGAGGCGGTGATATGCGTGTTCAATGGGTATCCCTGTCATGTCCTCATGTGACCATGCGAAGACATCAAGGTAAGCGAGTAAAAATTTTTCCATCTTACTTCTGTAGGGCTTCTCCAGCTCAGACCCAATAAAAAGCTCTAAGTCTTTTTTATTGGGGTCTACTTGTATGGATCTCAACTCCTCGACAGGTGTAGCACGCCACTTCTTGCCTTTCCATCGCGGATCTGAGATGGGTCCTTCCATATCAATATCAGCCTCCATCCGAATTGGCTCGTACCCTAGTCGAGGTTCAATGTCCTCCTGTTCGTCAAGTTGACTTTCTTGTGCTATCTCCGCATCATTACTGACCTCCCCCACGATTGTTGGCACATCGCTTTCTGCCTCCATCTGGTCCTTCATTTGCTCCTCTGACTATTGGCTTTGCTGGGGTGCTTGGCTTATTTTCAGATCTTCTTGTGATTGGTCAATCTACATCATTTCTGTATTAATGGAAATAGCGTCCAATATGCCTGTTTCTTCTGGGGGGATGTTGTGGTGCTGCCTCCTCATAGATTAACACCTGAGTGACATGCTTTTTTATAGTTAACATACATTCTCGCTCCTTCTTCTGATCTCCTTTAACTGTTCCTGCACCTTTCAGAGTTGGAAATTTTATATAGTAATAATAAGCGGAACAGGCGGCTTTGAATTCCGTAATGAAAGGTCGGCCGAGGAACCCATTATAGGAGGATGGCTGATCTACTACTAAGAAATCTAACAACCTGGTCATCATCCTTTCTGAGTCCTCAAGCTCTACAATTTCGACTGACAGACGGATTACACCTAGAGGGATGGTCACAGCTTCTTTGAATCCCACTATCTTTTGATTACAATCCTCTATGTAGGACTCATAGTCTCCTAACTAATCTAGTGTTTTCTTGAAAAGGATGTTCGTGTATGCTTCAGTATCCACTAGCAGTCGGTGCACCTTCGTGTTCATGATATTAGCGTTGATGACCAGTGAGTCATTATGTGGCGTGAGAATCCCCTCTAGGTCTGCTTGTGAGAAAACCAAGTCCGCTGTCGGCTTAGCTGGCACCTTCGACCCTGACCTGGTCTCTTTTACTTGATTGATCGCCCGTATCTCAGCTTTTTTCTGTCTTTTTTATGATGGGCGACCATCGATCATCCCTCCGGTAGATCCTATCTCCTCGAGCATCAAGATTTCTCGATTAGGCTCCTGGTGTAGTTGCGGTGCTGGTGGCCCCCTTCGCACTTGCCTGTTTGGCGCCCTTTCAGTCTCATCACTATCTTCTTCTTCATCCGAACCCCCTTGCCGTGATTGTCACTGTCTTTTACCAGGTGCCTTCTTTACAAATTTAGAGAGTTTTCCATCCTCATAGATTTTCTATAATTGTTTCAGAAGATCTCTGCACTCGCTGGTAAGTGTCCGATACTCTGATGGTAGGTGCAATATTTATTTGGGTTCAACTTGCTTCTATCCTGTCGAATCTTTTGGGGAGCTGCAAGCATGTCTTGATCCTTTACGACAGTGAATACATGGTCGATGGTGGTTGTTAACACTTAATTCAATTTTTCCTTATATTCAGTTCTGTCCCCGTAAGCTTTGAGATTTTTGGGAGCCTTGTAACTACTTCTGCTTGGCTTCTTGTCGTTCTTTTTTCCGTCCACTTGTGTGCCCAATTCCTTTTACATTGCTTCTTGCATTGCCACATACACACTGGCTTTGTGTCGGAATTCCGCATAGGTACTGGGACAAGATAGATGCATTTCTTTCCAGAGGTCTGTTCCCTTTCACAATCTAGCCATGACTGTAACTATTTTAGTATCCTCACTAACAAATTCTCCCTCTAAGAGAATCTTATCAAACCTTTCCAGATACTGCTGATCTCTCTCTTCCACCCCTTGCGTGATGTTAGCTAGCCGGTACTTCTATGTCAAACAGGTTCCAAATCCCGAGTTAGCTGACCAAAAGATTGAATCGATCCTGGTGCCAATGCGGAAAACCATCTGTGGGCGCGATCCCCTAAGGTTAATGTAAAATTTCTACACCATGTCAAGTCGGATGCCCCCATCGAGATCATATAATCTGCATATTTCGATATGTGGACCTTGGGGTCCGATTCTCCCTCGTACAGCACCAAGGACGAAAATTAGATCTTCTTTTGTATTGGGGCTGTAAGGATGGTTGTAGATAGTGGTGAGGTTGGTAGAGAGGTGAAGAGTTCAACTTTTTCCTTGTTGGCCACCTGTTCACGAAGGTCCTCCACGGCCTTTTTTACCTTCTCAATCACCACTTGTGACGATCCTCGGGAAGATCCCCTTCCTCGAGGCTGTTTTGGGTGCTCCGTATATTGGCGTGCTGCCCCCAGCAGTCCCTCACTTCGGGCGACCTCCCTTTGTGGCCGTTGGAGATTGCTTGCCACATTCTGGCCCAATCTCTCTGATGCTCGTCTTCTCAATCGATCATGGACCGGCCTTCTAGGGTGTCTTCTCTGACTCACAAGGTTCTTGAGGGTGTGAGTATTAAGACCTACCCCCTTCCGACTGGTGGCCCGATCTATCATGCCTGCTTCCCCGGGACCCCTCCTGGTGATGCTCATGTTGGTCGCCTGGTTGCCCCACTGGTCGAACAGCTGGTTGCCCACCTGCTTGACCCTCTGGTCGCCGGTCTGATCGCCCAGGCTGTGGTCCTATGCGGTCACTCATCTTTTGATTTCCTCTCGAATTATCCGGTAGTGCCCGTACACTACTTGCTTTTTCCTCATGTGCATGGTAACTTGTCCTTGTGTCACGCCTCGTCTCCGTTGGGGCTGCTTGGATCATTGGTGGGCGAGTTACCATCACCTATTGCCTTTGCATTTGTTTCAACATGGCCATTGCCCTTTCAATATCTTCAGGGGTTTTCACCATTGATTCCAGGGTGGCTTCGATCTGTGGTTCAACCGGTGCTGTGGTAGAGCAGGGACTTGGGCTAGTCCAGTCTGTCGGCATCCACTGGGTTTCTTTCTTTTCCACCTCCTACTCGTCGAGGTGGTGCGTGATTCATCGTGAGAGTTTTCGTCTGTATGTCTCGTCATTTTGATACGGGTTGTGAGCTGGGAATCTTGTTCTAAGAAATTTCTTTTCTAGCCTTGCAAGTTTTGAAGATTGTAATCTTTCTTATAAACACACATGTGTTTGAAGATATCTCTTACAACTTACGAAATTATGGGGATTCTTATTAAAGAACCGATGAACACCTTCAATTCTTTGAATGTTTCCTCTTACACCTTCAACCGACGAAGGTTCGAACCCTTCTTCTAGCGCCAATTTGTTTAGCAATTCTTCTAATCAAATTTTTATGTGGCTAATAATCATGTGGAATTACTCAAACAATAGTTATAAGATATAATATATGATGATTCTGTAAAGATTTGAGTGAAAGTGTAGAGAGAGAATTTATGTGAAATAGTTCTTGTATTAGAGAAAAATCAGATCCTCTACAAATGGGTGTCCTACACCTATTTATACCCTTGCATGGGTGAGCTGGCAAGTTTTTGGGCTAATTGGCCTCTGATCGTGACAAGTGTCCTCCACTTGTCATTATTTAAATAACTTGCCCCACTAACTCTAGTCTAAATGACTAATGTACCCCTATTGGGTCGTTCGTCACCCCTTGGTATCGTCACCTTTAGGTCCACTCTTTTTGGGGGCATTCGAGCGAGCAGATCGGCGAGCAACATGGCGAGCAATACTCGTTTGAGCATTTCTATACACTCCTTGGAATCAACATAGCAGACGAGCAAGGCGGCGAGCAGTGAGGCAAGCAACTTGGCTTGGCCACATGGGCTTGTCGTCTCGTCCTCTCTTGTTGGATGAGCAAGGCGGCGAGCATGGTGGGGAGCAGCTCGGCTCAGCCACGTGGGCTTGTTGTCTCATCCTCTCTTGTTGGACGAGCAAGGCGACGAGCATGGTGGCGAGCAGCTCAGCTTGGCCACGTGGACTTGTTGTCTCGTCCTTTCTTGTTGGACGAGCAAGGCGGCGAGCAGCCTGACTTGACCTTCTCTTACTTACTTATAGTTTTAATATTCTTTAGCTATTGGCTTAAGTCTTTTTATCAACATACAGCTTTGCCAAAGAAAATATACATTGGATTTGTTAAATGATTGTGGTTATTTAGGTAGCAGACCTTGTTCTACACCTATGGATGCAAAACATTCTTTTACGCCTGATGATAATGACATTCCATTGCCAGATACTAGTGCGAACTACTAATGGAGGATTAAAAAAATAAATAACTCAAGATTAAGGGGCTCACTAGGAGCTCGCCAAGTTGACACTTTACCACGTCACCACCTTTGACCAATCAACACCAAGAAGGAAGAGAGAGCTCGCCAAGGAGCTCGCCTGGTTGCCCAGGTGCCATGTCATCAATACCTGACCAAGTGAACACCAGGAAGAGAAGGAGCTCGCAAGGAAGCTCGCCTAGAGCTCACCTAGAGCGCGCTTAGTGCCAGTGGCCAAGTTCTGATCCTACTACCATCATCACCTCCTAGAAAAACACAAGGCAAGTGAGCTCGCCAAGAAGCTCGCCCAGTCCGAAGTGAAGCCAATAGCTATGTAGGGAATCAATAGTGATGTAGTAGGACAAAGAAGTTTAATTACAGCATAGTAATGATTAATGACAGGTGTTTGGGACACTTGTCAGCAAATTAGGCTAAACAAGCCCACTGAGTGCCACCTCATTACATGCAAACCTATAAATAGGTCCCCTGTACCTTCTTTCTCTCTCTAAGCTCATAATACCAATACTACTGATTAGGGTCATAATTGCATCATTTTGCTATCATTACTACATGATTTTGAGGAGTTTATGTTCATATTTGGCCCTATTATGCTATACATGTTGCATTTGACCCTTGTTGGCTAGAAAGTTGTATTTATAGGTGAAAATGAACAAAATGAGAAAGAAACGAGCAAGTTCGATAAAAGTCCAGATTTCTGAAGTCAATCCAATTGGTACAAATGATATACCATGTCGAATATTTCAAAGAGAGGGTTGCAACGGAAAAAGAATCGAGTCAATCGGAGCTCTAGAACTCAAGATATGAAGAAAACAAAAAGTCGGGGATCGACTGGCATGGAACCAGCTAGGTCGGCAGCCCCGCCCTTGTGCTCGACACCAGAACCGCCTTGCTCGAGCGCAGATTTTTTGGCTCGCGCGATGAAGGGCTGCTCGAGCTAAATGTCAAGCTAGGTCGACAGGACAAACACTCTGGTCGCGCGCCATCCTGATTTTCGGATTTTCAGGGGTAGTTTCGTCTTTTGCGCGTTTAAATGAAGGGTATCTTGGTAAATGCCTGGAGGGTACTATAAATACTTCAAGCTCAGATTTCCAAGAACATTATCTCACTTTCCAATTTCAATTTCTTAGATTCTTCTTAGATTAGAGAGGTTAATGGAAGTTACTAAGTGGGTTTACTAGATTTTGCAACTTCAATCTTTGATTACTTTTGATCCGTCCATTAGATTTTCAATCTGTTTGTTCCTGCATTCTCGTCTCAATTCAAGCTACATTTCAACAGTTCAATTTTGTATTTCACATTTTTTCGGTGCAAATAAGTCCCCACGCAAGTGTACGTGTTCGCTATGAGCGTGGTAAGCTTGACCAAGTTTTAAAATATATCAAACCCAAAGGAGACGGGGACTTGTAAGGAAAATTCGTTGTTTCAATTGTCTAGCTAACAAACCAATAAAGGGGAAAGGTTTCTATCGTCTACTAATGCGTCAAAAGAGTAAACTACCTATCACCTTGTGTTTGCAAAGTGAGCAAATGTGAGGAGTATGTGCTAGTGTACTATCCTATGTTTCATGTAGTGAAGTATCACTTTATCATTCAATGAGATTGTGCATAATCAATGGACAAGCCACTCTAACATGCAAAAGGTTTCCCTAATAACATATCAAAGTCTCTAATTGTTCATCTAATTCACTAAAGATAATTCTCACTATTTTAGGAATTTTATCAAACACTTGATATGCATTGGCCTTAATATAAGAGAATTAAGGAAATAAGCTCTACTTTCGCAAGAGACTAACTCCCTAATGGTCCTAATTTTCATCTACACATGCAAGCATTCATTCAATCCATCAATGTAGAGAAGTGATCATACAACAACTCAAAGCATTCAAAAGATCAACGTATCACTACACTACTCCATAGGCATCATACACTAACACGTGAAGGAATTAGCTCATGGCTAATTGAGTAAACATTAGAACAATTAAACCAGGAACAATCATCATTAAGCTAGAATTGTAAAGAGAATTACCTATTACAATGAAAATTGGAAATATACAATTTACCTCTAAAATGCTAACTAGCAATCCAACAATGGAAATTGAAATTCAATCGGTGAGAATGTATCCATAGACGAGACGAGAATGCAGGAATTCACGGATCAACGATCAAAGTGGTAGATCAAAAGTTATCTAAGAATTTGTGAGAAGAAATCTTAAGAAACCACCAAGTAACCACCCCTCTCTCTCTAATCTAAGAATCTCACTATGATTATGAACTAATGTGACCTTAATTATGACTTCGATCTGATATTTTGAGTATTTATAGTGCCCATAATGCTTGGTCCAATATGCCCCTCATTAAACGCGCGAAAAGACGAAACTGCCCTTCGAAAATTGGAAATCCGAGCCATCGCACGATCACAAGCATGTGGCCGCATGAGTCTGGCTCGTGTGAGAACTCGTGCGGTTCGTCGTCGCCCGAACCAGAGTCCGTCGCACGAATGCGAGCTCGTGGTCGCACGAGTCTGGCTTGGCTGCGCTCGAGCTCGGCCTCGACTTGTGCGATCGATCCTCGACTTTCTCGTTTTCTTCATATCTTGAGTTCTAGAGCTCCGATTAACTCGATTCTTTTTCCGTTGCAACCCTCTCTTCGAACTCTTCGAAATGGTATATCATTTGCCTCCATTGGATCAACTCACAATTTCTGAACTTTTATGAACTTGCTCGTCTCTTGCCGGTTTTTGCTCGTTTTCACTACAAAACATATTTTCTTGCCACAAAATTGTTAATAGCACAATTTATACCAAATTAGGGTCAAATATGAACATAAGAATATCAAAACCATATAGAAATGGATGCAAATACATGCAATTATGACCCTAATCAACATTCCATATTAAAAGTTAGCATTTGGTGGTTTGTCGCTAGTTTTCCAATTCCACTTCTATTGGTAAGTTTCTATTGATTTCTTTTATAATAGTGATTAGAAACAATGTTTAGAATGATAATTGTCATTTTCCATTTCCAATTAGCCATGGGCTAATTTCCTTATGCATTGGTGTATGAGTCCTATGAAGTATTATGGTGATTTTATTGATCTTGTGATTGTTATGAGATATTGGATAATTGATTCTCTTAATTGTTGATATGAATGAATGCTTGATATGTTTAATTGAATGTTTAGGCCATTAGGGAATTAGCAATACATGAGAATTGAGCTTTTCCTTTAAAAGTTCTTGATTTAAGGCTATGCATGCTAGGTGTTTGATGAAATTCCTAGGACAATGAGAGTTGCCTTTGTGAATAGTCACCACAATTTGAGAGAAAAAGTGAGAAGATTAGAAGGTGTTATTGATAAAACTCAATAACACTCTTGAAGATTTAAAGAAATTGTCCAGATTTTTACTAATTTCCAGAATTTTGTGAATTGGAACAAGAAAACAAAGACTCTAAATGCATGCATGTTTGTGATTAAAACAGATTATGGAAAAATCACTTGCATGCAAGGTTAGAGAGATCTTTGAAAACCCTTACCTTAACTGGAAACTGTTTGAAGACGAACTACATTACCTGGACCATGTCAAAGGAAAACACTCACACAGCGACCACCAAGAGGTGGAGGGGACGAGCTCCCCAGAAAAACCAGGCTGATGGGGAGTCATCACACCAACGAGCTCCTCAGCGAGATGAGGGGCAAAATTAGGCCACCCTGGCGCAAGATGGACTAAGCCCGGCTCTCTAGGAAATACTCTGGAATCCCGAAGAGCTAGAGCGTACTATCGCCATGCTCCAGAGGGTTTAGAGGCAGCAACAGCAATAGGGCGAAGCCCAGCGAGCACCTCAGCAAGCTCCTACCACTACTGCCTGGGAGCAAGAGACCAGGCGCACACAGGCTACCTAACCAAGGGAACAAGCTGGCGAGCTCCCGGGCGAACAGGTGGCGAGCTCCGCTAGAGCTCGCCACCACCGAAATGCTACCAGGAAGGCAAAGGTGACAGACTGGCTTGGCTCACGAGGTGGGCGAGCTACTACTTACCCGGAGGCCTCCACAACTCACGAGTCCCGGGAGATCCTCCAGGGCAGGCTAGGGCCACGACACGAAGAGATGACCGAGGAGTCCGTCCCAGCATCAACCCGAAGGGATGAGTCAGACCTACGCCCACATAGGTCCGCACATAAGAGATTAAGGAGGCCGGCCTCAGATAGACTTGGCCCAAATGGCCCCCGACTGTTCCAGCACATCACATATGGACTGCCCCAGAGCAAGGGACTGCGGGGTCGTACGTCCATGAGGCATATGGTCCTTGAACAGCCTCCACAGGAGGCAGCCCACGATGATGAGCTGGCTACCTTGAAGAAGGCCGTGGAGCATCTCCAAATGCAGGTGGATGCAAAGAACGGAGGAGTAGATACAACCGCACTCCCGGTGTCACCTTTGGCGTCTTCCATCCTAAAGGCGCCGGTGCAGAAGAAGATACAATTTCCGGTGATGGCCGCATACGAGGGAGAATCTGATCCCAAAGTACATATCTTGAAGTATACGGACTTCATGATCTCTGTGGGAGCATCAGATGACACCCAATGTGGGAACTTCCCTCTAACCCTCGGGGACCGGGCTCACCGATGGTTCTCATCCTTAGCCCCGGGATCAATCCACTCTTTCGGTCAACTGACGCGGGAGTTCCTATCCCACTTCTCCGGCTATGGGTCATATCTCACCCAGAAGCACAGGCACGCCAACATACACCAAGGAGACAGATAGTCGGACCAGTAATACATGGAAAGGTTTGACAAGATCTTACTGGAAGGCGAGCCAGTTAGCGAGGACACAAAGATAGTGGCCGTCATGGCCAGATTAAAGAAAATGTCCGAAGTGTGGAAGAAGATGCACCAATCCTACTCGAATACTTATGTTGAATTCAGACATAAGACAGGGGGTGTATGTGGCTATGCAGGAGGCACTACTGAGTGAGGTAGGTGGTGCTGAGGAGAAGAAGATGCAGGTCAAGAAGTCAGGGGGCACCTATAAGGCCCCCAGATATGAACCAAAGTGCATAACTCGACGTATGCGGACTTCATGATCTCTGTGGGAGCATCAGACACCACCCAATGCAGAAACTTCCTACTGACCCTCAGGGACCGGGCTTACTGATGGTTCTCATCCTTAGCCCCGGGGTCGATCCACTCTTTCGGTCAACTGACGCGGGAGTTCCTGTCCCACTTCTCTAGCTATGGGTCATATCTCACCAAGAAGCACAGGCTCTCCAACATACACCAGGGAGACGGAGAGTCGGACCAGCAATACCTGGAAAGGTTAGACAAAATCTTACTAGAAGGCGAGCGAGTTAGTGAGGACACGAAGATAGTGGCCGTCATGGCCGGATTAAAGAAAGGGACCGAACTGTGAAATGAGATGCACCTATCCTGCCCGAATACTTATGCTGAATTCAGACATAAGGCAGGGGTGTATGTGGCTATGCAGGAGGCACTACTGAAGGAGGTTGGTGGTGCTGAGGAGAAGAAGACGCAGGTCAAGAAGTCTTTCGACGGAGACGAGTACAAGGAGAAGTTGAACTAAGTGTTGACAGTCTCCATCGACCATATCTTTACAGCGTTCAAAGACAAGGCAATGTTGAACGAGCCGAGGAAGATCCGGCTAGACCGCAGCAAGCTAAACCCCAACAAGTACTGCGCTTATCATCAAAGCATCGGTCACTTCACCAGTGAGTGTCGAGACCTGCTCAAGCAGTTGTGGAAGTTCTACAAAGATGTGAAGCTTGCAGAGTTTGTGAAAAAAGTCTCGGCGAAGAGGCCGAGACAGGTGAGGAGGGAGGACACGGACGATGAGGAGGAGGAAGAAGATGAAGACCGTCGTGGCCTAAATAACAGACGTAGGGGACCTCCCCCTCCACCTGCCCAGCAGGAGCCAAACTGAGAAATTCTCATCTTTGAGGATGTGACGGGACCTGCTGGGGGACTTGAAGATGGAAGAGAGTCCATCTCCAAGAGGCAAAGAAAATCGGAAGTCCGGGTTGTCAACCAGGTGCAAGAAGGCAGTTTCGGCTCCAAGCCCGCCACTAAACCCACTGTTGAGCTGACGATCTCTCAGGTGGACTTGGAAGGAATTGGTTATCAGGGCCAACATCATGAACACAAAAGTCCATCGATTGCTCGCGGACACCGGCATGTACACTAACATCATGTTCAAGAAAACCCTAGATCTGCTAGATGATTATGAGTCATATATAGAACCGTGTAATCATAGGATAGTGGAGTTTGGGGAAGCTGTAACCATTCCCCTAGGATAATTAGGTTGAGTGTCAAGCTTGTATCGGTCGAGGACCCAGAAAGGAAACTGACTAGACTTGTAGATTTCTTAGTGGTAGATCAGTAGTCGACCTACAACGGGTTCCTCGGCCGACCTTTTATTCATGAATTCAAAGCAGCATGTTCAACCTACTACTATTGTCTCAAATTCCCTACTCCTAAAGGTCCCAAAACTGTCAAGGGCGACCAAAAGAAAGAAGAGAGTGTTTTCTCCAAGTTAAAAGCTGTCAAATTAAAAAGTCAGTAACGTAGGTATTCGTACTAGAAGACACGGTACAGCACCCGGTAGATAAGCCAAACATTCTGGATGTTATCTCGGTCGAGACCGAGTTAATAGAGGTGGACGATCAGCTGGAGTTGATGGAGGTCGCCCAAACTGGTCCAGATGTTGAACCCCAACAGCCGGCATCGATGGAGGTGGACAAAGTCCTGCAAGGGGAGGAGCCATCAAACCCAGTCACACAGGAGTCGGAGGAGGCTCGTGAACCCGCTTGCATTGATGAAGGAGATGAACACCTCGAACCCCGAGTGGTTACGAACCGATGGCAAAGGAGGACTGGGATGAGCTCACTGATGATCCAAGGTGGAAGAACATGAAGATGAGAGCTACCCCAGTGGAGGAGCTAAGAGCAATCCTGGTGGACCCCAACAGAGCAGACTTAGAACTCTTTATAGGTTCTGAGCTACCGGAGGCATACAAGAGCAAGATGGAAGAATTTATGAAGTCAAACCTAGACGTGTTTATCTAGTGCTAAGAAGATATGACGGGAATCCCGTTGGAGTATGCATGCCACCGACTGAACATCAACCCAACGAAGAAACCTGTGCGCCAGAAGCGAAGGAAGTATGGACCAGACAAATACGAAGCGTTGACCACGAGGTGAAGAAGTTGCTCGATAACAAGCTGATCAAAGAGGCTCTCTGCCCGCAGCGGGTAGCCAATCCAGTACTGGTGAAGAAGCCAAACGGGACGTGGAGATTGTGCATCGATTTCACAGATCTGAATGTAGCATGCCCGAAGGACAACTTCCCACTGCCCCACATTGACCAGCTAGTTGATAACACTGCAGGGCATGAAATGATGACATTTATGGATGCTTTTGCAGGTTATCACCAAATAGCGATGCACGCAGACGACCAGGAACACACGGTGTTCTACACCAACAAGAACCTTTTCTATTGGGGAAGGATGCCGTTCGGACTAATCAACGCCGGAGCTACCTATCAAAGATTGGTGAACAAGATGTTTGACCAACACATAGAACACATGATGGAGGTGTACGTGGACGAAATAGTAGTCAAGAGCTTGCGGAAGGAGGACCACCTAGACCACCTCAAGCAGGCGTTCGACATACTACGCCACTACAACATGAAGTTGAACCCAAAGAAGAGTAGCTTCGTCGTACACTCGGGGAAGTTCCTGGGCCAGTTGGTAAGCCAGAGGGGAATTGAAGTCAACCCAACCCAGGTGTAGTGCATCATGGAAATAAAGCCACCCGACTCGGTGAAGAAGTTTCAAAGGCTGGCCGGATGTTTGGCAGCCTTGAACAGATTTATCTCTAGATCCGGTGACCAGAATTGCCCGTTTTTTGAGTCCATCAAAGTTAAATACCTAGATGATTTCCGGTGGACAAACGAGTGTCAAAAGGCCTCTAAGAACATCAAAGAGTACCTAGCCAACACACAAATCCTATCAAAGCCGGAGCCTGGAGAGAAGCTGCACTTGTACTTGGCAGCGTCAGAGGTGGCCATCAGCTTGGTGCTAGTCCGAGCCGAAGGAAAAACACACCTACCAGTGTACTATGTAAGCCAGGCCTTGCACGAAGCGGAGCTGCGATACTCGCTAATGGAAAAGCTGGCCTACGCACTGGTGATGAGTGTTAGACAGCTGCGGCCGTACTTTTTTTACCACCAGATAGAGGTGTTGACGACGTTCCCACTAAGGCAAATATTACACCGGCTGGACACTACAAGATGCTTGTTGAAATGGTCACTGGAGATCAGCCAATACGATATAACCTACATATCCTGAACAGTGATCAAGGGGCAAGCGCTCGTCGATTTCATCGTCGAGCTAACTTTCCTACAAGATCTGATGAGGGGGCGTATAGCTCCGTGGCACCTCTACGTAGACGGATCATCGACTAGCACAGTAGCAGGAGCCGGTGTAGTACTAATAAGCCCAGACAGACAGGTCTTCACCTCGGCAATCCGATTTGACTTTAGAGCCACACACAACGAAGTGGAGTATGAAGCGCTAATAGCTGGATTTAGACTATCATTAGCTGTGGGGGCAACCAATCTTAAGATTTTTGGAGATTCTCAACTAATAATATCCCAAGTCAGGAGGAATATGAAGCCAAGGACCAGCAGATGGCATTATACCAAAAGATAGTGGCGCACCTGATCTCGCTGTTCAAACAAGTGTACATTATGCAGATCTCGAGGTTGGAGAATACCTAAGCAGATGCACTAGCCCGACTAGCTACGAGTAGCGGTGAAGTAGAGCTGATAGAGGTCGTTGTCACCAAGTTGAAGGACCCATCAACGTCCGATTATAAAATAAATCAGACTTCAAGTGCAGGGTAGGATCTACAGGGCCTATCACCTACTACCGCCGAGAATGCCACCACCACCATTGGAGATGCTGCTGGCGAGCAGCTTGCCGAGCAGTTGGGCGAGCAGGGCGGCCAGGCCGGCGAGCAGGTGGCCGAGCAACAGGGCGAGCAGTAGAGACTTCACCGTTTTTGAACTCTTTTTTGTTTGTGTTTTTTATTTTGCCTTTTCCTTGTCTTTATGAATCTTCGCCCTCGAGGGCGCCCTACATGTACTTGAACTTTCTCCATCATTAATGAACGTTCGATTTCCCTTTTACGAAGTTTGCTTATACTTTGCTTTGTTGATGTTTTTGTCTATATTGCTCATTTTTATTACGGTGCTTCGTTGATTCGTCTTACTTTCCTCTTGTGGGATTGCGAATTTACACCTTATCTCGATTTTTCATCTTTTTTTCGATGTAAGCTTATTGATTGGTAGGGACTCCCTTTTTCTTCTATATTCGTAGGGTTAGTCTCACTACCTTGCCTTGTGTAAATTTTGACTTGTAAGTATTTTAATTTTTTTTTTGGAGCTTATAACTTGAGACATTTTTCAATTATCAACTATTGGCATAAGGAGACCAGGTAAGCTTCTTCTTTAAAAGAAAACATCTTCTTTATTCAATATAATGCAATTTTTACAGACAACTTGACTCTATTTGGACTAGCCATGCTTGCCCCTATACATGTTGGGCGAGCAGGGCCTTTTGAAAATACATTTACAACTTCTACTGGTAGAACTTCTTAAGGTGTGCAGCGTTCCAAGTGTATGACGATGGGTTGCCTTGCATATCTTCCAAGTCATATGTCCCATTCGGCCAACTTTTTGTAACCTTGTAAGGGCCTTCCCAGCCTGGACCAAGTACAACCGAGGGAACCGCCAGTATTTTCCTCGTGACTAAGTCTCCCATCTTGAACCTTCTACCCTTAACTTGCGAGGTGTAGTACTTTTCTGCCCCGTCGTTTATAGACTACATTTTTTAATTCTGTCGAAGCTCACGTTTCCTCAATCAGATCTTTCTCCACGGCCATATCATCCCTATTTGTTTCTTCATTATATCCTACTATCCTCCATGTCTACTGTTGAACCTCCACTGGAATAACTGCCTCAACCCCGAAGGCCAGTGTGAATGGTGTCTCCCCAGTGCTTGTTCTGTAGGACGTTCTGTAAGTCCATAACACTTCTGGTAATTCATCAGCCGAGCTGCCTTTTTTATCATCCAGTCGGACCTTAAAAATATGTTTCAATATTTTATTAACTACTTCAACCTGTCCGTTTGACTGAGGATGATATGGGGTGGAGTAATGCTTCTTGATGTTCCATGAGGTGCAGAAGTCTCTGAGTTTGCTTCCATCAAATTGCCTTCCATTATCTGTGACGATTGACCGCGGTAGGCCAAATCTACAGATTAAGTTCTTCCATATGAATCTTATTGTTGTTAAAGCTTCTGCTTCGGCATACTTAGTGTAATAGTCCACGGCCACCACAGTGAGTTTAACCCCACCTTTTCCAGGAGGGAACGGGCCGATCAAGTTGATACCCCACTTAGCGAATGGCCATGGGCTATACGCCGATTTTAATTCCTGCGCCGGGGTGTGGATGTTCGGAGCGAACTGTTGGCATTTTAAACACCTCTTAACATATTTGATAGCATCCTTTCATAATGTTGGCCAATAATATCCTTGCCTGGTAGTTTTCTCTACCCCTACTCATATCCTTATAAAAAAACTAAGGGCTAGAGGTGTTAGAAGAAATCAACCAAGGAATCTGTGGTAGTGAAGCTGGGGGGCAAGCTTTGGCATACAAAAAGATCAGACAAGGGTACTATTGGCCCACTCTGCGCAGAGATGCCATTAGCTTCGCTCGGAGGTGTCGAAAGTGTCAACTATTTGTGCCAAACATTCACACTCCTGCAAGCCAACTCAAATCGGTCTTCAGCTCATGAACTTTTGTAAAATGTGGTATCGACTTGATCGGCCCATTCCCACCTGGCAGAGGAGGTGTAAGGTTTTCCGTAGTAACGGTGGACTATTACACAAAATGGGCTGAAGCAGAGGCACTCACAACTGTAATGCAGGAGAGGATGATCAGCTTCATTTGGAAGAATCTGATATGTCGGTTTGGACTCCCGCAGTCAATTGTGACGGATAATGGTAGACAGTTCGACGGACAGAAGTTGAGAGAGTTCTGCAGCTCATGGAACATAAAAAAACATTGCTCAACATTGTACCATCCACAGTCGAACGGACAAGTTGAAACAAAGAACAAGAGCTTGAAACATGTGTTAAAGATCCGTCTCGAAGATAAGAAAGGTAGTTGGGCAGAAGAACTTCCGGAAGTTTTGTGGTCCTATAGAACCTCATACCGAGCCAGTACTGGTGAAACCCCGTTTGCCTTAGCTTTCATAACAGAAGCAGTCGTACCAGTGGAGGTCCAGAACCAGACTTGGAAGGTAGTAGGATACGATGAAGAAGGTAATGATGAAGCCCTGACGGTGGAGAAGGACTTACTCGAAGAAACTAGAGCCTCATCGGAGCTAAGGAATGCTACCTATAAGCAAAGGGCGGAGAAGTACTACAACTCCCAAGGAGTTGGTATTGAGAAGAAAGATAGCAACGCCACCCGGTGTGTTTGGACAAAACTGGGAAGGACCATTTCGGGTCACCGCAAGCTGGGCAAACGGGACGTACGACCTTGAAGACATGGAAGGGAAAGATTCATCATATACTTGGAGCTCAGCACACCTGAAGAAGTATTACCAATAGCAGTGGAAGGGTTGTAGTATGAAAAGAATCCGTCACGGAATGAATGCTCAGAAGAATGCTTATATGCCCTTGAATGAAGAAGCTGCTACATTTTCTTGAAGAGTCTGTCCAAAATCATGTGTGTGTCACCAAGTCAATCTCACGGGATTTAATTGATAGATTCATTGTACAAACGTGTGTCAGACACTGAAGATGAAGTTGTGAAGAAACTGATAGTCAGTGTCTACATCGGTTCAAAAAGTTGGAAGAAAACAAAGTACATCCAGCTGTTGGCAGTAGGGGAAGGTGAACCACAATTTGTAAATAAATTAGTCGAAGGTTCGTATCAGGATTGTTGATGACCTATGTAAATATCATTACTCAATAAAGATGGAGTTTTTACAAAGAAATTATATGTTCAAGTTCAAAACATGCAAGGACTTAAGTCCCTAAACGTTATTATCTAAAGCTCGAAGCAAAGGCTAAAACGCCCAGGTTCGCTGAAGTGTCCTTCTTAAAGGATCACTATGCACCCACTGCCCAAAGTTAGAAAAATTCACAAAAGACTATTTAAAACGTCTAAGGCAAGGTTTTTAAAATCCAATCGCCCAAGTGAACAACAAAAGCACAATTCGCTGCCCTAAGCAGCATAAAAGGAATGATTTGCTGCCCTAAGTGGCATAAGACGAACAAATAAGTGCCAAACGAAAAAGTACAATTCATAGTCTTAAACGATGTAAAATGAACAATTCGTTTCCCAAAGTGGTGTAAGACGAACAATTGCGTACCCAAAATATAAATGCGAGCTAATAAAAGATAATAACGTGTGAGAAATTAAATTAGAAGCCAAATTGAACAGAAATATGTAATTCATTCAAAAACACTTAGAAAATTTCTTAGTGTGGAAACTGGTGCTGGTTACAAAGGCCAACCAGCTGGCCATCTTTAAAAACAAAAAGCCCCTACTGAGTGAACTACCTAGCTCAGCGACCTACTACAACTTCAACAAAAATAAAAACAAAGAAAAAAAAGCTCCAAGTCTCCGGAGCAGTGGGGGCTTCAGTCGAAGGAGCAGCAGAAGCATCAGTGGGGGCGACCTCGGCAGCAACCTCTTGACCTCCCGGGGGAGAGAGAGTAGGCATCTCGGTGATGTTCTCCAGCCCACTAGTGTCTAGGGTGCTAGTATCAATCATGATATCCCCCGTCAGGTTTTGTATCTGTTCGTCAGTGAGGGGGTTGGAGGAGTTCACTGACCTTCCACGCCAGTAGGGACATCGCTCGAAGTGATGACCTTGAAGTGTGCAGGGACAAAATCCAAGTCGATTCCCAACTGGGCGAGGTCTCTAATGTCCAGCTCTATGTCGGTAGAAAGGTTGGCTTTCGCCATGCATTCTTTGAACTCCCCAACGAGGGCCTCCCACTCATTATCTTTGTGAGACCTGGCCCAATGAACAACTCGCAGAACTTCAGCGTAGCACTTGATTAACCCAATGTCTGACGCCTCCGTCTTCAAGATTACCAGAGCCTCTGGTGAAATTGAAACGTCGACAAGGCTTTGGAGCTCGGCAATCCTGTTGGCTCAGTGGCGACCTGCTCCCTTAACTAATAGCACTCCGCCTGGGCCCCCTACTGAGCTCCCTCCTGGACAGGGCGAGCTCCATATCTTTGGCGGTGAGCTTCTCAGCGAGCTCAACGTCCTTAGCCTTTACGGCTACCTGAGCATTCTTCTCAACCTAGGCGAACTGCTGAAAAACCCTCTCCTGCTTATTGAGGGCACTTTGCTCCGCCGCCAGAGAAGTCGCAGCCTTTTCCTCGGCAATTGCCGCCATCTTCTTTGCCTTGTAGAGTTCCTCGGCCATCTTCAGATATGAGGTGTTCTTCTCCAGGCGATTTTTCTCACTCTCGGACACATGCTCAATTGCCCGCTGGCCCGCGAGCAAAATTCCACTTGCATGACGCATTGCTAGCCGGATTTTATCCACGGGCGATTGCCTCTCAACAGTGACGAGCTGGGAATTGGTCCAGTGCCTTGGGACTTCCCTAACTGCTCAAATGACAAGTCCGTCGGGGAGATTACTTAGAGATGAGAGGGACCGGGAACACTCATAGGAGTGAAGAACCCCGCTCCGGTTATAGTGAGCAATGGAGGCATACCTGCAAAGCTCAAAGCACTTAGACAAAAAATATTGAAAAGAAACTTAGTATACAGAATATGTTCAAAGAAAATCTGTTACCCGACTCGGGCTGGATCCCATCCAAGGATTGTGTCATCCACTTCCTGGACTCCAAATGGAGGTGGAGGAGCAACCGGAGAAGCGGCTTGTGCAATGGACAAGGGAACGATGGAGTGTACAGAGCCGCCCTGACCTGAACTAGAGCCACCTCGCCCACTTTGCTCGGATTCCTCATCGCGCAAGATGATTTTGGACCTCTTGGGAATGGGGGCATCCTCCTCACTCACTCGTGACCCCATTCCCACACCAGAGATTCTTCTTTGTTTGGGGAGGAGGTTGAGAAGCTCGCTCCGGAGTGGTGGCAGCTCGCCCACCATCTTTCCTAGTCTTATAAAAAGTCACCGGAGTTAATGGTTGAGTGCTAGAAAAAAACAAGAAAAAGAAAAAGAAAGCTGAAAATCTGCAAGAAAAGAATTAAAGAAGAAGAAGATATCTTTTACTACCTTGGAAAACCAAACAAAAATCCAACAATGCAAGGGATCGATTACAAAAAAAAAATACTTGGGTTGCTTGGAAATGCTCTGAAAATTTGAAGATGTAAAAGTAATGAATGAAACAGGTTTAACTTATTTATAGGAAGAAGACGAGCGAAGTGTAGTTTTGAAAGAGTTCAGGGACCCATTTGCAAGAAATTTTGAAAATATGGAATGATGGGTGGGGAATTGAGGCGTGGGAAGGTGTGCACGATGCCTCGAATCCCACACCACGTCAGCATGTCCACCACCTAAGGTAGTTCACCAAGGAGCTCGGCACTACACAAAAGGGAGTTCTCCTTCACTATAGCTCTCGCCCACAGAGGCATATCAGCTCGCCCACACATTAGAAATATCATGATGTGGATGAGCTGGGGGCCAAATATTGATAGGCGAACTAAAATGAACTACTAATGGAGGATTAAAAAAATAAATAGCTCAAGATTAAGGGGCTCACTAGGAGCTCGCCAAGTTGACACTTTACCACGTCACCACCTTTGACCAATCAACACCAAGAAGGAAGAGAGAGCTCGCCAAGGAGCTCGCCTGGTTGCCCAGGTGCCATGTCATCAATACCTGACCAAGTGAACACCAGGAAGAGAAGGAGCTCGCAAGGAAGCTCGCCTAGAGCTCGCTTAGAACCAGTGGCCAAGGTCTGATCCTACTACCATCATCACCTCCTAGAACAACACAAGGCAAGGGAGCTCGCCAAGAAGCTCGCCCAGTCCGAAGTGAAGCCAATAGCTATGTAGGGAATCAACAGTGTTGTAGTAGGACAAAGTAGTGTACTTAGAGCATAGTAATGAGTAATGACAAGTGTTAGGGACACTTGTCAGCACATTAGGCTAAACAAGCCCACTAAGTGCTACCTCATTACATGCAAACCTATAAATAGGTCCCCTGTACCTTCTTTCTCTCTCTAAGCTCATAATACCAATACTACTTTCTCTCTCTTAAAAACTCTCTCAAGAACTTATATCAAGATAATTGTTTGGTAGGATTCCAGTGTAATTACAACCACATAAACACCTAATTAGATAATTCTACCAATAAGTGGGAAAACTTTATATCTTACAATATCTAGACCTGCCATTTCTTACCCTATACAAACCCTATCACAATACATGAGTAATCCAACAACAAAACATTTATTTGTTGGCCACAGGTTGCTTAGATATCTTAAATCTAACCCAAGCTTAGGCATACTATATCCTGTTCAAAATGATTTTAAGTTGAGGGGATTCTGTTTGCCAAAATCGTGTATGATTTCCACGCAAGTGAACGTGGTAGTTGTTGTCGCGGTAAATTAACCAAGTTAAATATCGAACACAGGGAAACGATGCGATATCAAGCAAGTATTTAGTGTCTACAAAAGTGAATGGCTAGGTAAGCAAGAAAATGATCATGATTCTATCTACTAATCGAACAAGAATAGTAAATCCCAACTATCACCTCAAAGAAGTGAGCAAATGTGAAGTTTACATGGAAGTAATCCTACTATAGTTCCTCTAGAATCCTATTCATCCTAGCATGCAAAAGGTCTCTTGGTGTATTAATCAAGCCAACTAGTGTGTAGATCTCTCTACAACACAAGATAAGATTCTATTAGGTGTCTAGATCTCTCTACAACTCCTAACACTCCAATTAAGAGGTCTTAGGCTAATATGCAATTCTCATTGATCATACTAGCAATATATCAAACACTTGGTATGCATAAGATTCTTATAGCTCAATTCTAATTTCATTGCTAAAACATATAAGCCATACAATCCAATTTAAAATCCCAAGCATTCATATAAGTCATTAATAAGAGAACTAACACAACAAGATCACTAATTCATGCATAGGATTAACAAGAACTAAGTTCACCATAGTATTCTAATTAGGGTCTTAATTGCATGTTTTTGCATCCATTTCTACATGGTTTTGATGTGCTTATGTTCATATTTGACCCTAATTTGGTATAAATTGTGCTATTAACCATTTCGTGGCAAGAAAATGTGTTTTGTAGTGAAAACGAGCAAAAATCGGCATGAGATGACCATGTTCGTAAAAGTCCAGAAATTGTGAGTTTATCCAATCGAGGCAAATGATATACCATGTCGAAGAGTTCGAAGAGAGGGTCACAACGGAAAAAGAATCGAGTCAATCGGAGCTCTAGAACTCAAGATATGAAGAAAACGAGGAAGTCGAGGATCGATCGGAAAAGTCGAGTCCTGGCTCAAGCGACCACAAGACCAGACTCGTGTGACCACAAGCTCTCACTCATGCGACACATCTTTGGTTCGGGCGACTAAGGCTCGCACGAGTGCTCACAGGAGCCTGCACTCGTGCGAGGTGGCTCTGTTTCGAGCTAGATCAAGCGACACGAGTGCTTACACGAGCCAGACTCGTGTGGCAATATACACGCACTCGTGCGACAGTTTGGATGATCCCAATTTCGAGGGCAGTTTCATCTTTTTGCGCATTTAATGAAGGGCATTTTGGACCTAGCATTGTGAGCATTATAAATACTTCAAGGATCAGATTCTCAAGGGGAAGCCAAGCCACATTAGTTCATAATCATAGTGAGATTCTTAGATTAGTGAGAGAGAGGTAGTTACTTGTGGGTTTGTTAAGATTTCTTCTCACAAATTCTTAGATAACTTTTGATCTACCGCTTTGATCGTTGATCCGTTAATTCCTGCATTCTGGTCTGGTCTAAGGCTACATTCTCACCGATTGAATTTCAATTTCCATTGTCGGATTGCTAGTTAGCATTTTAGAGGTAAATTGTATCTTTCCAATTTTCATTGTAATAGGTAATTCTCTTTACATTTCTTGCTTAATGATAATTGTTCCTAGTTTAATTGTTCTAATGTTTACTCAATTAGCCATGAGCTAATTCCTTAATGTGTTAGTGTATGATTCCTATGGAGTAGTGTAGTGATATGTTGATCTTTTGAATGCTTTGAGTTGTTGTATGATCAATTCTCTAAATTGATGGATTGTATGAATGCTTGCATGTGTAGATGATAATAGGGCCATTAGGGAGTTAGTCTCTTGCGAAAGTAGAGCTATTTTCCTAAACTTTCTTGTATTAAGGCCAATGCATATCAAGTGTTTGATAAAATTCCTAAGATAGTGAGAATTATCTATAGTGAATTAGATGAACAATTAGAGGCTTTGATATGTTATTAGGGAAACCTTTTGTATGTTGGAGTGGCTTGCCATTGATTGTACACAATCTCATTGCATGATAAAGTGATGCTTAACTACATGAAACATAGGATAGTACGCTAGCACATATCCCTCACATTTGCTCACTTTGCAACCCAAGGTGATTGGTAGTTTACTTCTTTGACGCATTAGTAGATGATAGATACCTTTCCCCTTTATTGCTTTGTTAGCTAGCCAATTGAAACAACGAATTTTCCTTACAAGTCCCCGTCTCCTTTGGGTTCGATATATTTTAAAACTTGGTCAAGCTTACCACGCTCATAGCGAACACGTGCAAGTCAGGACTCATTTACACCGAACATATTCATACAACCATGCAACAAGGATATTAGCCCATGGCTAATTGGAATTGGAAATCAACAATTAAGCTATGGACAAACATGATTAACACTAATATGAAATGTAATACAAGAAATCTTACCAATTGTTGGAGAATTGAAATACAAGAATCAAACCTTGAAAATGCTATCTTCTAATCCGGAGCTCAAAATCATAAAATGAACCTTAGAATTGTAGCTAATAACGAGATTGATGTAATGGAGAAAACGGATTAAAGATCCAATGGATGGATCAAAAGTAATTGTAGAGAGAAGTATAAAATCTAACTAAGAACCCACAAATAACTTATAATCTCTCTCTCTAAAACTACCTAATGAACTAACTAATGAAGATGATGCCTTGGAGAATCTGATCCTTGAGTATTTATAGTGCCCACAATGCTTGGTCCAATTTACCCTTCATTAAACGCGCGAAAAGATGGGAACGCCCTCGAAAATGTGGACTTCCGAACCCTCGCTCGGACATCTTCAGGAACCCGCTCGGACATAAGCTACGAACCACTTGGATAGAAGATAGTGTCTTGGTCGAGCGGGAATTTCCACCAAGAGCCGAACCGAATCGCTCGACCGTAGTGTATAATCCGCTCGGTCGTAGTGTAATTGTTAACTTCCAATTTTTTATTTTTCCAATTTCAATTCTATGGCTCGTCCAAACTTCCTAGTGTCTTCCATTGAGTATATAAATCATCTCATTGAGCTCGGTTTCCATCATTTCCTCTTCAATAGTCAGGAATTGCTCGTGTTTGCTCGTGTTTACCTACAAAGCACATTTTCTTGCCACAAAAGGGTTAATAGCATAATTTATACCAAATTAGGGTCAAATATGAACATAAGCACATCAAAACCATATAAAAATGGATGCAAAAAGATACAATTATGACCCTAATCACACCCCCAAACAAGATTGTTGCTCGTCCTCGAGCAACGAAGCTATAAGATAGGGGAATAATTGTATCGATGAAGCATCAAACACACAATCAAATGCCATATATACATCACTTAATTCATGCAATCTAACAATGTAATGTCATCTCATCAACCATCTACATTAACATCAATGCACACAAGATCAAATCAATGAGTCAAAATCCTCACTAGATAGTGTATCACTCAAGCTCTCAAGTGTATGAGATTCACTAAACATCACACATAGTACATCCACTACCATAAGCTTGATAAAAGTCTCAAATTCTCCACCACTTGGCAAGTAACTCATCATCAAATCAAAGAGGACTTTTATTTGGTTGTAGTGTTGGCTCTTTGGTAAGGGTGGGATATTTTTGTATAGAAGTGACTATCATACTAGTGGAGCAAGAGGTCAAGATACCTAGCTAGAATGTCTCTACTCTTCCAAAGATAGGTTGCAAGTGATCAAGTTGCAACACCATTTCAACCATATAACACTTCTTTTCACACTTCTTCCTTTCAAGAATTTTCCACTTCCTTTCTTTTGCAATTTTGCATCACATTACCAACACACTAGGAACATAAGCTCTTCTTCACATCTTTTCATTCAACACAACTTCTACTTTTTTTTCTTTTCACATCTTCATCTCTTGTTTCTTTCACTTTTCTTCATCATCTCATCCACCAAGTTTTCTTTCAAAACACATGTAACCCTCTTATCTCATATAAGCTCCATTAGTAATAGGGAAAATAAGGCTCAAAATGAAGGATAATCAAGCTACAATCATAGGTTGCCAAAGAAAAGGCCGAAGGCACAAAATGGCTAACTATGGAATCAATGTCATGGTATGGATAATTTGGCTAAGTGACTCATATAAAATCAAAGATAGCCTCAAATCATTTTTGACAACTCATTACAAAATGTGGTCTCAAACAAGACTCAAATCAAGTTCTAGAGTAGAAATACCCCATGTGGATCTCACATCAAAGAAATGTCATCCGTTCAAGATTGAAATGGAAAAAATAGGCTCAAACCTCACGGGTCAAGGTGATCATGACTCATATCATATCAAACATGTACACATCAATCATGTATCAAGCATCAAAGAATCAACTACACTATAGACAAAAAATGAATTAGGCAATGTACACACTACACATAACTATGCACTATCTACATCGTCCTCACAATCATAAGCATATCTCATGCAACACTACTCTAAACTAGCAATAATATGTCAATCATAACAAGCAAAAACAAAACATCCAAATAAGCATATGGTCCAAAGCATCATAGGAACACTAAGAATCAACATAAGCTAGCATTGCAATGAGATTTGCGAAACGAACACACCCCCCAAACTTTTTTGGACCAAGAGTCTAAAAAGTTTGGCAAAAGAGTGGAGAAAAGATCAAGCAATGCACAAGAATAAAGCATTATTCCAACAAGAATCAACAATTAAGCTCAATATAGCAATCCTAATCAAACTACAATCTAAATAAGCTATCACACAAGAACAAACTAAAATGAGGAAAAGAAAGCAAGTGAACAAACATAAGTAAGAAAGGGGTATAGAAAACATACCTATGGAAGGAAGTGAAGAGTAGAAATGTAGAGCTTGAGTTCCAAGATTCCTCTCCTCTTCATGTGTGTTTTGGAAGAGTGTGTGTGCAAGAATTTGGTGTAAAATTTGTGTGTTTGTGTGTGGATTAAGGTGTACAATGGTGTAGGAAGAAAATGTGGTCAATACAAGAAAAATGGTCAAATGAACTTACCTCGGAAGGCAAGCTCGGTCAGCCTTGGTGAGCCGCTCGGACAGCCTTAGTGAGCCGCTCAGACAGCCTTGGTGAGCCGCTCGGACAGCCTTGGTGAGCCGCTCGGATGGCTCCTGAGGGAGCGGGAATTTCCGCCCTGGGCCGTAGCAAACCGCTCGGACACACTAAGGCCAGCGCTCGTACACCTTGAGCCATCCGCTCGGTCAGAGCTTTTTTTTCAACATTTTCGAATTTAATTTTTCTACACCACTTCAAACAATTTTTAAACATCACAAACATCATCAATCAATATCAAATAGCCCATGTGAAGAATGATCACACCCCCCCAAACTTTTTCGGATTGTAAATCCTAAAAGTTTGGAAAAGAATGATGAATATGGCAATAGCTAAGCAATTTAGCACACAACCAAGTATAATCAAGCACAACACTATCCAACGCCTATCCTACCATCTCAATATAAACTTCCACAAATTATTCTTGCTTCAAATCCCTATCAAACTAAATCACACAAGCAAGAAACAAATCTATTACACTAACAAAGCAAACAAAACAAGCACAATTTTGTAAGGATGGGTTGTCTCCCATCTAGCGCTTGGATTTAACGTCCCCTAGCCAGACGACACCAATGTTAGCTAAATGGCCAAGGATATCTTTCATCCTCCCCATCATACATCAATCTCATAGCAACATAATCAAGGAAACATGTAGGATTTCTACCCCACACCCCTACTTTCCTTATCATTTTGAACTTATAAGCACAAGAAAATTCATCTTTTCTTCTCAACCTAATCCACCCCATCTCCTACTATAAAAAATATTCAAGAAGATTTTCAATTCAATCTTATAATCAATTATATCAAGAGGTAAGACATATTCACAACGAACAACATTATCAATTAAAGCACAAGTAGAAGAGTCTAAGGGTAGAGAAATGCTCATTTCAATTGTAGGCTCCTCTTCCACTTTATTTGATTGTTCTTTTTCCATAAAACTCATGTCCATAAGTGGACATTCATCTTCCTCTTCTTGTTCTTTCTCCATTCCTCCCTTTAAATCTTCTCCTTCCTTATCCTCCACCTGTTGTTCTTGATTCCTATCAATGCAAGCAAATGAAGTCTCACATTCATTATCATCATAAAGAGGATTAATATCATACTGAATATAATTGTAAAAAGGATTCATAAAGCTCTTAAAATCGGAAGGATCTTGATCATGAGTAAATTTGATCTCTTCATAATCATCTTTAGCTTCTTCATCCTCTTCACTTTCATCAATTTCTTCCTTTTCCTCCTCCTTTAAACACTCTTTTCTTTCTTCTTCTTCTAGTCCAACCTTCTTTTCTTCTTCATTCCTAATCAATATAGCATGAGGAAATTTATAAGCAATATCATCATCAATAATAGGAATTTCATAGTCAATGTAAGCATGAGAAGGTTCAATAGACATTTGAGTACCAATACAATTTACAATAGAAAGAGATTTAATTGTCTCATGATGATTATCATCTTCATCATCCACATCCCCTTTTTCTTTATTATCTAAAGTACCCCCATCTTCCTCCTTAAACATCTCATTGGCTTGAATACTCAATTGCTCCATTTGGAACTCCAAACTCTTGATTTGATGACTTCGAGACTAGAACATTTCATCAAACTTCTTGTTTGTCCTCTCAAAGCACCTTTTACCTTCCCTTCTCATTTCTTCCAATTTCTTTAGAATTGGAGCTAAAATATCTTCCTCATAGCTTGTAGAAGTGTCCTCTTGATGGAAGTTCATAGGAAGATATGGAGTGTAGGAGCATGTATCATCATCATGAGAGTAGAATTCTTGATATGACGTTTCGCAAATCTCATGGGCTTGTTGGGTCAATTGCCCCAATTGAAGCACTAAGCTCTTGATTTGATCTCCTTGAGATTTGAACATTTCATCAATCTTCACATTGGTCTCCTCAAAGCGTCTTTTGTACTCCCTTTGAAAGTCTTCAAGTTGATTGAGGATGTAAGCTAGAGTATCACCAAGGTGGCTTGGAGGAGTTTCTTCATGATGGCAAGGCATAGGAGAGGGTAAAGAGTAGGAATGTGGATCTACATAGGAGTAGGAATCTTGGGACGTATATGAGTTAGAAGGATAAGAAACTTCTTGTGGAGGTGGTGAAATTTGGGCTTGGTTCCATAACGTCATCATTATGTATTTCATACACTCTTCTAACATGGTGATTTTATCGAAAGTGGTTGGGATTTTAAATGGGTAAAGTTGATGTAGGTATGGATTAGGAGATGATATATTTTGTGGAGAATACGAGTAATGATTGTATTCGCCCATCTTCAATTGAGTTCACTCCTACCAAATTCAAGCAAGTATCAACACTCACCAAGAATAGTAACAATAAAAAAACAATAACAAAGAAAAGAAATGTAAACAAACATCAACTAGCTTGACAAAGAGACCGTTTCCCCGGCAACGGAGCCAAAAACTTGTTTGCTAAAATCATGTATGATTTCCACGCAAGTGAACATGGTCGTTGTTGTCGCGGCAAGTTAACCAAGTTAAATATCGAACACAGGGAAACGATGCGATATCAAGCAAGTATTGAGTGTCTACAAAAGTGGATAGCTAGGTAAGCAAGAAAACGATCATGATTCTATCTACTAATCAAACAAGAATAGTAAATCCTAACTATCACCTCAATGAAGTGAGCAAGTGTAAAGTGTACATGGAAGTAATCCTACTATGGTTCCTCTAGAATCCTATCCATCCTAGCATGCAAAAGGTCTCTTGGTGTATTAATCAAGTCAACTAGTGTCGAGATCTCTCTACAACACAATGTAAGACTCTATTAGGAGTCTAGATCTCTCTACAACTCCTAACACTCCAATTAAGAGGTCTTAGGCTAATATGCAATTCTCATTGATCATACTAGCAATATATCAAACACTTGGTATTCATAAGATTCTTATAGCTCAATTCTCATTTCATTGCTAAAACATATAAGCCATACAATCCAATTTAACATCCCAAGCATTCATACAAGTCATTAATAAGAGAACTAACACAACAAGATCACTAATTCATGCATAGGATTAACAAGAACTAAGTTCACCATAATATTCATACAACCATGCAACAAGGATATTAGCCCATGACTAATTGGAATTGGAAATCAACAATTAAGCTATGGACAAACATGATTAACACTAATATGAAATGAAATACAAGAAATCTTACCAATTGTTGGAGAATTGAAATACAAGCATCAAACCTTGAAAATGGTATCTTCAAATCTGGAGCTCAAAATCATAAAATGAACCGTAGAATTGTAGCTAATAACTAGATTGATCTAATGGAGAAAACGGATTAAAGATCCAATGGATGGATCAAAAGTAATTGTAGAGAGAAGTATAAAATCTAACTAAGAACCCACTAATTGTTAACTTCCGATTTTTTATTTTTCCAATTTCAATTCTGTGGCTCGTCCAAACTTCCTAGTGTCTTCCATTGAGTATATAAATCATCTCATTGAGCTCGGTTTCCATCATTTCCTCTTCAATAGTCAGGAATTGCTCATTTTTGCTCGTGTTTACCTACAAAGCACATTTTCTTGCCACAAAAGGGTTAATAGCATAATTTATACCAAATTAGGATCAAATATGAACATAAGCACATCAAAACCATATAAAAATGGATGCAAAAAGATGTAATTATGACCCTAATCTGATTCACAAATTCAGATTGGGCAAAGTGTGAAGAGACAAAAAGAAGTCTCACAGGTTACACCATATATCTTGGCAACTCACTTATTTCTTGGAAGTCAAAGAAACAAGCAAATGTAAGCAAGTCTTCTGCAGAATCAGAATATAGAGCAATGAGCCATACTGCTTGTGAGATACAATGGATATTGTACATCCTCAAAGACTTGGGAATCTCATATCAACAACCTGCCCTTCTATTCACAAATAGCAAGGCAACCTTCTCAATTGCTCACAATCCGGTGTTACATGAAAAGACAAAGCACATCCATATTGACTTTCATTTTACAAGAGAAAAGATTCAAGAAGGAGTGCTCAAGATCCTTCATATACCCACTGAAGAAAATTTAGTTGATATTATGACCAAACCCCTTAGTGTATCTCTTTTTCAACATTTCAAGAACAAAATGGGTTTGTTAAATATACACACCCATTTTGAGGGGGACTATTGAGATATATGTATATATATTAGACAATTCTCAAATAAGTAAATAGGTGCAAATAGTTTGTTGGTTGGTTACAACAAACCATGATATAAGTATTAGGATATCACTTTAAAATAACTCATCAAGTTGTATTTTCATCGCTCTGATATTTTTCTCTCTCAGAAATGTAAACACTCTTTCCTTCATCATGAATAAGATTCTGAAAGTTAATACTTTACAAGGACAATAATTGTTAGGCGAACTACTAATGGGTAATTACGAGATTAATTGACCAAGGCTGAGGAGTTCGCCGACATGCCTAGGAGACACGTTACCAACTTCGACCAAGTCAACTCCAAGAGAGACAGAGGAGCTCGCCGAGGAGCTCGCCCAGACGCTTGATGATGAATCAACGGTTGACCAAAACTAGGAAAGAGAGAGCTCGCACGGGAGCTCGCCCACTTACAGGGGGAGCTCGCCCATGTCTAAGGGACAAGGTTAAAAGTTCATGTTGGTCCCGAAATGAGTAAATCAGTGTATGGGGGGGAATACACTGATGTCAGATTTTTCTGAAAGACTCAGAAAAATGCTCTAACACTCTCAGTCAGGATTTCCTGAATTACTCAGTATGCTGAAGGTCCACAGGGGCAGCGGGGACAGTTCAGTAAAGAGTCAGATAAGGTGAGTGTGAGTAAAGTGCTCGGAATCTCAGTAGAGATAACAAACCTACTGACTGCTCGGAAGCTAGTCAGTTGGACTACTATCTCAGTGAGCTAGAGTACGTGTGGAAAGTGAGCCCTTAGTTTCTACTCGTTTTAGTTTACTAGAAACATTTTTTCTGAGTTTGCTTAGTAAACTGGTTGTTAAGGCTGAGTGCACTGATTGATTCAGTCCTGAATATAAAAACAATGCAGAATGTTCAGTTTAATATGGTGATAGTTATGATCCTGAACAAAACAGTAAATCAGCACACAAGGGTCCTTTTAACGTGGTTCGGAGATAACCAACTCCTACGTCCACGACCTGATTTAACAGAAAGCTATCCTCAAAACCCTAAGGATAGGTACTTGGTTTTTACGTGCCAAGGGACCCGAATAGCCAACTTCCTCTCTTAGGAACTGACCCCTGGGCATTTTACAAGTCCCAGTCCTTCTAACCAACAAATCTCACACCCTGAGTGGTTTGGTATTCTGGTTTCCAACTAGGATAGCTCTAACAGTACAAAACAATGCTAAATATTAGAGCTATCAATCTAAGCAAGTACATAGAGAATCCTACTACAACACTAGGGAAATTTAATTGCAGAGTGTTGCTTATAGTATGCTTTGAGTGCTTGGATTCTTGAGAGCTTTCGCTTGGAAATTTCCCGTTAGCCTTGAATGGGTGCAAGGCTCTCCATATTTCCGTTGGAGGATATCTAATCAAATCTTTCCTATTTTAGGGTGGTTGCAGGCTAGAAGTACTGTTTGACCTAATCGCCATGCTTAATCTGGTAAGTTTGTCCCACCGCCTGCAACTCTGAGATGCATTAAATGCCGCATTAAATACTGCAAAGACTCCGTACATACGTGTCGAAAGATCATTGGCCCTCCGTTCTGACGGCTAGTTGACTTTCAGACATTTGTCCTTCCTCGTACATTCAGTACTCTGAGTCTCTTGTAAGTAACTCAGCCTGAATGTTTGTCTCATTGGAGTCTTACTGACATTCTCTTTGTCTCTTGTCCCATAGCGTAAATAACCTTTTTGCTTTGGACTTACATGATTCAGGTAAACTGAACCAAGGCCTAAGTCAGGTCTTAAGTGCATTCAGCACAGCCTGATAGGTTATTCAGCTCAGTATGTGTAACCTTTTTTGCTTTGGACTTACATGAGTCAGATAAACTGACTCAAGGCCTAAGTCAGGTCTTACGTGCGTTCAGCACAGCCTGATAGGTTAACACTTACTCTTCACTGACTAAGTTCTGTCCTGAGTATGCTTAGTGTACTCAGTAGAAACATCAGCCAATGGTACTTCAGGATTGTCTTCAGGACGGATCATCAGGCTTCGTTCTTCAGCTTCAGTTCAGGCAATCTGACTCTGACTTCTTCAGGATGGATTGCACTTCAGACTTCAGTAAATTGGGTCGACTCAAGTATTCTTCAGTCTTCAGCGTGTTCCCCCTGAACTGAATTCCTAACCTGACTATCCTGAACTAGACAAATCTGAACAACCATACTTAGGCAAATTCATCAGGGGTTTTGGGATCTAATCAAAATACTCAGATTGTCCCAACAATTTCCCCCTTTTTGATGATGCCAAAACCCTTAAGCAAATTCCTATTCATCTATACAATCAACTGACTTAGTCAGTGAAATAGGTTCAGCACCTTCTGACAAACTAGGCACTTAGTCTATAAGATGAAAACAAGGAATGGGTTAGTGCAGTTCTTGATAAGGATTCAGAAAAGTAAATTCAGGACTCAACAAGAAGTTGTACTCAGGAAAATGAAATAACTTCATTGATTGATATAGGAGTTACAGTTATCCTGAAGCTATTACAATTCCTGAACAACTATTTCCTGATCTATTCTTAGTCCTTATTCCAAGCAGCTTGAGGAATTTCATACATCTCCAAGACTCGGTTCAGGACCTGCTTCATCCTGTTCCGATCACCAACGGCCCCGGCAGCGTGTCCTACTCTGATGACTTCTTCAGATATTGCTTTCCGATCCAGTTGCTTGGAGTTCCTGAAGAGTGGAGGAGGATACTTAATGAATTTCGGAGGAGCAATCTCTACACCTTCAGTGTCAGCATGTCTGATTATTTCAGCCCATAGATCCGGATGCTCCTGTGCCATCCAGTGATGGAGTATGACGTCTTTTTCTTCAGATTGATCGTCCCATAACCCCACCACATAGAATAGGTAAGCCCACCTATTCCGGAACGGAATCCATACCTCCAACATCTCTATTGGAATGAAATCCTCTACGAACTGAAGTGGAGGAGGTCCTTGATCTGGATTGACCACCAACTTCCTCTGAGTCTTCATTCGAGATCCAGAAGGCACAGTTTTCTTCTTCTGAACCTGCGAAGTCAGGTACTCATTGGACTCTTTTAATCGTTGGATCTGACTGAGCAGCGAAATCTCCTTCATCTTCTCTATCTTCTCCGCCTCAGTCATCACCATCTTCTTCTGAGTGGTCAACCCAGGGTGCATCTGTTCCTCCATCTCCTTGTACAAAAGTTCCAGAGCGGGATCCTCAGAGGACTTCAACCTCTTTGGATCTGAACCTTCAGCAGCTTCGATGGCAGCTACGGACCTAGTCAGTTCAGGGGGGAAGTCCTTCTTCTTGGCTTTCCCAGCAGCTATTTGCTTCTTCCCTTCCCCCTTTTTGGCATCATCGTCGTTGATTCGGCCAACGACCTCATTTACTGACTCCGCCAATAAAGTGAACTGACTGTCCATCTCAGTCTGCTTTGCCTGCAGTTGCCCTATCTGCTCCGCCATCCCTCTCAGACCAACACTGAGCTTGTCAATAGCATAAATATGTTTAGCCTTCAGTCGACCTTCAAAGCTCGTCATTCAGTTGTCCAGGGCAGAGGCAATTTCCATCTTCTCTTGTGCGGACATCTCACTCAGCAGCTCATCCTTCAGTTTAGCCTTCAGCTTGGCCACCTTTTCATCAACCAGTTGATCAATTCTTTCAGGCAGTTGTTGATCAAGAAAAGTGGCAAGCTTGTTCTCCTGCTGAGTTTGCGCATCAGAGACCATTTGATTGCAGCTTTGAATGGCCCCTTTTGCTTGCTCAGAGATAACAATGAGATCTACTGAGTGTTGAGTCCGGACTTCTCCAAGAAGGTCAATGGCTGCATGCATATCAGTTCCCATCTCATTCAGGTCTCGATCCAGTCTATGCATTTTCTTATTCAGAACTTCAGAATTTGAACCAACCCAGCTTGTTTTTCTCTCGACGAGGATTACCCTTCTGTGAAGATTGGCAAGGGCTCGTGAGGAATTCTGAACATATAGTGACTCGGGGGTGATCCATTTTCCTTTGACTTGGATTAGACCAGTTGGACCCTCTTCTGAAGCCTCCGCAGTCCCGGGTCCCAGGATTGCTTCATCGGCCGGTGCACTGACCCCTTCAGTGCCACCTTGCCGAATGTCATCAGCAATCACAACTACCTCCTTTTCAGCTTCCTTCTCCTTCTCTACTCTCTGAGGCTCGGGCTCAGGATAGATGCGTCGGACGGTTCTGATAAAGTCCACCATCTTGATCAGGTGATGTAGAGAGTTTACGTCAAAATGATCAAAGAGGGAAGCTTCTGATTCTGCTAATTTGTCCCATCCTCGCGACTCTCCAAGCTGACTGAGTTCAGGCCAGGTGGCATTCCTGATCATGGCATAGGTGCGGAGTTGCACAACTGCCTCCTTCTGAGCATTTGAGAGGTCAGGAAACCTCTTCTCCACCATCTCCGCAGTCGTTCCCCTTGCCACTAATTCAAAATCTGGCAATGTGTTCTCATCAGGCACAGGGAATGGCCATGGAACCTCAGCCTGAACTGCTTTAGCAACCTCCTTCTGAACTTCTTCCTCCTGAGCAGGTTCCCCCTAATCCTCACCCGCGGGGGCCTCCAAGCCTTGATAAGTTGATGCAATGTCAAGGATCAGTGGGTTTGGATTAGTGGGTGCAACATCCGTAATGGCAGAGATAGGGGCAATTTCAAGAGCAGCCTGAGCTGATTCCCTCTCCGGATGTGCATGCTGAATCACTTCTTCAGCAGTCTTCTCTTCCACGAGCTTCTTCTTTCGCTCCTCTGACCCCGGATATAGAAATGTCAGCTTCTGTTGCTTGGGTCCTGAGGGCTTAGGTTTGTCCTCCGCTGGCTTCGCAATATCGGCCTCTGAAGATTTGCCCGCCTGAGCCTTGACTCTCCCAGTCGTGCTCGCTTGAGCCTTCTTCTTCTGAGTCCTTGGTCTTTTCATGGTGCCAGCATCACCGGAATAAGCTCTGAAAAGATCTATCTTCGCTGGAATCTCGAGTGATTGGGCCTGATCCACATCACCGAGATTTAGGGTCTCCAAGATCAGAGAAATCTTGGTGCCAAAGTGCATTTTGGCCTCAAAAGTCGCCTGACCCTCCGGCGAGTATTTGATTTTGTTGGTCTCAGCTACCAGCAATTGGAGGAAGTAATCCTCCCAGTTAAAATTGTGCACTGAGGCATCAGAGATCGCCATCATCGTATATAATTTTGGCCGGGAAATCTGCTCCAGCCCTCCAGCAATCCCCATCACTCCCTGACTAGTCAGGTCAAAGAAGTGATGATTCTCAGTCCTCAGCACAGATTTGTTCAGGCCCGACTTCAGGACCACATCACCATCGTAGAGGGACTGTAGATAATCCTTCTCAGTCCCAAACCCATAATCAACAGGGCTTCGTCCAGAGCGAGGAAGATTAAAAACCTCCTTAATCTTCTCCCTGATATTGAGAGTGACCCACCTCCTGGTCATCTCATCCTCACCATCCTTCCCCTTCACACAAGAAGTTAGAGGAATGCACGTCTCCCACTCCTGGGAATCCTTGTTCTGCGCTATTTTGAGATAGAAGGCAGCAACAAGTCGGGGATGGAGTCTCTGGGGTCTTGCTGTGATAAATCACAGAAGTCCTGCATTTTCAAAAAGGTCCTTCACAGGCAAGATGTCAGGATGATTAGAGGTAAAATCTCCAAAAGGTTCCCAGTTGATCTCGTTTCTTAGATGAAAAAGATTTCCAAAGAATGATTCCACAGAAGGAGAAGCCATGGATGTAATATGAAGGAAAAAATTGGTTTGCAGAGAGAAATATATCAAGAAAAGATTTGAGTGCATAAAGGTTGCAATAACAAAAACTTCCCTTATTTATACTAAAATCCAGTTTTAATCGGATGGCTCAGGAAATTATGACTTATGAGATTCAATGGTTAAGATTAAAAACGCAAGATGCATGAAGACTCTTCGGTTTTCAACAGTAATGAGTCAAAACTATATCGAAAACTGTTCCTGCCCTCTGTGCATTAAATGCGCGTCAGAGCATATCCGTATTAAATTCAAATAATTTTCATTAAATAATAACTGAATATTAAATGAATGGCTGGGATTAAATGACAAAATAAATTGATTTGACAATACGGCAAACAGTATCAAGGATGATGCACGCAAGATACAACGACTGAAAGAAAAACAGGAAACATACCAGTCAGTCAGAATTGTATTCTGACTGATACCACATTTGACCTATCAGGGTGACAAGCCCTGAATTCTGTGTCCTGAAACTTAATCAGTCTGTACTGATCATCCCTTTCATACTGAATGTTCCCCCTACAACCATTCACATTATCTCTGACTTTGTGAATTCTGATCTGAGATTTAGATTGAATCTCCTAAGCCTGGGTCAAGGAGTCCTAACTCTACTGATAACTCAACAAACCTGGTTTCAGGCAAAGCCTTAGTCCGGATGTCAGCTCTCTGTTTATCAGTAGGGACTCTCTCCATCCTGATGTCCTTCTTCTCAACATGATCTCTTATGAAGTGATGCCTGATGTCTACATGCTTACACCTTGTGTGTAAGACTGGGTTTTGGAATATGGCAATGGCACTATTATTGTCACAATAAATTGGGACTTCAGTGGCCTCAATTTGGTAGTCTCTCAGTTGCTGTTTCAGCCAAAGGATCTGAGAGCAACAACTGCCTGCTGCCATATACTCAGCCTCAGTAGTAGACGTTGCAACACTGGTTTGCTTCTTAGAGAACCAAGAGATCAGTTTACTCCCTAGAAACTGACATGTGCCTGTAGTTGATTTCCTATCAAGCCTACAGCCTCCATAATCTGCATCTGAATAACCAGTCAGTTCTAGGTTGTCATCAGAGGGATACCAAAGTCCTAAATTGACTGTACCTCTCAGGTATTTCAGTATCTTTTTGGCACTCTCTAGATGACTCTTCTTCGGATCAGACTGATACCTTGCACACACTCCGACTGCATAAGTGATGTCAGGACGACTTGCAGTAAGGTACAATAAGGATCCTATCAGTGCCCTATATTCAGTCTGATTTACTGAGACTCCTTCTTTGACAGGATCCAGCTTCTCATTTGTGTTCATGGGAACACGTCAGACTTTGCTGGACTGAACTCTGAATTTCTGAATCAAGTCCCTCGCATACTTGGACTGATTTATGAAGATTCCGGAGTCAGTCTGCCTGACTTGGAGACCCAGAAAGAAATTCATTTCTCCCATTATTGACATCTCAAATTTCCCAGTCATCAGCTTGGAGAATTTCTCACAGAGCTTCAGATTAGGAGATCCAAAAATTATGTCATCCACATAAATCTGAACCAAGAGAATATCCTCCCCTTCGGATATCCGGAAGAGGGTCCTGTCCACTGTTCCTTTCATGAACCCGTGGTCTATCAGGAATTGGGATAGTGTATCATACCAAGCTCTCGGAGCTTGCTTCAGGCCATAAAGAGCTTTCTTCAAGTGATATACCTTGTCACCAACTTTGAACCCTGGAGGTTGTTCAACATAGACCTCCTCGTTCAGTACACCACTCAGAAAAGCACTCTTCACGTCCATCTGATACACTTTGAATTTCTTAAATGTTGCATATGCCAGAAACAACCTGATAGCTTCCAACCTTGCGACCGGAGCAAAGGTCTCATCATAGTCTATTCCTTCGGCCTGAGAGTAACCCTTTGCCACTAGTCTGGCCTTATTCCTGACAACAACATTCTTCTTATCCCTCTTGTTCTTAAAGACCCACTTGGTGCCAATAACATGTTGACGCCTAGGTCTCTCAACTAACTCCCAAACCTGATTCCGCTCAAACTGTTTGAGCTCATCCTGCATGGCTAGGATCCAGTTGGGGTCAGCAACAGCTTCTTCTATGCTCTTAAGTTTCTGATGACTCAGGAAACAACAAAACATAGCGCTCTCGCTAATGGACAACCTTGTCCTGACCCCCTCATTGATATCACCAATGATATCAGCCAATGAGTGATCATCTAGCCACCGCCTCCTGCTGACGGGAGCACTGGGAGCTGCTGACGTTCCCTCGCCTGATCCTGAAATATTAGTCTCTATAATAACAGGCAAAGAAGCTGAACGAGCAAGAACAGGGGATACTGAGTCATTTCCTGAGGGTTGGCCAATATCAGAGACATTGTTTCCCCCTACAGAGTTGGACTCAGTAACTGTCTCAGGTGCAGAAGCATCATCACTGACAGTACGTACCTCAAGTTGAGTCTGTCCCTCCGTCTGAGACTCAACATTCTCTGAGGCTGGGGCTTGCTAAGGGTTGGCCTGAGGTCCATCCTGATCTTCATCATCATAATCCCATCCTTTGGGAGCACTAACAAGTTTGATCTTGAATTCAGGATTTTTCAGACTCAGTCTTGTTACTCTCTTGGTAACCCCCTCAGTCTCAGGACTCGGAACCTATTTTCTACGCACTAATGTAGTCTCATCAAACACAACATGAGGTGTTTCCTCCACACAAAGAGTCCGACAGTTGTACACCCTGAAAGCTTTACTGACTGATGAGTATCCTAAGAAAACTCCCTCATCAGATTTACTATCAAAGGCTTTCAGCTGATCTTTCCCATTGTTCAGGATGAAACACTTACACCCAAAAATATGGAAATAAGAGATGCGAGGCTTCCTCTTGTTCCAAGATTCATAAGGTGTCTGAGCATGTTGTTTGTTCAGCATAGATTGGTTCTGAGTGTAGCAAGCAGTATTGATTGCTTTCAGCCCAGTACTTCTTGGGCAGTCCTGACTCAGCCAACATGGTCCTGGCAGCTTCCTTCAGGGTCCGATTCCTTCTTTCAGCTACCCCATTCTGCTGAGGGGTCCTGGCTGCAGAAGTCTCATGAGCTATACCATGGTTAGTACAAAAGTCAGTTATAATAAAGTTTATAAACTCAGTTCCTCGATCTGATTGGATCCTGACTATGCTCTGACCCTGTTCAGTACTCAGTTGCTTGAGTAACTCCGGAAGCTTGACCTGAGTCTCCTTCTTGTTCAGCAAGAAAATAACCCATGTGTACCTGGAATAGTCATCCACAACAACAAGGGTATATTTCCTACCATTTATGCTGACAGGAGTAACTGGACCAAAAATATCCATGTGCAGCAGCTGAAGCACTCTGTCAGTTGAGAAGGCTTCTTTCTCTTTGAATGAGGCTTTGGTTTGCTTGCCTTCCTGACATGCTCCGCACCCGTCGTCTTTGCTAAAAACTTCATTTGGTAGACCATCTACAAGAGAAAGTCTAGAAATTTTGTTAATAATCTTGAAGTTTAAGTGACTCAGGCGTTTATGCCAGAGCCAACTGAGCTCAGAGGAGCTCTTAGCGACCAAACTAGTTTCAGGAGGACTGCTCTTGAAGTTAGCAAAATATACATTGCCCCTCCTGATGCCTGTAATCAGAACCTGTAGTGTAGATTTGTCCTTCACAAGACACATGTTAGATGTAAATTCTACACTATATCCTCAGTCACAAAACTGACTGATCGAGAGTAAGTTATGTCTCAGTCCCTCAACATATGATACATTCAGTACACAGACAGAGCCAATAACAAGGGTTCCGAATCCCCTGGTGAAACCCTTAGAGTTATCACCAGAGGTTACCTGCGGGCCTTCTTGAGCTACATAATCCTGAAGGAGATCACGAAATCCGGTCATGTGCCTGGAACATCCTGAGTCCAAGTACCAGTCGTTCATCAGATCCTCCTCCTCTTCTTGTAGCCCGCATCGACCTGAAAAGAATCAGGCCTCAGGTACCTATCTCGTATTGGGTCCTACAGAGTCAGCCATACCCTTTGGGATCCAGATTTGTTTTACAATTCTGATAGCATCAGAAGTGTAAACCTGTCTCCCAGAAACATCAACATACACAGTCTTCTTACTTTGTGTCTGGGAAGTTGAGGGTGTATATGGGTGTCAGCCTGAGGTTCAGGAGCCCTGAATTGGTTCCTGGGGGCGGGCCTCCTGTTCCTCTATGGCCTGGGTGCATTGGGCTGGGGTCTGTCCTGAGAAGGAGCAGCTCGGGCCTGACCTCTTGGCACTTGAGGTCTGGTCTGAGTGTTATCGGAGTCAGGTCTCCGTTGCCTTTCAGAGGCCACCTGGTTTGTCCTTCTCCTTTGAGGATTGGGACGCTTCTGATGGGCTCTGTGCCCTACCTGAGGTGTCTGGACCTCAGTAGTCCTTGGCCTTGCCTGAGGCCACCTCTTACTGGATTTCCTTCCACCCTGAGCATTTCCAGGCTGGGCCTGAGAAGTGCTAGGAGCAGAGTTCTTCCCAACTTGAGGATTCCTAGGCTGAGCCTTGGAGTTTCCTTGGTCTATCTTCCTCGACCCAGGATGAGGAGGCTTGGCCTTTCCGTTAGGTTTTGGCCTTGGTTCCTCAGTCCTTTGCCTGACAGGTTCAGCAGGCATTTTCTCCTTCCCTTTGCCTTTGTCCTGACGAGCAACATTTGGGCACTTGTCGTCAGTTTGGGCAGGGACAAACTTCTTCTGAGAGTTGCTCCCTGAAGCACCTCTCTTCTTCTTGCCCTTTGGGTCTTTTGAGGCATCATAGCCTAACCCAGCTTTAACACCAGCGGTCAGCTGAGAGAAACTTGTTAACTCATCAACCACTTGGGTAGATGTGTATAACTTCTTCAGCTTAACCTCAAGGTGCCCATTTGTTTCTTTCAGGGCCTCAATTTCAGTGGTGTACTGAAGCACCAACTCTTCGTGAGCTTTCTCTTTTGAGATCAGCTCAAGATCCCAAGCAGTTTGCTCAGCACAAAGGCGAGCTTACCACTCAGTTTCGAACATCACTCTTAGAGCGATTCGCTCAATCATTAGCTGTTCCTAAGCGAGGAACAGATCTGTATCAATAGTCTCAATCAGCTAGCTGATTACACCCTTCAGTCTTTCCACCTCCAGTGGAGCTTCATCATGCTTGTTCCGATCATGAAGCAGCTCTTCCTGAAGGTGTACTAATCTGAGGGCTTCTCAGTATCTCTAACTCTGAGAGACTCAGTTAACCAATCGTTCTCCCCACTCAGTTGTGCATTCACATCCACTGTGTGAGTATGAGTCTCCTGCAGCCTTGAGAAGTCAACCATCAATTGCTCTAGAGCGAGCTGAAGGTCGAGTTCTCCTGTTGAGTCTGAGCTAAGCTCAGGTGCGTGATCAGGAGAAGAGGCAGAAGAACATACCTCATCATCTGCCATTAGGCAGAGGTCATCATACTCATCATCGGAAAAGAGTTCAGGGGACCGGTGTCCTGGGTCGTCTGAATCTGAGGAATCCTCAGCAAGCATAGCTCTCCGATCTGATGCCCTGAGCTCTCTCTTGGCTCTCCGATCCTCTCTCTCACGAGCACTGAGCTCCGGACAATCATACTGATAGTGTCCGGTCTTCTTGCAGTGGTAGCACTGATCTACATCAGAAGCAAACTTCTTGTAAGTGTACCTTTTGTCTGATGACTCCCACCTGCTCCCTGATGATCGTTCAGGTTTGGAGCTGGATCTTCTGGGCTCATCATCTCTCCTCTTCTCATCTCTGCACCGCTCAGGCTCATTGCGATCTCTCCTGGAATCTGAACCCCTCTTTTCTTCTCTTCGGGGGCTTGATCTCCCGGGACTGAAGTACCTGTGATCAAGGCTGTCAGTATAAAATTTCTTAAACCTTCCGAATCGAGAGTTCAGTTTCTCGAAACGCCGCGCCATCAGGTTGTATTCCAAGGCCAGCTCATCCTTGTTCATGTCCTTCAAAGACTTAGAACCAGATCTAGCCTCAGGCTCAGGAGTAGCTTTAAGAGCCACGCTCTTTTCCTTCTCAGGAGTCTTCTCCTCACTAACTTCCTCACTGACAACACCCTTCTTTTTCCTCTTATCGAGGTCGAATTCCAGAGCCTTTAACTCTGAGAATAGGTGAGAGTGAGTAATGTTGGTAAGATCCTGAGTGTTCTTCAACAAGATCACTCCTGTGTCCCATCTTTCAGGGAGACAGTTCAGGATTTTAGAAGACACCTCCCTCTTGGGAAACTCCTTCCCAAGGGTTACTAGCTCATTCATCATCTTAATGAACCGAGCTTCCATCTGATCGATGGACTCTCCCTCTCCGAAAAGCCTCAAATTTCCTGATTGCAAGATCTCTCTTGTTCTCCTTGATCTTTTCTGATCCCTCACTCATCTCCCTCAAGGCATCCCAGATATCATTTGCCGTCCTAAGGTGCATGAGCCTGACCGAATTCTCGTAAGAAACGGTGTGGAGTATAATATTCTTAGCAATATTATCCAGTCTGATTTGCTTAATCTAATCAGAATAAAGCGCGGACCTCTCCACTTCTTCATCTCTGGCAGCTGGAACAGGAACATTGCCAGCAACAGGTCAGGTCGTCTGAAGATTCCTCATGAATTTGATCGGACCCTGCTCAATCACCAAAGGCATCTGATCATGGATGGAATAGAGATGTGCGAGTACCCTGAATTTTCAATAATCATAATTATCAATAGAGAATTCAGGAAGATTGCCCTCGAGGCGTTTAGAACCGGATGCCATGATATGTAGTTTTCAGAACCAAGATCTGTTCAGTAGACCACCAAAAGTTTCTCCTCAGAAACTGTTGGTAAACAAAGTCAGTGGTCTTTTGAACCACTGCTCTGATACCACTTGTTGGTCTCGAAACGAGTAAATCAGTGTATGGGGGGGAATACACTGATGTCAGATTTTTCTGAAAGACTCGGAAAAATGCTCTAACACTCTCAGTCGGGATTTCCTGAATTACTCAGTATGCTGAAGGTCCACAGGGGCAGCAGGGACAGTTCAGTAACGAGTCAGATAAGCTGAGTGTGAGTAAAGTGCTCTGAAGCTCAGTAGAGATAACAAACCTACTGATTGCTCGGAAGCTAGTCAGTTGGACTACTATCTCAGTGAGCTAGAGTACGTGCGGAAAGTGAGCCCTTAGTTTCTACTCGTTTTAGTTTACTGAAAACATTTTCTCTGAGTTTGCTTAGTAAACTGGTGGTTAAGGCTGAGTGCACAGTATTAAGATTCAGGATGATTGATTCAGTCCTGAATATAAAAACAATGCAGAATGTTCAGTTTAGTATGATGACAGTTATGATCCTGAACAAAACAGTAAATCAGCACATAAGGGTCTTTTTAACGTGGTTCGGAGATAACCAACTCCTATGTCCACGACCTGATTTAACAGGAAGCTATCCTCAAAACCCTGAGGATAGGTACTTAGTTTTTACGTGCCAAGGGACACGAATAGCCAACTTCCTCTCTTAGGAACTGACCCCTGGGCGTTT
The DNA here is from genome assembly GCA_026898435.1 of Prunella vulgaris. Classification (NCBI taxonomy): domain Eukaryota; kingdom Viridiplantae; phylum Streptophyta; class Magnoliopsida; order Lamiales; family Lamiaceae; genus Prunella; species Prunella vulgaris. Next base: position 2,018,234 of record JAPKLY010000011.1, read on the forward strand.
TACAAGTCCCAGTCCTTCTAACCAACCAATCTCACACCCTGAGTGGTTTGGTATTCTGGTTTCCAACTAGGATAACTCTAGCAGTACAAAACAATGCTAAATATTAGAGCTATCAATCTAAGCAAATACAGAGAGAATCCTACTACAACACTAGGGAAATTTAATTGCAGAGTGTTGCTTACAGTATGCTTTGAGTGCTTGGATTCTTGAGAGCTTTTGCTTGGAAATTTCCCGTTAGCCTTGAATGGGTGCAAGGCTCTCCATATTTATAAGCAAGATTCAAAATAGATCCGTTGGAGGAGATCTAATCAAATCTTTCCTATTTTAGGGTGGTTGCAGGCTAGAAGTACTGTTTGACCTAATCGCCATGCTTATTCTGGCAAGTTTGTCCCACCGCTGCAACTCTGAGATGCATTAAATGCCGCATTAAATGCTGCGCAGACTCCGTACATACTTGTCAAAAGATCATTGGCTCTCCGTTCTAACGGCTAGTTGACTTTCTGACATTTGTCCTTCCTCGTACATTCAATACTCTGAGTCTCTTGTAAGTAAATCAGCCTGAATGTTTGTCTCATTGGAGTCTTACTGACATTCTCTTTGTCTCTTGTCCCATAGCGTAAATAACCTTTTTGCTTTGGACTTACATGATTCAGGTAAACTGAACCAAGGCCTAAGTCAGGTCTTAAGTGCATTCAGCACAGCCTGATAGGTTATTCAGCTCAGTATGTGTAACCTTTTTTGCTTTGGACTTACATAAGTTAGATAAACTGACTCAAGGCCTAAGTCAGGTCTTATGTGCGTTCAGCACAGCCTGATAGGTTAACACTTACTCTTCACTGACTAAGTTCTGTCCTGAGTATGCTTAGTGTACTCAGTAGAAACATCAGCCAATGGTACTTCAGGATTATCTTCAGGACGGATCATCATGCTTCGTTCTTCAGCTTTAGTTCAGGCAATCTGACTCTGACTTCTTCAGGATGGATTGCACATCAGACTTCAGTAAATTGGGTCGACTCCAATATTCTTCAGTCTTCAGCGTGTTCCCCCTGAACTGAATTCCTAACCTGACTATCCTGTACTAGACAAATCTGAACAACCATACTTAGGCAAATTCATCAGGGGTTTTGGGATCTAATCAAAATACTCAGATTGTCCCAACAGTTCACTATTATCACTCATCTCAGAATAGCACAGGGCAAAGTAGCTTGCTGGGAAGCTCACCCAAGTACTAAGTAGAGACGATAGCTATATAGGGATCTAGTAGTGATGTAGTAGGACGTAGCAATGTAACAGAAGCATAGTAGTGAGTACGGGCAGGTGTTATGGACACTTGTCAGCACTTAAAGCCAAGTAGGCTCACAAGGTGCCACCTCGCAACATGCAAACCTATAAATAGGTCTCTTATACACATTCTCTAAGTTTAAAATTACACAACTACTTTCTCTCTCTACTCTCACTACTCTCTCTCTCTCATTACAATCAAGAACATACTTGAATCTTGTTATTGTTTGGTAGAATTACAACCTAATTAAAGCCACAAATCATCTCATGAACAAATTTTACCAACAATTTAGCGCTAGAAGGAGGGTTCAAACCTTAGAATTCAGAAATTTAAGAGAGATTGTGAGAACCTTTGAAGGTGTTCTTGAAGAAGGTGAAGAACACTTGAAGATACATGCCAAATTACAAGTTTCCAGCCCTTTGCCCAGAATTTTGGACCTAAACTTGACAAAAAGGACCTTAAACGCATGCGTGTTAGTAGATAAACCAGATTCTGGACAATCTACTTACTTGCATGGCTAGAAAAGACCTTTAACAAACAAACCTTTGTTGGAAATTAACGAACTTGACGAGCTACCACCCCAGACTAGACCATGTCAAAGGATAACACCTCTGCGACCGCTAGGCGGACATGGAAGAGATACATACTCCCCACAACGACTCGTTGGTGATCAGTGCCAACATAATGAATGTCAAGGTCCACCGGCTGCTAGTGGACACATGCGCCTTCACCAACATTTTGTTTACGTCAACCCTAGATGCTTTAGGGGATTTTGAGTCGTACATAGAACCTGGTAATGCAAGGATAGTGGGGTTTGGAGAAGCTGTAACCATCCTTGTAGGTCAGATTAGGTTGAGTGTCCAACTTGTATCGGCCGAGGACCCAGAAAGGAGGCTGACCAGGCTCGTAGATTTCCTTGTCGTTGATCAGCAGTCTACCTACAATGGGTACCTTGGCCGTCCCTTTATTCATGAATTCAAAGCGGCGTATTCAACCTACTATTATTGTTTGAAATTTCCAACTCCGAAAGGTGCCGGAACAATTAAAGGCGACTAGAAAAAGGCCAGAGAGTGTTTACTCCAAATAAAAAATGGTCAAGTAAAAAAGTCTGTAACACAGGTTCTTATACTTGAAGGAGATGAACAGATTCCGGCTGACGAGCCCAACATCCTAGATGTCATCTTAGTAGAAACTGAGTTGATGGAGGTAGGCGATCAGCCGGAAGAGGCACAAATTGCCCGAGTAGAGGAACCGGTGGAAGACTCGCAGCCGGCACCCATGGAAGGAGTCGAAAATGCCCAACTAGAAGGACCGGTGGGAGACACACAGCCAACACTAATGGAGGAGGTCGGTGATGCTCAAGTAGGAGATCCGGTGGGAGATCAAGAACCAGTGCTGATGGAGGTTGATAAAGCTCCCCAAGAAGGAGAACATTCAACCCGGTCCCCCGAGAGACGGAGGGGACTTGTGAACGTGCCAAAGATGATAAAGGAAGCGATGACCTTGAACCTCGAGTAGGTTACTAGCCAATGACGAAGGAGGACAGGGACGGGCTCATTAGCGACCCGAGATGGAAAAACCAGAAAAGGAAGGCCACCCCCATGGAGGAGTTAAGAGAAATCCAGGTGGACCCGGACAAGGCAGACTTGGAGCTTTTCATAGGATCCTAGCTGTCAGAGCCCTACAGGACCAAGATGGAAGAGTTCTTGAAATCCAACCTGGACGTGTTTGCCTGGTCCCACGAAGATATTACGGAAATCCTGTTGGAGCATGCATGCCATCGACTGAATATCGACCCAACGAGGAGACCAGTCCGCTAAAAGGAAGGAAGTATGGACCAGACAAATACGAGGCGTTGACTGTGGAAGTGAAAAAGTTGTTGGACAACAAGTTGATCAAGGAAGCATTGTGCCAACAGTGGGTTGCCAACCCGGTCCTAGTGAAGAAACCAAATGGAACTTGGAGGCTATGCATAGACTTCACGGACCTCAACAAGGCGTGCCCAGAGGACAACTTCCCACTATCCCACATTGATCAACGTGTCGATAACACTGCAGGCCACGAGATGTTGACTTTCATGGATGCCTTTGCAAGTTATCACCAGATAGCGATGCACCCAGACAACCAGGAACACACGACGTTCTACACCAACAAGAACATGTACTGCTGGGAGAGGATGTCGTTTGGGCTCATCAACACCGGAGCTACCTACCAAAGACTGGTGAACAAGATGTTCGACCAGCACATCGGGCACACTATGGAGGAGTACGTGGACGACATAGTTGCCAAGAGTTTGCGAAAAGAGGATCACCTAGATCACCTCAAGCAGGCTTTTGACATACTACGCCACTACAACATGAAGTTGAACCCCAAGAAGAGTAGTTTCAGTGTTCATTTAGGAAAGTTCCTGGGACACATGGTGAGCCGAAGAGGAATCGAAGTCAATCCAACCCAGGTGAAGTGCATCACGAAAATGCAGCCGCCAGATTCAGTGCAGAAAGTTCAAAGGCTGACTGGATGTTTGGCAGCTTTGAACCGGTTCATCTCTAGGTCCGGCGATCGGAATCGTCCGTTCTTTGAAGTAATTAAGGCAAACAGACTTAGACACCCGGATGATTTCTAGTGGACAAGCGAGTACCAGAAGGCTTTAGAGAGCATCAAAGAGTACCTGGCCAACACTCAAATATTGTCAAAGCCAGTACTTGGAGAGAAGCTATACATATACCTGGAACCGTCGGAAGTGGCCATCAGTTTGGTACTGGTCCGAGAAGAGGGAAAGACACACCTAACAATGTACTACGTAAGCCAAGCCTAACACGAAGTAGAGTTGCGATACTCCCAAACAGAGAAGTTGGCCTACGCACTAGTGATGAGTGTTAGAAAGTTACGGCCCTACTTTTTCGACCATCCGGTGGAGGTGTTGACGACGTTCCCACTGAAGCAAATACTTCACCGGCCGGACACTGCGGGATGCTTGTTGAAATGGTCACTAGAAGTTAGCCAATACGGTATAACCTACACACCCCGAACATCTATCAAGGGACAAGCGCTCGATGATTTCATCGTCGAGCTAACTTTCCCACAAGATCCGACGAGGGGGCGTATAGCTCTGTGGCACCTCTACATAGACGGATCATCAACTAGCATAGAGCAGGAGCCGGTGTGGTATTAATAAGCCCCGACAGATAGGTCTTCACCTCAACAATCCGGTTTGACTTTATAGCCATGAACAATGAAGTGGAGTATGAAGCATTGATAGCCGGACTTAGGTTATCATTAGCTGTGGGGGCAACCAATCGTCAACCAATCTTCAGATTTTCAGAGATTCCTAGCTAATAATATCCCAAGTCCAGGGAGAATACGAAGCCAAGGACCAGCAGATGGTGATATATCAGAAGATTGTGGCACATCTGATCTCGATGTTCAAATAAGTTTACATCGAGTAGATCCCAAGGCTGGAGAATACACAAGTTGATGCACTAGCCCGACTAGCTACTAGTAGTGGTGAAACGGAGCTAACGGAAGTCGTCGTCACAAAGCTAAAGGACCCCTCAATGTCCGATTATAAAATAAATCAGACTTCGAGTGGGGGGCATGAAGAAGGCGATGATTGGTGCACTCCGATCAAAAATTATTTGAAGGACGGATCGGTCCCAGAAGATGCGTGGGAAGCTAGTCGGCTAGTGAAGCAAGCAGTCAGATACACGTTGGTGGATGGCCAATTGTACAAATGTGGATTCTCTCTACCCCTACTCAAATGCTTATCTGTAAAGCAAGGGTTCGAGGTGTTAGAAGAAATCCACCAAGGAATCTGTGGGAGTCACGCCGGGGTGTAAGCTTTGGCATACAAAACGATCAGACAATGGTACTATTGACCCACTCTTCGTAAAGATGTCATTAACTTATCCCTGAGGTGCCGGAAGTGCCAGCTATTTGCTCCAAAAATTCACTCTCATGCGAGCCAACTCAAATCGGTCTTCAGCCCATGGCCTTTTGCAAAATGGGGTATCGACTTGATCGGCCCATTCCCACCTGGCAGAGGCAGTGTAAAGTTCGCCGTAGTAGCAGTGGACTACTACACTAAATGGGCTGAAGCTGCGGCACTCACGACAGTAACACAGGAGAGGATGATCAGCTTTATTTGGAAAAATCTGATATGCTGATTTGGACTCCCACAGTCGATAGTGACGGATAACGACAGACAATTCTACAGTCAAAAGTTGAGAGAGTTCTGCAACTCGTGGAATATCAAGAAGCACTACTCAACTTCATACCATCCGGAGTCGAAGCGGTGTAATAAAATACTGAAGCATGTATTGAAAATTTGTCTCAAAGATAAGAAAGGTAGTGGGCAGACGAGCTTCCGGAGGTGCTGTGGTCCTACAGAACTTCATATAGAGCCAGTACCGGTGAGATACTATTTGACTTGGCCTTCAGAACAGAAGTTGTAGTACCGGTGGAAGTTCAGAACCAGACTTGGAAGGTGGTAGTGTATGATTAAAAAGAAAATGACAAAGCCCTAGCAGTGGAGAAAGACTTGCTCGAGGAAACAAGAGCCTCGTCAGAACTAAAGAACGCCACCTACAAGCAAAGAGCGGAAAAGTACTACAACTCCCAGGTATGGAACCAAAGTTTCAAGGTTGGGGAGTTGTTATTGAGAAGGAAGTTGGCAACTCCACCGGGTGTGTTCGGACCTAATCGGGAAGGACCGTTCTGAGTTATCGCGAGTTGGGCAAACAGGATGTACGACCTCGAGGACATGGTGTTTGCCTATTCGGTGTCTACGTGCAAGTGTACACGATCGTTATTGTAATAGCAAGTTTAACCAAGTTTATTATTTATCGAACACATGGAGAGGGCGGATTGTAAGGTAAGATTATTGTTCGAAATCTAATTCACAAAGCAATAAAAGGGAGTTGGTAACTATGTCTACAAGTGCGTCAAACAAGTAAACTACCTATCACCTTGATTCACAAAGTGAGCAAGTTGTGTGAGAGGTGTATTAGTGTACTATCCTATGTTTCATGTGGTGAAGTATCACTTACTCATGCATTGAGGTATTGTACAATCAATTGGCTAGCCACTCTAACATGCAAAGGTCTCCCTAGATACACATTAGAGCCTCTAATTGTCTTACTAATTCACTAAGGTAATTCTCACTATCTTAGGAATTTTAACAAACACTTAACATGCAATGGTCTAATAACAAGAAGATTTAGGAAAATAGCCCAACTCTCGTATGAGACTAACTCCCTAATGGCCCATACAATCAATTATGCATAATAAGCATTCATACAAACCATCAAAATAGAGAATTGATCATACAACATCTCAAGCATTTATAAGATCAACAAGAACACCACACTACTCCATAGGAGTCATACACTAACACGCAAAGGAATTAGCCCATGGCTAATTTGATAAACAAAAGAGAAATTGAAGTAACTACAATCATCATTATGCAGGAATTGTAAAGAGTATACAAGAATTTACCTATTACAATGAAATTGAAAAGATACAAAATTACCTCAAGAAGCTTGAAAACGATCCGATAATAGAAATTGAAATTCAAACGGTAGAATTGTAGCTTTAGCTATGCTAAGAATGCAGGAGAAAACGGATTGAAGATCCGTACGGTAGATCGAAAATAATCGTAGAAATCGTAAGTGGAAATCTAAGAACACTCAATTGGAAACTACATCTAACTTCTCCTAATCTAGTGAGAGAATATGATGATGTATGTGAATCTAAGAAAATGATAAAAGTCCCTTTGGAAATCTGAGATGGAAGTATATATAGTACCCTTGGATCATTGACTAAGATGCCCTTCATTAAAACGCGCGAAAATACAAAAATAGCCCTGAAAATCCGAGTTTTTTTGAACTGTTGTCGACCAGAGCCTGAGTGGCTGCCGACCGTGGTCGACAGCTTGCTGGCGCGAGGTGCGCTTTTGTAGCACAAGAACTGGCTGTCTGCCGACCAAAGTGGTCGCGCGCTTAGTCGCGCGAAGGCTGCCTATCAATGAAGAGGTCCTATCGAGCAGGACACTTAGTGTCGGTCGATGCGTGACTTCCTTGTTTTTGTCATATCTAGAGCTCTAATACTCTGAATGACTCGATTCTTCTTTCGTTGTAACCCTCTTTTCAATCTCTTCGACATGGAATATTAATTTTTCCATTTTGCTCAACTCCAAAATTCGGACTTTTCTCGATCTTACTCGTTTCTTCCTCGTTTTGCTCGTTTTCACCTAGAATCACAACTTTCTAGCCAAAAGGGGTTAAATACACAAAGTATGGCATAATAGGGTCAAATATGAACATAATATCACCAAAAGCATATAGAAATGAGTGCTAAAACATGCAATTATGACCCTAATCACACCCCCAAACTAGATTGTTGCTCGGCCTCGAGTAACGAAGCGATAAGATAGGGGAATAATTGTATGTACGAAGCATCAAGCACAGAATCAATGCCATAGAATCATCACCCAATAACTAGTAAATCTAAAATACAATATCATCCAATTAACTATCTAAATTAAATCAATAAGCACAATATCAAGTCCATGAGTCATGATCCTCACAAGATAAGTGTTTCACTCAACCCTCAAGTGTTTAGGCTCTCTCATCCATCACACCACATACACATACTACCATAGCTTGGCTCAAGTCTACATTCTCCACCACTTGAAATGACAAATCAATCACACATCAATGAGGACTTTTAAGGATTGTAGTGTTGGCTCTTTGGTTGGGAAGGAACTTATGGGTAAAAGTAACTTAGTATGATTAGTAAAGCATAGAAGGAATCATCATGTAAATCATATCTTCATGCAAATAGCAATCACATCTTCATGCTCTTTCCAAATCACACTTCCAAGTATCAATCTTCCCTTTCGACAAATCGTGATCATACTCACAACACTAAAGTCAAACTTGACCAAATTTTCATGAAAAGTCAACCCTTTTTCTTAAAGCTTTGCTAGCACTTGCCTTTGCACAAAAAAATTCAATCCATGCATAAAATTCTTCATATCTTCCAATTTAGGCCACCATGTTCTTCATCATATCACCAATCTTCCTTCCTTCTTTTCACTCTACTAATCATAAGGACAAGAGAGTTCCAAAAAGGAAGGAAAATGGCTTAAAGTGTGGTTAGCCAAATGAAAAGATTATAGGCACAAAATGGTGAGCAATGGATCATAATATCAATGGTAGGCTCATAGGGCTAAGTGGCTCAATATAAATCAAAGAAAAATGCCTCATATCATCTCATGTGAAATCAATATCTAATGTAGCCTCAAATAAGACCAAAGCCAAGTTCTAGAGTATAATGCACATGTGTGGAACTCACATCAAAGAATATCATCCGTTCAAGATTGAAACGGGCATATTAGGCTCAAAACTCACGGGTAATGGTGATCAAGACACATATCATATCAATATGCTCATATCAATGAAATCTCAAGAATAATGGAATCAAACGTATCAAAGATCAACAAGAATCAAGAGATCACTCCATTACACTAATCAAGACTATCAACTCACCCACACAACAATAAATATATCTCATGCATTCACTACTAAAAAATAAGCAACAATATGGCCAAAAATCAACAAGCAACACAAGGCTCATCAACATAATAAGCATCAAAGCATAAGAATACTTCCAAAAATCAATCTAAAAATAGCATAAAGGTGGCATTGCCATGAGAATGACGAAACAATCACACCCCCAAACTTTTTTGGACCAAGGGTCTAAAAAGTTTGGCAAAGAAGTGGAGACAAGAATCATGCAATGCACAATAAAGCTCAAACATAAAAAATCATCAAATATCCGAAGCAAAACATCATCAAATCCATACCAAGAAACAATAAACCATCAAAATTAACAATCTCCTACAAATACCACAAAGCATTAACAATCTCAATTCAAACAACTAAACTAGAAAAGTGGAATGGAAAGCAAGATCAGGATAAGCACTTGTTACCCTTCCTTATGAAGTTAGATTGATATCATCACTTCACGAAGGTGGATAACGAGGATGAGTGAAGTGCTTCTCTTCGATGTGCCAATTCATCATCGCTCGTTGGGCTTCGAGGATCTCTTCCATATTTTTGGACATAGTGTTCACATTATTGTTGATGGAATCCACGGTATTGTTGAGGCGATGATAACTATCGGTCAATCTAGTCATATCCGATCGAAGGAAGGAATAGTCGTTCCTAAGATCGTCCACATCCGTCCTCAAAGATCGTACCTCGTGGCCACATTCGTCTTAAGTCAATCCTTCAAACACATGTCCACCCCCTTGATTGTAGTAAGCCTCTTGCCCATAGTACTCATCTTGCATTGGATCGTGTCCTTCTTATTCCACTTCTTATTAGTGGAGGAACTCGAAGCTTTTCCTTTTCCTTTCTTATTCATCCTACAAAATTCCTCATGTTAACAAAAACATAGGATGAAATATAAAATAATCAATACTCAAGCACATAAAAGACTAAGATTGAAAAGATAGGTTCTCAATAAAAGGATTAAAGAGATAAACATGCATCTTCACCTTTTATGCTAATGCCATACTCAATAAATCTCCTATAAGCATCATCTCTTCATGAATTAAGTAATTAAAACTTTTCTAAAATCAATATAGCTCTCAAATGATAGCATCATGCACAAAGTCATGATGGAAATCAAATTTAAGCACAATATACTCAAAATCCCGTCACTATGTCTACCCCTAATTTTCAATCTTCAATTAAGCTCATAATACTCGAAATTGGCATGCAATTGGGCTCCCAATGGATTACCCATCAACAATGTAGCATAAATGCATCATCAATTTCATGAGAACTCAAGAAAATAAAAAAGTCCTAATTTACATACTCAAGAACCCCTAGATATTCACTTTTTCAAATTCTTGACAATGCAATCATGGAATTCTTATAAAAATGCAAAAGATAGATAGAGGAGAGCGAGAGAAATGTATCTATAGAAGGATTTAACGAGTGGAAGTGTAAGATTTGAGAAGGAAAATTTTTCTTTTCTTCTTCCTTCTTTTCTTTTTCGTGAGTTTTGAGAGAGAGAGATGCAAGACTCTTTTGATTAAGTGTGTGTTTGTGTGTGTAAGAGTGTATTCAAAATTGTAGAGAGTTAGTGGGCTTACCTTGGAAATTGTAGTCAAGGTTAGACCAAAATTTGTCAAAAATCGGACTCTCAGACCCTCTGTCGACCACAAGTGTTAAGGCTACTGACCAAGCTGCTCGGCAGCTTGGTCGCGCGAGATGCAACTTGTCGCACACAAGCTTGAAGCCTGCCGACCAAGATGGTCGTGCGCTCAGTCGAGCGAAACCTGCCGAGTCAGGGATGTGGTCGCGCGTGAGCTGCCGACCACAGCTATGGGTGCTGCCGACCTGGTGTTTGCCAAAATCGTGTATGATTTCCACGCAAGTGAACGTGGTCGTTGTTATCACGGCAAGTTAACCAAGTTAAATATTGAACACAGGGAAACGATGCGATATCAAGCAAGCATTGAATGTCTACAAAAGTCTAATAGCTAGGAAAGCAAGAAAACCATTAAGGATTCTATCTACTATGGCAAAGCAAAGTAAATACTAACTATCACCTCAAAGAAGTGAGCAAGTGTGAAGTGTACATGGATGTAATCCTACTACGGTTCCTCTAGAATCCTATCCATCCTAGCATGCAAAAGGTCTCTTGGTGTCTTAGTCAAGCCAACTAGTGTCTAGATCTCTCTACAACACAAGGTAAGGGCTCTATTGGATGTCTAGATCTCTCTACAACTTCCAATACTCCAATTAAGAGGTCTAGGCTAATATGCAATTCTCATTGATCATACAAGCAATATATCAAACACTTGGCATGCATAAAGTTCTTATAGCTCAATTCTCATTTCATTGCTAAAACATATAAGCCATACAATCCAATTTAACATACCAAACATTCATACAAGTCATTAATAAGAGAACTAATTCAACAAGATCACTAATTCATGCATAGGATTAACAAGAGACTAAATTCACCATAGTATTCATACAACCATGCAACAAGGAATTATCCCATGGCTAATTGGAATTGGAAATCAACAATTAACATTGGAATCATCATGAATAAGAACTAAGACAAGAGAATTAAAGGAAAACTTACCATAAGTGGATGAATTGAAATACAAGCTACAAACCTCCAATTTGCTAAGTCTTGATCCAAAGATCAAAATACAAAATTGAACCGCAGGAATAAAGCTCTAATCACTACGAGTATGTAGGAACAAACGAATCTAAAATCCGACGGACGGATCAAACGTTATGGAAGAAAGAAGATTGAATCTAACTAAGAACTCACTAAGTAACTACCTAATTCTTTCTCTAAACTAATCTAAGAACTTGGAATAATGATCATCTAATTGCTTGGAAATCTGATCCTTGAAGTATTTATAGTGCCCACAATGTTTGGTCCAAAATGTCCTTCATTAAACGCGCGAAAAGACGAAACAACCCTCGAAATTGGGCCTGTCCGGGGCATCACACGAGTGGCCTTCTGCTGCCACACGAACTGGGCTCGTGTGAGCCCCTTCTTGTGGTCGTGTGGTGGCTCGTCGCCCGAACCAGAGCATCCTCGCACGAGTGTGAGCTTGTGGTCGCACGAGTCTGGGCTTGTGGTCGCTCGAGCCAGGCTTGGTCGATCCTCGACTTCTTGTTTTCTTCATATCTTGAGTTCTAGAGCTCCGATTGACTCGATTCTTCTTGCGTTGCGACCCTCTCTTCGAACTCTTAAACATGGTATATTATTTGCCTCCATTGGATCAACTCACATTTTCTGAACTTTTACGAACTTGCTCGTCTTTTACCGGTTTTTGCTCATTTTCACTACAAAACACATTTTCTTGCCACAACATGGTTAATAGCACAATTTATACCAAATTAGGGTCAACTATGAACATAAGAACATCAAAACCATAGAGAAATGGATGCAAAAAGATGTAATTATGACCCTAATCACACCCCCAAACTAGATTGTTGCTCGTCCTCGAGCAACAAAGCAATAAGATAGGGGAATAATTGTATCAATGAAGCATCAAGAACAAGTCAAATGCCATGAAAATATCAATCAATGTCAAGCAAATCTAGAATGAAATCTCATCTAATCAACTATCAACAATTAATCAATGAGCAAGATATCAAATCAATGAGTCAAGATCCTCACAAGATAAGTGTTTAGCTTAACCCCAAGTGTTTAGGCTCACTCAATCATCACACTTCATACACATACTACCATAAGCTTGGCTCAAGTCTACATTCTCCACCACTTGAAATGACAATTCAATCACACATCAGTGAGGACTTTTAAAGGTTGTAGTGTTGGCTCTTTGGTAGGGAAGGAACAAATAGGTAAAAGTGACTAAGTATGATTAGTAAAGCTTAGAAGGAATCAAAGTAGAGATCATTCACGTCTTCATGCAATTTGCACTTTCTCTTCATGCTCTTTCAAAATCACACTTCAAAGAATCAATCTTCCCATTTTTCACAATTGTGAACTTACTCACAACACTAGAGTCAAACTTGACCATAATTTTTCAAAAAGTCAACCTTTTTCAATTTCTTGCAAGCACTTGCCTTTGAACCTTCTTTCAAATCTGTCCATGCATAGAACTTCTTTCCACCTTGGCCACCAATTTCTTCATCATAACACCAATCTTCCTTCCTTCTTTTCACTCTTCTAATCATAAGGACAAGAGAGTTCCAAAAAGGAAGGAAAATAGCTTAAAGTGTGGTTAGCCAAAGGAAAGGATAATAGGCACAAGATGGGTAGCAAAGGATATCAATATCAATAGTAGGCTCATAGGGCAAAGTGACTCAATATAGATTAAAGAAAATGCCTCATATAATCTCATGTGAAATCATTATCTAATGTAGCCTCAAATAAGACTAAAGCCAAGTTCTAGAGTATAATGCACATGTGTGGAACTCACATCAAAGAATATCATCCGTTCAAGATTGAAACGGGCATCATAGGCTTAAAACTCACGGGATAAGTTGATCATGACTCATATCATATCAAAATGCTCAAATCATCAAAGTATCAAGAATCATAGAATCCATAGCAAACTAGACAAGACATGAATCAAATGATAAATCCACGACATCTAACATGAACTATCAACAACATCCACACAACCATAAGCATATCTCATGTCACACTACTCTAAACTAGCAACAATATGGCGCAAATCAACAAGCAAAACAGGTCATAAACATAAGCATATGGTCTAAAACATCATAGGAATACTAAGAATCAACATAAGCATAGCATTGCAATGAGATTTGCGAAACCAAGACACTCCCTCCCCAAACTTTTTTTGAACCAAGGGTCTAAAAAGTTTGGCAAAGTGGAGAAAAGATCATGCAATGCATCAATCAAAGCACAAAATACCACAAGAATCACAATTAAGCTCAAAATAGCAATCTAAAGATCAAGCAAACTAAACCTAAGAATGGAAGCACATATAGAGATAAGTGTAAAAACATACCTTGAGTTGGGATTAAGAATAGGAGAGTGAATTGCCACTTACATGAAAATGTCCTTCTTGGCCAAGTGAGAGAGAATTCTCCTCAACACATCCTTCTCAAGCTCACAAATCACATCAATTATCATTGCAAATCAAAATTTGAAGTACGAACACCCCCCCCCCCCAAACTTTTTCAGATCAAGGATCCTAAATGTTTGGAATCGAGTGATGAAAATAGGATTTGCAACAAATCAATGACCAATAAAAGCATATACAAGCTCAACTAAACCAAGAAATCACCATATATTCCAAGAGGCAACACCCCCAAACTTGGATAAATCACATGCACCAACAAAGGTAAAAGAATACACCACCTCATATGAAGCAAATCAAAACAAATAAAACTATCTAAACTACAAAGCAACCTAATAAGCAAGAAAATATTAGGATGGGTTGCCTCCCATCTAGCGCTTGGATTTAACGTCCCCTAGCAGGACGACACCAATGTTAGCTAAATGGCCAAGGATATTTGGCACTCCTCCCATTATACAACAATCTCATAGCTTCAAAATCAAGGAAACAAGTAGGATTTCTACCCCAAACACCTACCTTTCTTATCATTTTGAATTTGTAAGCAAATGCATTTTCTTCTTTTCTCATCACACCATTCCACCTCCATCTCCTACTAACATTTATGTTCAAGAGGATTCTTAATTCAATCTTATAATCAAATCTATCAAGAGGCAAGACAAATTCAATATGAACAACTTTATCAATTGATGCATAAGTGGAAGAGTTTAAGGGATTAGAAATGCTCATTTCTCCTTGAAGCTCATCTTCCACTTCATTTTGTTGTTCTTCCTCCATGAAGCTTATCTCCATAGGTGGACATTCATCTTTCTCTTTTTTGACGAGTTGAATGACCTCTATCCTCTTCAACACAATTTGGTCCTTTTTATCATCCTCCCCTTCTTTTTCTCCTTCATCTTCTCCTTGATTCCTTTCAAGTCTAACACAAGAAGTAGAATCATAAATGTCCGTATTAAGAGATATAGAATGAATAGTGAAAGAAGAAGGATCATGTTGGGAGAAATCCTAGCAGTCCCTGCCTTGGAGGCGAGCTGCGCTCAAGTCCACTCGTTCGCTCGGTTAAATGCATAGTTGCGTGCCGCCCGTGGTGCTGAAGCTAGATATTGGGTTTAAAGGAATTGATTGTACTACTCATACCAACAAGGTGCATCTTCTTTTCTGGTGCCCATTGTGAAAGAACTCTAAAGTTAAGCGTGCTTGGCTTGGAGCAATTTCATGATGGGTGACCCCCTGGGAAGTTCTTAGGGTGCGTGCGAGTGAGGACATAAGCACGCTAGAAAAGACCTGTGTTGGTTTGCGAGGATAGTACATCAGTTCTACTCAGTGCAACCGATCCAACAATTGGTATCAGAGCACAGGTCACGGGTTCGAGTCCCCCATGGCGCAAATAGTGGTATGTTTGGCTTCAAGTCAGGCTACTGCTAGGGGGGATTGTTGGGAGAAATCCTAGCAGTCCCTGCCTTGGAGGCGAGCTGCGCTCAAGTCCACTCGTTCGCTCGATTAAATGCATAGTTGCGTGCCGCCCGTGGCGCTGAAGCTAGATATTGTGTTTAAAGGAATTGATTGTACTACTCATACCAACAAGGTGCATCTTCTTTTCTGGTGCCCATTGTGAAAGAACTTTAAAGTTAAGCATGCTTGGCTTGGAGAAATTTCATGATGGGTGACCCCCTGGGAAGTTCTCAGGGTGCGTGCGAGTGAGGACACAAGTACGCTAGAAAAGACCTGTGTTGGTTTGCGAGGATAGTACATCAGTTCTACTCAGCGCAACCGATCCAACAGATCATAAGATCCTTTATCATTATAGTGCAAGATTATCTTGAAGTCTTCATCATTCAAATCTTTATTTTCTTCAAGAAATCGATCAATTTGATCATATATGTCTTCTTTCGGTTCATCTTTCTCTTTCTCTTCTTTTTCTACCTCTTTTTCGTTACTTTTGGAAGTAGGAGAAGGATATGAGTATGGATATGGATAGGGAGAATAATAAGGAAAGGGATAATGGTATGGATGGTGGTAGGATTGTTGAGGTGGACATTGATATGGGTATGGTGAATATGGATAAGGTGGATATGTGTATGGTTGAGGAGGGTATGTGTATTGTGGAGGATACGAGTAATGGTTGTATCCGTCCATCTTCAAATAAGTTCACTCCTACAAAAATAAGCAAGTATCACCACTCACCAAGAATATTCAAGTCAACAAAGAAATAAAGAAAAACAAAGTAAACATCAATACAAGCCTAACAAAGTGATCGTTTCCCTGGCAAAGGCACCAAAAACTTATTTTTGCGTTGCCGGGACTCAAGGATGCTCAAACAAACAAACAATACAAACCAACAATATTCAAAACATTCAAGTAAACAATCAACAACTCGCTCAACAAAGAGATCGTTACCCCGGCAACGGCGCCAAAAACTTGTTTACCAAAATCGTGTATGATTTCCACGCAAGTGAACGTGGTCGTTGTTGTCGCGGCAAGTTAACCAAGTTAAATATCGAACGCAGGGAAACGATGTGATATCAAGCAAGCATTGAATGTCTACAAAAGGCTAATAGCTAGGAAAGCAAGAAAACCATCAGGGATTCTATCTACTATGGCAAAGCAAAGTAAATCCTAACTATCACCTCAAAGAAGTGAGCAATTATGAAGTGTACATGGAAGTAATCCTACTATGGTTCCTCTAGAATCCTATCCATCCTAGCATGCAAAAGGTCTCTTGGTGTCTTAGTCAAGCCAACTAGTGTCTAGATCTCTCTACAACACAAGGTAAGGGCTCTATTGGATGTCTAGATCTCTCTACAACTTCCAATACTCCAATTAAGAGGTCTAGGCTAATATGCAATTCTCATTGATCATACAAGCAATATATCAAACACTTGGCATGCATAAAGTTCTTATAGCTCAATTCTCATTTCATTGCTAAAACATATAAGCCATACAATCCAATTTAACATACCAAACATTCATACGAGTCATTAATAAGAGAACTAATTCAACAAGATCACTAATTCATGCATAGGATTAACAAGAGACTAAATTCACCATAGTATTCATACAACCATGCAACAAGGAATTAGCCCATGGCTAATTGGAATTGGAAATCAACAATTAACATTGGAATCATCATGAATAAGAACTAAGACAAGAGAATTAAAGGAAAACTTACCATAAGTGGATGATTTCAAATACAAGCTACAAACCTCCAATTTGCTAAGTCTTGATCCAAAGCTCAAAATACAAAATTGAACCGCAGGAATAAAGCTCTAATCACTACGAGTATGTAGGAACAAACGAATCTAAAATCCGACAGACGGATCAAAAGTTATGGAAGAAAGAAGATTGAATCTAACTAAGAACCCACTAAGTAACTACCTAATTCTCTCTCTAAACTAATCTAAGAACTTGGAATAATGATCATCTAATTGCTTGGAAATCTGATCCTTGAAGTATTTATAGTGCCCACAATGTTTGGTCTAAAATGCCCTTCATTAAACGCGCGAAAAGACGAAACAACCCTCGAAATTGGGTTTGTCCGGGGCATCACACGAGTGGCCTTCTGCTGCCACACGAACTGGGCTCGTGTGAGCCCCTTCTTGTTGTCGTGTGGTGGCTCGTCGCCCGAACCAGAGCATCCTCGCAAAGTGTGAGCTTGTGGTCGCACGAGTCTGGGCTTGTGGTCGCTCGAGCCAGGCTTGGTCAATCCTCGACTTCTTGTTTTCTTCATATCTTGAGTTCTGGAGCTCCGATTAACTCGATTCTTCTTGCGTTGAGACCCTCTCTTCGAACTCTTCGACATGGTATATCATTTGCCTCCATTGGATCAACTCACATTTTCTGAACTTTTACGAACTTGCTCGTCTTTTGCCGGTTTTTGCTCATTTTCACTACAAAACACATTTTCTTGCCACAAAATGGTTAATAGCACAATTTATACCAAATTAGGTCAAATATGAACATAAGCACATCAAAACCATAGAGAAATGTATGCAAAAAGATGCAATTATGACCCTAATCACCTGGGCCTTCAATTTCCACTTCGAAAATTTTCAATTTTTCACCCTTTTTCTTGTACTTTTCCTACACAACTCCACTTAACACTCAAAATATCACAAGAATATCAAAAACATTAATCAAATATGGTAGCAAATTAAGGGAATTTAACACGAACACACACACCCCAAACTTTTTTTCGGATTGTAAATCCAAATAAAGTTTGGAAAAATGGTAAATTACAAATTTGCTAGCACATAAAACCAATTAAATACAAACTCTCAACTCAAAAACAAAGTATTCATCAAGATTATATCAAAACTCAACTCCTCAATCTATTCCTTAATCAAATAAGCTCAAAATCAACAAGCTATGATCATAAGAAAATGGCCAAAAATACCATATAACCTCATGCTTCCATTCCAACACAAAAATCAATCAAGTCAAAACTTAAAAACAAAAGAAATAAAGGATACAGATGGGTTGCCTCCCATCTAGCGCTTGGATTTAACGTCCCCTAGCCGGACGACTCTGTAAAGCTCAAGTAATATCAAGATCGATAAGAGTTGAGTGACGTACATCACTCAATTTCCTTTTCCAAAAATATGCTTTCTTCACCACTTATTTCACCCTCTTGTCTTCATTCACTTTTTTCTTCTTTTCAAAAGGATCATCAACACTAAACTCACTCTTGAGATCAACTTTTCTTGCCTTATCATTTTCCTCACTTGCCATATCATCTCGTACAACTTTGTTCATCTCTACTTCAATCTTCTTTGGGGAACTCTTGGAATTACCATGGATCGAAAAAGTAGCTTTCTTACCATTCATTCCAAGAGTAACCTCTCCTCGCTTAATATTAATTAAAGCATCCGACGTCGCAAGAAAAGGTCTACCAAAAATGATAGGACTCTCAAAATCTTCCTCAATGTCTTGCACAACCAAGGTTTGAAATTTCGTGAAATTTTGCTGAAATTTCAGAAATATGAGGGTACCGATATGGAAATTCACTTGAACGATTATTAATTCAAAATATCGGTCAAATTTCGGGAAAAAATCGAAAATTTCGAGAAATTTCGGTTACTATATCGATATCGGTCCAGGGTAATTCAAAATGTGCAGATTATCGAGAAATATCGTGGAAATTTCTGTAATTTATAGGTCAAAATTTCGGGAAATTTCGGGAAATAAATTTTTTTTTTCAATTCTCAATCCTCGGGACTTGGTACCATTATTGCTTAGACCAAGATGGTCTTTCTTCTTTTACATTTGAGGCTCATAGGACATCATTTTGGTATTAGCTGTGAATATTCAATAATTATGAACAATTATTGTATCGTTTTATATTTCTTACGTATGTTTTCTTGATATTTTGTTGTAAGATTCTCATTTTATTGAGATTTTAAGTTCAATTAATGTATTAAGACTAGTAATAATATTGTCTAAAATTTCATGTTAATTTTCCATTATTTTAATGAAATTTCCGTGAATTTTCTATTTTTCACCGATATCGATATTCGATATCGATATTTCCATCGATATATCCATAAATTCAGGGTACCGATATTTCCGTCGATACCGATATTTTCATCCTTGAGCACAACAAAGTCAACGGGATAAATGTACTTACCAACATGAACGACCACATCCTCTATAACTCCTCTTGGTCTCACTTTAGAACCATCGGCCATTTGCAAATTCATTTTTGTTGGCTTCAAGTCATGCAAGCCCAACTTTTTAGCAATAGATAATGGCATCATGTTCACACTTGCGCCCAAATCACATAAGGCCTTCATTTCCTTGCTCTCTTTAATATGGCAGCTCAATGTGAAACTCCCCGGATCTCTAAGCTTTTATGGTAAATGATTTAGTATCAACTCACTACTCTCACGAGTGAGCTTAACCATTTCTGGTTCATTTGCTTTCTTCTTCTTTGCCAAAGCATCTCTCAAGAACCTTGTATAATTTGGAATTTCTTCGATAGCCTCATGAAATGGCATCTTTGAATATAACTTCTTGACAAGTTCAAAGAACTTTTTGAATCGATCATCAAGTTTATCTTTCATTCCTTTTGAAATTTCCACCTTCACCTCCTTTTTCACTTTCCCTTCTTCAACCTTTCTTTCCACACCCCTATTTTATCTAATCCATCAATTTTTTCTTTCTTTTCCTTCTTTTTCTTCATCACCCTATCTTCTACCCCCAAGCCTTTCTCATTACTCTTTACCAATTTCGCATTCTCACAACAAAATACTTCCTCCACCATCTCATCATGAAACATTTTTAAAGGGCAATTCCCTACAACCTCCTTTGCAACCTCCACACACGAAATTGAATTACAATGCTCATGAGGATTAATTTTGGTTGTAGAGGGGAACTTACCTTTATTCACTTGTGGGCTTAAGGTTGAAGCAATTTGCCCCATTTGAAATTCCAAGCTCTTGATTTGAATTTCTTGTGAAGCACACAAGTCATCAAACTTTTTGTTCGTCTCACTATTCATCTTTCTAAATTCCACTCTCATATCTTCCATGTTCTTCAAAATCAGCGCCAAGGTGTCTTCCACACTCCCTTACCCTCATTGTTAGGCGACTTTGATCCCGGATCAATCCCGGGTGGCAATTGGATTGCCCCCTTAGGATTGGAGTACGAAAAATTCTCATGCCTTCTATTAGGGTTGTAAGGAGGATTTCCTTGATTCGGATATGGACTTACTTGTTGTCTAAAAGGTGGAGCAACATATGACCTTTGATTATTTGGAAAAGAATTGTTGTATTGAGGACGACCCATATAATTCACTTGTTCTTGAGTAGAGGTAATAGGAGGAGGAATACTTTCGACAACACTTACTTGCATAGGAGCTGGAGCTTGGTTTTGGTTTTGGCCTCCATAAATCAAATTTATCACATTTGTCATTTTTTCCTCAAGAAGTGCAACTCGATCACCCGTTCCACTATTAGCTTCTCTTTGGAAAGCATCATTTGCAGTGATGTTTTCGATGATCTCGTTGATTTGATGAATTGTCTTCCTCCAAACCGAACCTCCAGTGCAAGAATTCAAGTAATTCTTATCTCCTTCATGCAATCCAATGATAAAAGTCAAAAGTATATCTTCATCCCTCAAACCATGTTGAGGACAAGCCAAAAACAAGGTTTGGTACCTCTCCCATGCACTAGATATGATTTCTCTCACCTTTTGTCTGAAATTCTTTATCTCTTCCCTCGCCTTTAGCATCTTTGATGGAGGGTAAAATTTCTTAAGAAATTCGGAGCTCAACTCCTCCCATGTGGCAGATTTAGGATACATAGATCGAATCCATGCTTTAGCTCTCCCAGTCAATGTAAAATTGAAGAAATTGAGATTCTTTTCACTAACCGACATCCTTTTGTACTTGATCGTGTCACATATCTCCCTGAAGTTATTAAGTGAGCATTTGGGTCTTCTCGATCACTCGATCCTTCGAAAGGAGACTTCTTTAACAACTTCAAGAGATTCGTATTAAGCTCAAACTTTTCAGCATCAATCGGAGGTCTTTCTATTCCATCATATTGCTCATTAACTCTCGGCTCAAAGTAGTCTCTCAGCAATGGTTCATGGTTTTGAGGTGGGTTTACGATTTGTGGTCTTTGGTGTTGAGGTGGTGGTGGATATGGATAGTATGGGTAATTATGTGGTGGTGGTGGGTAGTATTGTTGGTTCATTGGGTAATTTGGATAGTTGGGATATTGAGGTGGGTAATAAGGTTGATTTGGCGGTGGGTACGGTGGATATTGGTGTGGTATAGGTTGTGGTTGGAGTGGAACCTCCGTTTGAGCAAAATTCTCTTCTCCTTGATGTACTTGTCCTCTCAATGGTTCTTCTTCTCTTATCTCATCTCGAGCTTCATTCATATTATTCTCCATGTTGATTTGATTTAAACGAGCTTCTCTCCTTCTTCTTCGTAGGCTATTCTCAAGATCCGAGTCAAAGGGTAGAAGATCTCCCCCTTGACTTCTTGTGTGCATACACCTAGAAAGAAACAAGTATCAAAACTTCTCACACAAATAGAATAAAATCGAAAACAAAGAACAAAAATCAAATAACCAAACAAATTTGTCATCTCCCCAGCAACGGCGCCAAAAACTTGTTTGCCTATTCGGTGTCTATGTGCAAGTGTACACGATCGTTATTGTAATAGCAAGTTTAACCAAGTTTATTATTTATCAAACATAGGGAGAAGGCGGATTGTAAGGTAAGATTATTGTTCGAAATCTTGGTAACTATGTCTACAAGTGCGTCAAACAAGTAAACTACCTATCACCTTAATTCGCAAAGTGAGCAAGTTGTGTGAGAGGTGTATTAGTGTACTATCCTATGTTTCATGTGGTGAAGTATCACTTACTCATGCATTGAGGTATTGTACAATCAATTGGCTAGCCACTCTAACATGCAAAGGTCTCCCTTGATACACATTAGAGACTCTAATTGTCTTACTAATTCACTAAGGTAATTCTCACTATCTTAGGAATTTTAACAAACACTTAGCATGCAATGGCCTAATAACAAGAAGATTTAGGAAAATAGCCCAACTCTCGTATGAGACTAACTCCCTAATGGCCCATACAATCAATTATGCATAATAAGCATTCATACAAACCATCAAAATAGAGAATTGATCATACAACATCTCAAGCATTTATAAGATCAACAAGAACACCACACTACTCCATAGGAGTCATACACTAACACACAAAGGAATTAGCCCATGGCTAATTTGGCAAACAAAAGAGAAATTGAAGTAACTACAATCATCATTATGCAGGAATTGTAAAGAGTATACAAGAATTTACCTATTACAATGAAATTGAAAAGATACAAAATTACCTCTAGAAGCTTGAAAATGATCCGATAATAGAAATTGAAATTCAAACGGTAGAATTGTAGCTTTAGCTATGCTAAGAATGCAGGAGAAAACGGATTGAAGATCCGTACGGTAGATCGAAAGTAATCGTAGAAATCGTAAGTGGAAATCTAAGAACACACAATTGGAAACTACCTCTAACTTCTCCTAATCTAGTGAGAGAATATGATGATGTATGTGAATCTAAGAAAATGATAAAAGTCCATTTGGAAATCTGAGATGGAAGTATATATAGTACCCTTGGATCATTGACTAAGACGCCCTTCATTAAAACGCGCGAAAATACAAAAATAACCCTAAAAATCTGAGTTTTTTGAATTGCTGTCGACCAGAGCCTGAGTGGCTGCCAACCGTGGTCGACAGCTTGCTCGTGCGAGGTGCGCTTTTGTTGCACAAGAACTAGCCGTCTGCTGACCAAAGTGGTTGCTCGCTTAGTCGCGCGAAGGCTGCCGATTCAGGGATCCTCTCGTGCGAAGGCTGCCTATCAATGAAGAGGTCCTGTCGAGCAGGACACTTAATGTCGGTCGATGTGTGACTTCTTTGTTTTTGTTATATCTTGAGCTCTAGAACTCCGATTGACTTGATTCTTCTTTCGTTGTAAGCCTCTCTTCAAGCTATTCGACATGAAATATTAATTTCTTCATTTTGCTCAACTCCAAAATTCGGACTTTTCTCGATCTTGCTCGTTTCTTCCTCGTTTTGCTCGTTTTCACCTACAATCACAACTTTCTAGCCAAAAGGGGTTAAATACACAAATTATCACATAATAGGGTCAAATATGAACATAATATCACCAAAAGCATATAGAAATGAGTGCTAAAACATGCAATTATAACCCTAATCACATGGAAGGGAAAGCGTCATCACATACATGGAGTGCAACACATCTTAAGAAATTTTATCAGTAGAGGAAGGTGGAACAAAATTTGTAATAGACTAGTCGGAGGTTCGCATCAGGAGTGTTGATGACGACGTATGTAAATGTCGTTGCTAAATAAAGTTGGAATTTTTTTTAGAAATATCAACTGTTCAAGCTCCAAGTACGCAAGGACTTAAGTCCCTGAAACGTTATAATCTAAATCTCAAGGCAAAGGCCGAAGTGCCCAGGGTTAGTGAAGGTGTCCTTCTTAAAGGATCACTAAGCGCCCACTGCCCTAAGTTAGAAAAATTCACAAAAAGACGATTTAATACGTCTAAGGCGAGGTTTTTAGAACCCAATCGCCCAAGTGAATAAAAAGAGTACAACTCGCTACCCTAAGTGGTCTAAGACGAGCAATTCACGGCCCTAAGTGGTGTAAGACGAAGAATATGTACCAAACAAATAAAGTACGATTCATAGTCCAAAGCGACGTAAAGTGAACAATTCGCTTCCTAAATTGGAGTAAGGCGAACAATTACGTACTGAAAATATAAATACGAGCTAATTAAAGATATAACATGCGAGAAATTAAGATAGAATAAGTCGAAGCAAAAAGTTAAATTTCATTCAAAAATACTTAGAAATTTTCTAAGTATGAGAAGTGGTGCTGGTTACAAAGCCAACCAGCTGGCTATCTTTGAAGACAAAAAAAGCTCCTTTTGTACGAGCTATACAAGTCAGGCGAGCTACTACTACTTGGCTAAAACAAAAGAAGTTAAAACAAGGAAAAAAGTTAAACAAAGGAAAGCTGATAAAACCCTAAGTCTCGGGAGCAGCGGGAGCATCTGGAGTTGGAGCCGCAACATCCTCAGTTTGGGCGACCTCTAAGGGGACCTCGCCGGAACCACCTTGACCAGTTGGAGGGGAGAGTCTGGGAAGCTCAGTAATGTTCCCTGTGAGCTCACTAGTATCCACCATGACATTTCCGGTGAGAGCTAGCATTTGTTCGTTAGTGGGTGGGGTCTCAGGAGTTCGCTCCTCTCCCTCAGCATTGACGACCGGGATCTCGATGGTTTGAACAATCTTGAAATGGTCCCTGACAGAGTCCAGATTAATCCCGTAGCCGGCGAAGTCACCGATGTCCAACTCAGTCCCTTCCGGGATCTTGGCCTTCTCCAAGAAATCAGCGAACTCGATATGATTGCTTTCCACTCATCATCTTTGTTCATCCGAGCCCACTGGAAGGCACATATAACCTCGGTATAGTAGAGGATGAAGCCATGATCTGTCGAGGTCGTCTTGGTGAGCTCCAAGGCCTCTGGTGAAATTGAAGCATCGACTCGGCTTCAGAACCTGGTGATCTCAGTGGCCTTTGCGGCGACCTCCTCTCGCAAACTGGTGCATTCCACCTGATATCCCTTACGTTGCCCCCGGACAATCCCCACCTCGTTCCTCATCTTGGCGAGCTCCTCTCTCTCAGCAACGAGCTCATGGCAAGCTGACTCAAGTTCAACCCTTTGACGGTTGAAGTCAGCTTGGAGTTTCTCCAACTTCTTTAGATCATCCTGCTCCGCTGCCAATGAAGCCCTCACCTTCTCCTCCATCGCTGCTAGCTCATCGACAGCTTTTTTCTGCTCATCCCCTAGTCGAGTGATGAGGGTCTTGGATTCGTACCGAGCTTGGTCAGTGGCGGTAACCTTCCTGCCCAAAAATGGTCAACATAGCAAAAAAGCCACTCCAAGCGTTCGGAGTGTGTTGACTGATGGTGATTAGGGTCATAATTGCATCTTTTTGCATTCATGTCAATATGAATTTGATGTGCTTATGTTCATATTTGACCCTAAAATGTTATACTTTGTGCATTTAACCCTTTTTTGCTAGAAAGTTGTGTTTTGAAGTGAAAAAGAGCAAAATTGGCAAGAGACGAGCAAGTTCATAAAAGTCCAGAAATTGTGAGTTGATCCAATGGAGGCAAATGACATACCTTGTCAAAGAGTTCAAAGAGAGGGTCGCAACGGAAAGAGAATCGAGTCAATCGGAGCTCTAGAACTCAAGATATGAAGAAAACGAGGAAGTCGAGGATCGATCGGACGAGACAAAGTCGAGCTCGTGCGCAACCAAGCCTAGGCTCGTGCGACGATGAGCCCTGATTTGTGCAGAAAATCTCTGGTTCGGGCACTGGAGGGTGAACGAATGCCACCGCATGAATTGATTCGTGTGGCCACTAGCTGGCATTCATGTGAAGCCCCGGACTGGCACATTTTCAAGGGTTGTTTCGTCTTTTCGCGCCTTTAATGAAGGGCATTTTGGACTAAACATTGTAAGCACTATAAATACTCCAAGGATCAGATTCTCAAGGCATCTAGTTCATAATCAGAGTCATATTCTTAGATTAGGGAGAGAGAGAGGTAGTTACTAGTTGGGTTTATAAGAATTCTTCTCACAATTTCGTCGATAACTTTTGATCTACCGCTTTGATCGTCGTTCCGTTTATTCCTGCATCTTCGCCTCAGCTAGGGCTACGATTCTACCGATTGAATTTAGTTTTCAATTGTCGGATCATTTTCTAGCATTTTAGAGGTAATTTATATCTTTCCAATTTTCATTGTAATAGGTAATACTTCTACTTTCCTTTACAATTCTTGTATGATGATGATTGTAGATAGCTTTATTGTTCTTATGTTTACCAAATTAGCCATGGGCTAATTCCTTTACGTGTTAGTGTATGATTCCTATGGAGTAATGTTGTGATCATGTTGATCTTTTGAATGCTATGAGATGTTGTATGATCAATTCTCTACATTGATGGTTTATATGAATGCTTTGCATGTGTAGTTGATCATAAAGGCCATTAGGGAGTTAGTCTCATATGAGAGTAGGGCTATTTTCCTAAATCTTCTTGTAATTAGGCCAATGCATGCTAAGTGTTTTATTAAATTCCTAAGATAGTGAGAATTATCTTTAGTGAATTGGAAGAACAATTAGAGGCTCTAATGTGTATCATGGAAGACCTTTTGCATGTTAGAGTGGCTAGCCAATTGATTGTACAATACCTCATTGCATGATCTAGTGATACATCACCATGTGAAACATAGGATTGTACACTAGCACATATCTCTCACAACTTGCTCACTTTGCAACCCAAGGTGATAGGTAGTTTACTCTTTTGACGCATTAGTAGACATTAGATACCTTTCTCCTTTATTGCTTTGTTTGCTTTCGAATTGAAACAACAATTTCTCTTACAAATCCCCATCTCCCTGAGTTCGATAAATATTAAACTTGGTCTATCTTGCCACGACGATATAATGATCACGTACACTTGCGTGTGGACACCATTTGGGCAAACAAGTTTTTGGCGCCGTTGCCGGGGAGATGGCTTGTTTGTTTGGTTGTTTGTTGTTTCTTTTATGTTCGGATATTATTGGTAATATTGTGAGAGTTTTGATACTTGTTAATTCTTGCAGGATTTTGTGAAAGTGGGATGGATAGATATAACTACTCTTCCTATCCTCCACCAAATACTCAACCTTCTACATCCTACACTTACCATCCTTACACCTACCAAAATGAGAGATCCTACCAACCCCATCATACATCACATAACTATATGCCTTCCACATCCTACCATCAAGGAGACTCCACTTATATCAACGAAACACTACATCTTATACTCAATAATTGGACAACATAAGAAATGAAGGATATAGGCATTTAGAGGAGACAAACCTAAAGTTGATGCAATTTGCCGAGATCAAGGACCTAGAATAAAGCATTTAGAGGTACAAATGGAGCAAATATCAAGAAAATATGGGCAAAGGGCTCGAGAATGCCAATCTTATTTGATTCAAGCACAATTGAGAGAAGGATGTAGTGCTATTGAGTTAAGAAGTGGAAGAAGATATGAAGGACCAAGTGCTCCTATTTGTGATGAGGATGGAGAAAGGGGGGTAGAAGAGGAGAAGATGGATGATATAGATGTGGGAATTGGCATGGAATACTCTATTCCAATAGGTGAGGAAGTTGGGAAAGAAGAGGAAAGCAAGGTGGAAGGAGGGTTGATGGAAGAAGGAGAAAAGGGTGGAAGTGAGAAAGAGGAAAGATATGTTCCTAAGTGGAAAAGAGTTAGAGAAGATAGGGAAAAGAAGAATAAAGTGGAAGTAGATGAATGGGGGGTGCCAAAGACAGTAGTGCCCATTCCATATCCTCAAAGGTTCTCCAAGAAGAAGTATGATGACAAGTTCAACAAGTTCCTAGAAGTCTTCAAGAAGCTTTACATAAATATTCCTTTTTATGAAGCCTTGGAGCAAATGCCAAGTTATGCAAAGTTTATGAAAGATCTCTTAGCCAAGAGGAGAAGAGTGGATGAACCGGAAACGGTAAAGTTGACTAAGGAAAGTAGTGATGCCTTGACAAGAAAGCTCCCTCAAAAAGAGAAGGAACCGAGATGTTTCACAATTGTTTGTGACATGGGGAATGGTGTAGTATGGAATGCTCTATGTGACTTAGGAGCAAGCATCAACTTGATCCCGCTCTCGATTTTTAAGAGCTTAGATCAAGGCCACTTGAAGGGAACATCCACAACTCTCTAATTGGTGGATGGCTCAACTACTATTCCTTATGACTTCATAGAGGATGTACTTGTGAGGATTAAAGATTTCACATTTCCAGCGGACTTCTATATTCTTGATATGGAAGAAGACAAAGACATTCCTCTTATTCTAGGAAGACTTTTCTTGGCTACCGCCCGAGCAGTCATTGATGTATATAATGGAGAGTTAACCTTGAAGTTAAATGGGGATGAACTTCACTTTTCTATCCAAGATGCTGTGAAGCATCCAAGGGAGAATTCTTCTTGTAACTCAATTGATGTTGTAGAGCTTTGTATTCAAGAAGCTTTTGAAAATGCTGAAATTCCTTTCTTTACTTCTAATTATGAGATTCCAAATTATAATGAAGCTAAAGAAAGTGATTGTCTTGTTGTTGATGATGTAGGTGATGAAGATGAAGGATCCATGAACACTCAAGTGAAAGAGATGCTCTTGGAAATCAAAGAGGGGGAGATTGCAACAAGGGAAGTAGGAGAAGCAAGCAAGGACAAGGAAGAGGAGACGAGGATTGCATTAAAGCCATTGCCCGACCACCTCAAGTATGCATATCTCGATGAAGATGAAAGGAATCCGGTAATCGTATCTTCTTCTCTTAATGATGATGAACTTGAAAAATTGCTTGTTATAGTTAGGAAACATAAATCAGCTATAGGTTGGACTGTGGATGATCTTAAGGGTGTCAATCCTTCTTTATGCATGCATAGAATACGTCTAGAAGAAAATGCTAAGCCATTAGTCCAACGCCAAAGGCATGTGAATCCTATAATACAAGAGGTCATTAAGAAAGAAGTGTTGAAATTGCTTGGAGCAAATATGATCTTCCCTATTAGTGACAGCCCTTGGGTGTCACCATTGCATGTAGTGTTTAAAAAGGGTGGAATGACTATCATAAACACTGAAAATAATGAAGTGATTGCTACAAGGGTTGCCACAGGTTGGCGTGTTTGCGTTGATTATAGGGAATTGAACAAAGCTACTTGTAAGGATCACTTCCCCTTGCCCTTTACGGACCAAATGTTAGATAGATTGTGTGGTTATCGATACTATTACTTCCTCGATGGTTACTCCGGATACAATCAAATCATGATTGCACCGGAGGACAAAGAGAAGACGACTTTCACATGTACCTATAGAACGTACGCTTGGAGACGCATGCCCTTTAGGCTATGCAATGCTCCAGCTACATTCCAAAGGTTAATGATGTTGATATTCCATGGGTTAACTAAGCAAATTATGGAAGTGTTTATGGACGATTTCAGCATTTTTGGCAATACCCATGATATATGTTTGTCTAATCTTGAGAAGGTGCTAATTCGATGTGAAGAGGCGAATTTGGTGCTCAATTGGGAGAAATGCCACTTCATGGTAAGTGAAGGTGTTGTTCTTGGGCATCACATCTCCTCTAATGGGCTGCAAGTTGATCGTGCCAAGGTAGTAGCTATTGAAAAACTACCTCCACCTATAAATGAGAAGGGAGTAAGATCTTTTTTGGGACATGCTGAATTTTATCGTAGATTTATTAAAGATTTTTCTAAATTGTCAAAGCCCTTATCTCGTTTGCTTGAGAAGGATGTTCCTTTTAAATTTGATGATGCTTGCTTGAAATCTTTCAGGTTGCTTAAGGAAACCTTGGTGAGTGCACCAATCTTGATCACCCCCGATTGGAAAGAGCCTTGTGTTCTTATGTGTGATTCGAGTGATTATGCTATGGGGGTGGTGTTAGGCCAACTAAGGGAGAAAAGATTTCATGCAATCTATTATGCTTTGAAGACCTTCTCATCGACTCAGTTGAACTACACTACTACCGAGAGAGAGCTTTTGGCCATTGTATACGCCATAGAGAAGTTTCGTCCATATCTAGTGGGGACGAAAACCATTGTCTACACGGACCACTCGGCTATCAAGTTCTTGATGACTAAGAAGGATTCAAAACCTCGGTTGATAAGGTGGGTGTTGCTCTTACAAGAGTTCGACTTGGAGATTACAGACAAGAAGGGTAGCAAAAATGTGATAGCCGATCATTTGTCAAGATTAGTGAGAGGGGATGAGGCCTTGGAAGAGAAAGAGGAGATACTCGAAAGCTTTCCCGATGAGCGAATTTTTAGGATTGAAGGAGAAAAAATTTGGAAGATGGAAGATAAGGCTCCATGGTATGCCGATTTTGCTAACTTCTTAGCAAGTGGAGCAATTCCTTATGGAATGAATTCTAATGCAAGAAAGCGGTTTTATAAAGAGGTACGTCGTTACATTTGGGATGATCCATATTTGTATCGTAGATGTGCCGATTCTATTATTAGGAGATGTATCCCGGATGAAGAGATTGAAAGTGTGCTTATCCATTGCCATTCCATGCCTTGTGGAGGACATTTTGGGTCCATTAAGACGGCTCAAAAGGTATTTCAATGTGGTTTTTATTGGCCTTCGATTTTTAAGGATTGTCATATGTTTGTTTCTAGATGTGATAGATGCCAAAGAGTTGGGGGGTTGTCAAGACGTGATGAGATGCCCTTGATTATTTTTCAAGAAGTAGAGGTCTTCGAAGTATGGGGTATTGATTTTATGGGACCCTTCCCATCTTCTCATGGTTAGATATACATTCTTTTGGCTGTGGATTATGTGTCGAAGTGGGTGGAAGCAATCCCCACAAAGTTCAATGATGCAAGAGTGGTGATGGAATTTTTAAGGAAGAATATTTTTGCTCGATTTAGTGTGCCAAGATCGTTGATTAGTGATGGGGGTACTCACTTTGTGAATAGAGCGTTGGAGAATTTACTTGTAAAGTATGATGTGAAGCACAAGATCTCCACGGCCTATCACCCCCAAACTAATGGATTGGCGGAGGTGTCGAATCGACAAATCAAACTTATTTTAGAGAAGACCGTGAGCTCTAATATGAAGGATTGGGCACTCAAGTTGGATGATGCGTTATGGGCATAGCGTACGGCCTTTAAAACTCCATTGAACCTTTCTCCGTACCAACTTGTATATGGTAAACCTTGTCATTTGCCCGTTAAGCTTGAGCACAAGGCTTATTGGGCCATTAAGAAGTTAAATTTTGATGAAAAGTTGTGTGGGGAGAAGAGGCTAACTCAATTGCTTGAGTTGGATGAATTTAGAGATGAGGCGTATGAAAATGCTAAGATTTTCAAGGAAAAAACCAAGAGATGGCATGATGCCAATATAAAAGAGAAGTCCTTTAAAATGCTTAATCAAGTACTTTTGTTTAATTCAAGATTAAAGTTGTTCCCCGGAAAATTAAAGTCAAAATGGAGTGGGCCCTTTACAATATCAAATTGCTTGCAAGTGGATGGTACGAATTGATGAATGACAAAGGGAAACTCTTCTATGCTAATGGGCACCGTTTGAAGCTTTACCATAATTCCATGCCAAAAGAAGTGACAAACTATTTGAGGCTATGTGATGTTCAGCCACCATGATTTGAGCTTAAGAGTCGTCCGGCTAGGGGACGTTAAATCCAAGTGCTAGATGGGAGGCAACCCATCCTTGTGGTTTATTTTGTAGCTTTTATTGTTGATAGTGTAATTTATTGGTGTTTTTGTTTGTGTAGGTGCTTATTGTCTAAGGGGGGTGCCCTTATAATATCATTGCTCCAAGGGTGAGGTATTGTATCCTTTCTCTTTGCGAAATACTTGGCTTAGCCAAGTTTGGGGGTGTTCCCTTGGTATTTGTTTTTTGATATTTGCTTGGTGATGGATTATTTGTGACTTGGATCTTATTGTTGATGATGCCATTGAGTTATGAGCTTTATTATTGTGCATTGTTTGATCTTGTCTCCACTTCTTTGCCAAACTTTTTAGACCCTTGGTCCAAAAAAGTTTGGGGGTGTGATCGTTTCGTCATTCTCTTCGCAATGCTATTCTTATGTTGAGTTTTAGTGCTTCTATGATGTTTTGGACCATATGCTTATTGTGAGGCTTTGTTTTACTTGTTATTTTTGGTCATATTGTTGTTTGCTTTGAGTAGTGAATGCATGAGATATGCTTATTGTTGTGTGGATGAGTTGAAAGTCATGATTAGTGTAGTGAATTTATTGCTTGATTCTTGTCTTATCTTTGATACTTTTGATTTCATGATTCTTGAAATTTCATTGATATGAGCATGTTGATATGATATGAGTCTAGATCACCCATTCCCCGTGAGTTTTGAGTCATTTATGCCCGTTTCAATCTTGAACGGATGACATTTTTTATGTGAGCTCCACACACATACATGTTACTCTAGAACTTGGCTTTGATCTTATTTGAGGCTACATTAGATGAACATTTCACATGAGATGATATGAGGTGTTTTCTTTGATTTATATTGAGCCACTTTGCCATATGATCCTACCAATGATATTATGATCCATTGCATACCATTTTGTGTCTATTATCCTTTCCTTTGGCTAACCATACTTTAAGCCATTTTCTTCCTTTTTGGAACTCTCTTGTCCCTATGATTAGTAGAGTGAAAAGAAGGAAGGAAGATTGGTGATTTGATGAAGAACTTGGTGGCCTTAGTGGAAAGAAATTCAAGAAATTCTATGCATGGATTGATGTGAAAAGAAGGTTCAAAGGCAAGTGCTTGCAAGGAATTGAAAAAAGGTTGACTTTTTGAAAAATTATGGTCAAGTTTGACTCTAGTGTTGTGAGTATGTTCACAATTTTGCAAAAAGGGAAGAATGATTCTTTGAAGTGTGATTTTGAAAGAGCATGAAGAGTAAATGCAAAAATTGCATGAAGAGGTGAATGATCTCTACTTTGATTCCTTCTATGCTTTACTAATCATACTTAGTCACTTATACCCATATGTTCCTTCCCTACCAAAGAGCCAACACTACAACCTTTAAAAGTACTCATTGATGTGTGATTGATTTGTCATTTCAAGTGGTGGAGAATGTAGACTTGAGCCAAGCTTATGGTAGTACGTGTATGTGGTGTGATGCATGAGAGAGCCTAAACATTTGAGGGTTGAGAGAAACACCTATCTTGTGATGATCATGACTCATTGACTTGATATTGTGTTAATTGATTTGATTTTGATAGCTAAGTGGATGATATTGTATCTTAGATTGGCTAGATATTGAGTGATGATTCTATGGCATTGATCTTGTACTTGATGCTTCATACATACAACTATTCCCCTATCTTATCGATTCGTTGCTCGAGGCCGAGCAACAATCTAGTTTGGGGGTATGATTAGGGTCATAATTGCATCTTTTTGCATCCATTTCTATATGGTTTTGATGTGCTTATGTTCATATTTGACCCTAAAATGCTATACTTTGTGCATTTAACCCTTTTTGGCTAGAAAATTGTGTTTTGTAGTGAAAACGAGCAAAATTGGCAAGAGACGAGCAAGTTCGTAAAAGTCCAGAAATTATGAGTTGATCCAATGGAGGCAAATGATATACCATGTGGAAGAGTTCGAAGAGAGGGTCGCAACGAAAAAAGAATCAAGTCAATCGGAGCTCTAGAACTCAAGATATGAAGAAAATGAGGAAGTCGAGGATCTATCGGACGAGATGAAGTCGGGCTCGTGCGCAACCAAGCCTAGGCTCGTGCGACGATGAGCCCCGATTCGTGTGGAAAATCTCTGGTTCGGGCGCTGGAGGGTGAACGAATGCCACCACACGAATAGATTCGTGTGGCCACTAGCTGGCATTCGTGTGAAGCCCCGGACTGGCACATTTTCGAGGGTTGTTTCGTCTTTTCGCGCGTTTAATGAAGGGCATTTTGGACTAAACATTGTGGGCACTATAAATACTCCAAGGATTAGATTCTCAAGGCATCTAGTTCATAATCATAGTCATATTCTTAGATTAGGGAGAGAGAGAGGTAGTTACCAGTTGGGTTTATAAGAATTATTCTCATGATTTCGTCGATAACTTTTGATCTACCGCTTTGATCGTCGATCCGTTAATTCCTGCATCTTCGCCTCAGCTAAGGCTACGATTCTACCAATTGAATTTAGTTTTCTATTGTCGGATCATTTTCTAGCATTTTAGAGGTAATTTGTATCTTTCCAATTTTCATTGTAATAGGTAATACTTCTACTTTCCTTTACAATTCTTGTATGATGATGATTGTAGATAGCTTTATTGTTCTTCTGTTTACCAAATTAGCCATGGGCTAATTCCTTTATGTGTTGGTGTATGATTCCTATGGAGTAATGTGGTGATCATGTTGATCTTTTGAATGCTATGAGATGTTGTATGATCAATTCTCTACATTGATGGTTTGTATGAATGCTTTGCATGTGTAGTTGATCATAAGGGCCATTAGGGAGTTAGTCTCATACGAGAGTAGGGCTATTTTCCTAAATCTTCTTGTAATTAGGCCAATGCATGCTAAGTGTTTGATTAAATTCCTAAGATAGTGAGAATTATCTTTAGTGAATTGGAAGAACAATTAGAGGCTCTAATGTGTATCTAGGGAGACCTTTTGCATGTTAGAGTGGCTAGCCAATTGATTGTACAATATCTCATTGCATGATCTAGTGATACATCACCATGTGAAACATAGGATAGTACACTAGCACATATCTCTCACAACTTGCTCACTTTGCAACCTAAGGTGATAGGTAGTTTACTCTTTTGACGCATTAGTAGACATTATATACCTTTCCCCTTTATTGCTTTGTTTGCTTTCGAATTGAAACAACAATTTCCCTTACAAATCTCCATCTCCCTGAGTTTGATAAATATTAAACTTGGTTAATCTTGCCACGATGATATAACGATCACGTAAACTTGCGTGTGGACACCATTTGGGCAAACAGATGGCAAGGTTGGTGTCCATAAAAAACTGGCCGATGATTGGATGCAGGGGCATTGTGAGCTCGACTTCCAAGGTGTGGACATTGATGGCGGCCAGTCCGGCAGGAGGCATATCGACACACTCATCCTTCTCTGGGGCATACAAGAAAATATGAGAGGGATACAATATTTCTCCCGGAGTTTGGAAAGTGCGAACTCGGTGATAATGCTCTGGACCTTATTCGCCCCGTAATCGGATTTACCAACCGCATCCCGAGTAGTTTACCCCGGTAGGGGGAAGCTCGCTAGGTTTCTATCCTCATACTCCACCCAGTCGAACTCGTGGACGACGTCGGAGGAAATTTTGTGTTCATTGAGCTGAGGACCCGAAAAGTTGATGAAGCGAAGGTACACAAATGTGATCTCCTCCACCTCCTCCTCCTCATCATCTTCCTCAAGTTCGTGAACAAATTCACTCGCTTGGTCGCCAGACTCGGCGACCTCCTCATTGATGGTAGCGGTTTCCTCATCATCCACCCTGTCGAGGTCCTCCCAGAGTTCGCCAATGTGCTCCTCGGATCCACCACCAGAATTGGTGGCCCTCTCCCCAGAATATGTTCGGACCTCGCTGTGATGCTCGCCAGTGTATGGGCGAGCTACTGAGCTCGCCCCAGAACTCGGTTCGATTAAAATTGGGGTCATTTGGGGAATGGGAATGTTCTCTGTCATGGGTTGCTTCCCCAGATTACGGTTCGAAATTGTTCGGCTGGAAGATCGGGAAGACATAATTAAATGTGGGGACGAAGTCTTAAAATTAGAGTCCTTTCAGATTATGGTCACCGGAGTTCTTGGTTCGGGTGGCCGAAAAATTCGAACAGTTGATCAGAAGTGTTCAAAGTTACCAGAAAGTCGAGGGAAAAGAAGAAAAGAAAAAGGAAAATCTGCAAGAAAAAGTTTAAAGAAGAAGAATCGAATTGTTGTTCTACCTTTAAGATCCCATGAAAATCCAGTGAATGTAAATGGTTCGATCGACGGAGAAATGCTCTGAAAAACTCAAAGACGTAAAGTGAGAAATGAGAATGGTTTCTCATATTTATAGGCAAGTGGGCGAAGTGTGGTTTCAAAAAAGTTCGAGGACCTAGATGCAAAAATTTGAAAGTAGTGACATGATGGGCGCGGGAAATGAAGCGTGGAAAGGTGTGCACGACGCCTCAAATTCCGTGCCACGTCAGCATGCCCACCGCCATAGACAGCTTGCCGAGACACTTAGCATCACACTAAGATAGAGTTCGCCAACACTCAAGCTCTCGCCCACTGAGGCAAATCAGCTCGCCCACACATTAGAAGTATCATGATGTGGACGAGCTGGGGGGCAAATGTTGATAGGCGAACTACTAATGGGTAATTACGAGATTAATTGACCAAGGCTGAGGAGCTCGCCGACATGCCTAGGATACACGTTACCAACTTTGACCAAGTCAACTCCAAGAGAGACAGAGGAGCTCGCCCAGACGCTTGATGCTGAATCAACGGTTGACCAAAATCAGGAGAGAGAGAGCTCGCACGGGAGTTCACCCACTTACAAGGGGAGCTCGCCCATGTCCAAGGGACAAGGCTGAAAGTTCACTATTATCACTCATCTCAGAATAGCACAAGGCAAAGTAGAGACGATAGCTATATAGGGATCTAGTAGTGATGTAGTAAGACATAGCAATGTAATAGAAGCATAGTAGTGAGTAAGGACAAGTGTCAAGGACACTTGTTAGCACCTAAAGCCAAGTAGGCTCACAAGGTGACACCTCACAACATGCAAACCTATAAACATGTCTCTTGTACACATTTTCTCTCTCTAAGTTCAGAATTACACAACTACTTTCTCTCTCTACTCTCACTACTCTCTCTCTCTAAATACAATCAAGAACACACTTGAATCTTGTTATTGTTTGGTAGGATTACAACCTAATTACAACCACAAATCATCTCATTAACAAATTCTACCAACAACAATTACAAAAAAATTACAGATTACACTCAGTGAAATCAAATAGATCAATACTAAGTCTGAAAACAAAATAAATACAGATCCGAAAATAAAATCAAATAATTTGAAAAACATAATTTTAAAAAAAAGATAAAATCACAAAAAGTATTTCTAGATCATCGTCGGCTTGATCACAAAAAATGAAAACAAAAATCACAAAATTTGGACTATGTGGGCAGACAGCTAGATCGAAAAAAATTACAAAAAATGTTTTCCTGATGCCAAAAATATTTCTAAATCACAAAAATAACAAGAATGACAAAAAATAAAAACAAAAAATCACAAAAAATGTGCTCAGATCACAAAAATGTAACAAACCAGCATAATCTGTAACAAAAAAAAAAAAAAAAAAGTCATAATCTGAAAATCGAAAAAAATCTTGAAAAAAAGGAGAAAAATCTGGAAAAAGGGGGAAAAAATCTAGAAAATCGTCGCTCTTCACCGGAAACCGCCCGAGTTCGAAGCTCATCCTTGCTGCAGTCTTCAACCGCCGTTGAAGCCACAGTGGAAAAAAAATACCAGATCGAGTTCGACGGCAAGGGTCGCGTGGGGCCTCATCACAGATCCATTTCGACGGTGAAAAAAGAACATGGATCTCAGTCCATGGTGGAATATTCCTCGCAACTTTGACGATGTCGTTCGACGATCTCCGTCGATGGATTATATCTGTATGGATTGGGAAAGACGGTGATTTGTGGCAGTGGGTTGTGAAATAGAGAGAGGGGGGATATCGACGGTGGAACGATGATTGAATGGGTGGGGGTGGGGTTTTGTTCTCCCAGATTTGAGAGAGAGAGAGAGAGAGAGAGAGAGAGAGAGAGAAAATCTGCCGATTTGAAAATGAAAATACATTCATTCCTAGGCTTTATGGTCAGGGTGGGAAGGTAGGGTGGGGTAGGGATAGGGTGAGATGTATATTTAATGTCTTTTGTTTGATTTGGGTGGGACCAATTTTTAATCCTCTTTGTAACATGTATATGTAATAACACTATCATAAATAATTTTATATATAATTTATCTTATAAAAAATATTTAAAAAAAGTCATACTGTCCTGCCATAAAAAACGGGTCAAATCTGGGCTGGGCCAAATAAGTCTGGTTCTTTTCGAGCCTCTAATTTTGAAGTCCATCATGTCCTTAAAATCGAACTTCTCGAGCTGGCCCAATGGACCGAACCGTTTTGACAGCTTTAGAAAGAATATTTTTGAATACGTTGGGAAGAAAAATATAAGACAGAGAAAGACAAATGAAGAGATAAAGAAAAGGAGAGAAAGAAAGAGGAGCTCGGAACTTCATGAGAGAGAAAAATCTCTGCAAAAGAGCTTTTTGACTCTCTCGCTCCCCTCACCAAATTCATACCTTCATGCGTCCTTTGTTTAACGCCCTATTTTGACGTCCGTAATTGATTTCACTGGGGAATCTCTGACCCCATTTTCTCTCGCCATTTACAAAAATCCGTAATCGTCGGTGGGTTTTTCTTCCTTATTATCCTGCATTTCGATATTTTCTTTTAGCTCCATGGGTTCTGCCGTCCTTCATTAATGCTGTTTTCATTTTAATGTTAATATAAATACATTGTTTGTTGGAAATTTATACTGATTATTCCCAAGTTCTTGGAGATTTTTGTTTTTGTTTTTGTTTTTTTTTTTTCCCTGTGGAGGTGGGGGGCATTACTTTTCACCATGAATGGCAGATTCGTGTTTTTCTTTTTAATATTTCGCTGTGGTCCTTGCCAAATCGAACAACAATGATCTAGAGTACGATTTTAACTTTTTTTGCTTTGATTATTTTGGTACTCTGTTTTCTGATATATTTTGTTGGTTTGGTGTAAAGACATATTCAGGGAACGGAGAGTATCAAAATTGAAGTCAGTTTTGAATCATGGGTAATTGCTGTGTGACACCTTCTGGTTCTTCCGATGTCAGGAAGAAAAAGAAGAAACCCAATCCATATTCAGTTGATTTTGGTGCAAATCGTGGATCTGGTGATACAAACAAGCTCGTTGTGTTGAAAGATCCAACAGGGCACGACATTAACGAGAGATATGAACTTGGTCGTGAGCTCGGAAGAGGTGAATTTGGGGTTACCTATTATTGTACTGATATCGAAACCAGAGATAAGTTCGCCTGCAAATCCATATCGAAGAAGAAGCTGAGAACTGCAGTTGACATTGAGGATGTAAGGAGGGAGGTGGAGATCATGAGGCGCATGCCTAAACACCCAAATATCGTAACCTTGAAGGACACATATGAGGACGATACTGCAGTCCACATTGTAATGGAGTTGTGTGAAGGAGGTGAATTGTTCGATCGAATTGTGGCAAGAGGACATTACACAGAGAGAGCAGCTGCACAAGTCATGAAGACCATTGTGGAAGTTGTCCAGGTTAAATTGCATTTCATATGATTAAACTTGGAATCTTGATAAAATTTCATTTCCTTCCGAAGTATATGATATGATGTATTGGTTTGAGTCAACTATTTTTGTCTTGTTGTCTCTTTGATGAGATTGGAGTAATGGAGATGCTACTTTATTTGTTGCATGCAGTATTGGTGAATTACAATAGTGTCTACTTGCATAATACGTCAGAAGCATTTATACAATTTTACCTGTTTATACTACAGTCCTTGAGTTCAATGCCAAGGTTCCTCTAAGTGGCGCTGAGTTCAAAATTCTTCTGTGGAAATGATATGTGAATGAGCATGACTAACTGTGGTTGCTAATGAGAAAATTCACCTTCATCTTATTTGATACAAGGTAATGAGACTCAAAATAAGTTAATCATTTTACCATTTGATAAACTACTCCCCTCCTACATCATTCCACTATCCCTTAACCAACAATCAGTTTGTCCCTAGTTATTCTATTATTTGAGCAAAACACTAACTATGTATCATCATTATCATTGTTATTCACTATTCCATGATTCTCATTACTACCCCCATTAAGCAATTTGAAATCGCCCCCTAAATCTTTATTATTCATTTTACTTTACTTTGAATATTGTCTTAGGCATTTTCTCAAAAGGTGTGCTTTTCACTGTTTTCAATTTTGTTCATTGCTGCTTGAAGATCATTTTTTTATGCCTTATGTTGAAAGTTCTTTTATACTGGCTGGTACGGTCAGTGTTGATTTGACCCTAGTTTAATCTTGCTTGGTTGTGCTATAGATGTGCCATCAGCAAGGAGTGATGCATCGTGATCTCAAACCCGAAAATTTTCTCTTTTCAAACAAGAAAGAAACGAGCCCTCTAAAAGCAATTGATTTTGGTCTGTCAGTTTTTTTCAAGCCTGGTAAGTAATATTGCCATTACATTGTGTTTTTTCACGCGAAGCTTCCCTGGTTTTACTTTCTATATCTGGGCCAATTTTTTTGATTGTCATCAGGTGAGCGGTTTAACGAGATTGTTGGAAGCCCTTATTACATGGCTCCTGAGGTTCTAAAACGTAATTATGGCCCAGAGGTTGATATCTGGAGTGCTGGGGTTATCCTTTATATTCTACTTTGTGGTGTTCCTCCCTTTTGGGCAGGTTAGTTATCACCAGTTGTTGCAGCACAATTCTGAGTCTAAAGGTGCTGCTATATGAATGTAAAATAGAAATAGCTTAAAAGGCGACTTATACCTTTAAACATTGATTTGGGTATTAAAATTATATATATGATAAGATCGAACTTTAAAAGTGTAGTGTAATATCAACTGTTTTGTAAATTTTGGATTTTGACGTACATTGGTCATATTAATGTCTTCTTGGGAATTATGACTGTTAGGTTGCATGTTCTTGTAATTTAATGTCATTTCAATCTAAGTAGAATGAAGAACACATTTGCATTTAGGTCCTTCTGTAGTGTCAATATTTTGGTTGACTCTAAAGTTGTGAGAAACTACAAGTCCAAGCAATGATCTTTCTTCAGTCCCTGAATCTCATACTCCAATTAAAATTTGTAGAA
Organism: Prunella vulgaris; assembly: GCA_026898435.1. Lineage (NCBI taxonomy): Eukaryota > Viridiplantae > Streptophyta > Magnoliopsida > Lamiales > Lamiaceae > Prunella > Prunella vulgaris. The sequence goes on from JAPKLY010000011.1 coordinate 2,059,237, forward strand.
ACCGAGCAAGGAGTGGCGCAAGCTATCATCCGATCTGTAATTGATTTTAAGAGAGATCCTTGGCCTAAAGTATCCGAAAGTGCTAAGGATCTCGTGAAGAAAATGCTCGATCCAGATCCCCATCGCCGTCTCACAGCTCAGCAAGTCCTTGGTAATGGCTGCTAATTTATATCAATTCATTGCACTATTACTGATTAGTGCTTGTTGTCACTGTGAAATTGGAGCTAATAGTATGTCTGTGTGGATTCTGTTTATCTGAGCGCAGAGCATTCTTGGTTGCAAAACATAAAGAAGGCACCAAATGTCTCTCTAGGTGAGACTGTGAAAGCCAGACTCAAGCAATTCTCCGTAATGAATAAGCTCAAAAAGAGAGCTCTAAGGGTATTGTGCAGTTTTCCTGAATGATTCATCTTAGTGATAGAACTTGAAGAAAACTTCTTTTTTAAATGATTTCAGGGGAAAATGTATCAAGTGATGCATTGCTTAGTGTCTTTCACTTGTAACACATGTAGGTCATAGCTGAGCATTTGTCTGTGGAGGAGGTGGCTGGACTTAAGGAAGCCTTTGATATGATGGACTCAGAAAAGCGGGGTAAAATTAACCTTGGAGAATTCAAAATTGGTCTGCAAAAGCTTGGCCATCAGATACCTGATACAGATGTTCAGATTCTAATGGAAGCTGTAATGATTACATTTTCATCACCTTTTCTTTATTTCTGCTTTATGATTTTTTTGGATGTAATTAAATAGCAAAGTTAATTAATTTATTGACTGCTATAATGTTGGAATTTCCTGTGATAAATATGCTATTCAACTCTTCTCCATGTCCTGGGTGAGCGCTGAACAATCATCTAAGAAAGATTTGGAATTATCATGCACCCTTTTTGGCTCAAGGGACCGTCTTTACTAGTTTATCCAGTGATAGGTTCTGATGGTTAATGATTTAACTGGGAAAAAAACATTTCCATGGTCATTTTACGATTTCATGTTTTGGGTAAGTTAATTGTCATCCAAATTTTCCTAAATTTTTTGGAGGTATAAAATTGGATCACGGTCAGTTGTTAGATGATATGAACTGGTGTTGTGTATATCATGGGCATCCCCACACTTTGTTCTTTTTCACTCCAAGTCAGGGAAAGAAGTTTCACAGTCCATTTTATTGCAGAACTTTGCTTAGAAAATGAATTTTTACAAAAATTCATCTTTTGAATGAATTTAAAATTCATGTTGATGTCAGCAGTGGAACTGAATTTACTATTGAATTTTGCCTTCCAATTTCCATATTCTTTTGCAGCAAATACTTGGCTCTTTGACTATTGATTTTATTCTTGTATCCTGTTCTTTTCTTTTCATTGGCAATCATATTTTGGCTTTACAGGCTGATGTTGATGGTGATGGGACATTGAATTATGGGGAGTTTGTTGCTGTTTCAGTGCACCTAAGAAAAATGGCCAATGATGAGCACCTACATAAAGCGTTTGCCTTTTTCGATAGAAATAAAAGCGGATATATAGAGATCCAGGAGCTTCGGGATGCTTTGAGTGATGAAGATGATGGCAATAGCGATGAAATTGTCAGTGCTATCATGCATGATGTTGACACAGATAAGGTACAAGCTATTTATATAATTGCGTATGCATATGCATGTATATGGATACTTTCCTCTTGCATATCCTCATCCCTGTTTCAGTGTTTTGTAACATGGATACTGCTAAATGGGTGACACCAATTACTACCAATACAACTTATTGAAGTGAAAATAGAAAAAAGAAATGCATATTTTACCCTCGAATGTGTCAGCATTATCGCTTTTGCCCAATGACACTCTATGTTCTACTCCCTTCGTCCAAGAAAAGAGTTAATTTTTCCGAAATACGTATTGAAGGTAGAACCACTCATGTTCCTACATTTACATGTTGGTTTAAGTCGATTTAATCTTGTTACGTTCAAGCTTTTTCACAAGAGCATTTTAAAAACTTCCATTTAAAAGTTTCTTTTGTTTTTGCAAACATGGGACAAAACATGTTGTAGAGAATATACTCTCTTTTTTGGAGATGTGATAGTACGTTCTTTTTGCTCCTTGTACTTCTATTAACTTTTGCTCCAATACTTTGCTTTCTACTTTTTTGCCATCTTTTTTTGATTTTTAAAGCCCCTAAAAGTTCTACCCCTTCCTCAGTTAATAATGAAGGGGACAAAAGCTGATTAAAATAATATACGGGATAAAAGAGAGGAAACAAAGTACATGGAGTAAAATACAAAATTAATAAAATGCAAGGGTAAAGCCGAGAAAATATAAAGTACAAATATGTAGAAAATAAAAGAGGAATGACAAATACAACATACTGGATCATTGACTGATGATAACTTATTCAAGAATGTAACGAAGTTGAATTACTAAAAGCAAACCCCTGATATAATAATTTGTATGATACCTCTAATAAATAGCATTAGACCTCTATTGTATCTCAGTGTATTAGATAATTTTCATATGATTCAAATTTTGTTGCATACTTGCTGGCAGGATGGACGCATAAGTTATGAAGAGTTTTCTGCAATGATGAAAGCTGGTACGGACTGGAGAAAAGCATCCAGGCAATATTCCCGGGAGAGGTTCAATAGTCTTAGCTTGAAGTTAATGAGGGACGGCTCTTTACAGTTAGGTAACGAGGGTAGATAAGCTGCTGAATTATACGGATGTTTTGATAGGGAGGCGCTACAAGGGAAGCTCCCCACGTTGTTGTCTGTAGTCTTCTTCTTTATCTCTTTATTCTTTCTTTTTCCTCTTTCCTCAAAGTGTCTCCTTTTTTTATTTTCTTGATCCTCTCCCTCACACCACAGGATCATTAGGGTGAGGCTTAAATGAGAGTGCTTGTGTTTTAGGCCGATTTGTTTCTAAGTAGGTAGGTTGACAAGAACGTCAAAGATGGACAGTATCATGCGTTGTATATATATGTCTCTGAATATTCATCTCCAAAATTTATAAAGCTCAATTTGGATGGATGAATTTGAAAATGAATGAATTTTTAAAAAATACATGTAAGAAGACATATTTCAAATCATGAACTGTAAAGAGAGAAAAAAGTAGAGGAAAGATAGAGATGGAAATGGTAAAGAGGAGAAATTTCACAAATGATATGGTTTTGATGGAAATTTAGAATTCCTCCATTTTGAACATGAATTCAAATATAAGTATTTATAAATTCACTAATTTACTTGGAAATAGTGGTTATTTGTGTGTGAAATTCACAGATTTTAAATCCATCAATCCAAACGGAGCTTAAGGGTTTTTAGTGACTTCTTATGCAACTATAGTTTTCTATATGAATAGATTTGTGTGAGATTGACTCATTATATGAAACTGGTAAAAGAAGTGATATAATTATAATAAAATATGGTAATTTTTAAAAAAAATGACATTTATTTTCAATTGAAATATTATTACTTCTTAAAAAATTTGGTGATAAATTTTTAGTAAAATGTTACAATATTTTAAAGAAAAGTAATACTTATTATATTATATTTTTGAGCGACACTTGTGTAGAAATTTCTACCGTAGAAATATCCATTTTTTAAAAATTTGCGGGTCTAAATCGGGTTGGGTCGAATTTGGACATTTTTTTTCAAAATTCGCGCAACTTGTAATTTTAGTTTTTTTCGCTCCCAGATATGTTAACAATTTGGGCAAATCTATGTTACTATTATGTAAATTTTCTGTTACTAATTCTTAAAAAATCATTTTTTGTACTTTTCAAGTAACTATAAGGAAAATATGTATTTTTGCAAGAATAAATATGTGTTGCTAAATTTATTTTTTATTCTGTTTGTTGATTTATGTTCTTCATGTACTAATACATCTTTTAATACCTAAAATATGTTATATAAAACACAATATATATTTGGGTCACTTACGTATTGGTTCAAAAAAATCACTATATTTACAAATTAGTTCAAAAAAGGGAAATTGCCTATAGGATGCTACATGTTTAGTTTTTTTTACTCTCAACACATTTACACTTAGCACACACCTAGTCTATATTTTATAGGCACTCATCCCAAATCACACCCCCCTCCCCCACCCTCAAAGATGCACCCCCTTCTTAAGAGATGTCAAATCATACACCTCACAAACTCCCACACTCTTTATTCTTCACTTTCGACACATCCCCTCCCTCCCTCCCATAAATTTGTGTTTAATTTTAATTAATAATAAATATAATTATTTATTAAAATATATTAATTTTTAAGTTATACTACTAATTATAAAAAAATGAAACATTCACAAGTTCAAAAAAAAGTATAATTCAAATGTTTGTAACTACAATTCAATTTCATTTTCTGTTAAAGTGCAATTATAAATTTATTCAAACAACTCTCATTTCTCTCTCTTCTCTCCTCTCTCCTCTCTCCTTCACCCACTCTCTCTCCTTTGTCAATCAAATGTCAACAATCATTTCAAGACTCATAATTATTTTTCTTTTCTTTTTCTTATTTTATATACACTTAATTTCTTATAATTCTATTTTAATTTTAAAATACTATTCTTTATGAATTCTTTTTTCCTTCCCTTTACAACAAATTTAAACTTTTAATAATAATTTCAGCCACCATAATTTTTTTAAAATTTTATATACACTTTATTCAATACAATATACTCCCTCCGTCCCACAGGAATTTGCACACTTTCCTTATTTGAACGTCCCACATAAATTTGCACACTACTAAAAAAGAAAACATTGATTTACGTGCACACTCACAAATATATACATATATTTATCCATATGCCACTACTTTAGATATAAAATACATTTTCCTTAAAAAATGTGCCGTCCCGTAGGGTGCAAATTCCTACGGGACGGAGAGAGTATTTCTTTATGAATTTATTTGAATTCATTTTTCCCTCCTGTTATAACATATTTTATTTTAAATATATTAATACCTAATGTTATACTAACTTTTTTATGAATTTAAATGTTAGTTATTTTTTAATTTAGTTTTTTTAGTTGTTTTTACGGAATATTCATAAGTTCCAAAAATAAAATAAAAGTTCTAATCAATCGAATAATAAGTTCAATTTCAAATTTATAGTACCAAAATAAAAAAAATTATGTGTACAAAATAAAGGAAATTATTTAGTTGATTTACACATTTTTGTAGCCCAAAAAAAGCAACAGTCATTTAAAGAAAGATAAATTTTTGAAAGATAATGTATCACTTTGGTCTTGTTTCAACAGTCATTATTATTGTTGTTGTTGATAGAATTTATTAACAACGTTTGTTTATGTGGCCTTATATCATGTTAATCCTATCAAACAATAATCCAAGATTTTATGTTCTTGGATGTAATATGAGGAGGGAGAATAGAGAGAGAAATATTGCAAGAGTAGTAGTATTGATTTTCAGAATTGTGAGAATTGTGTGAATAGTACAAGAGAGGTCTTATTTATAGGCGTGTGAGTGTGAGACGGCACCTTACGAGCCTATGTGGCTTCCGGTGTTGACGAGGGTTCCTTACCCTCTTCTTGGTCTCTCACACTGCTCCCTTTATCATACCTCATCCTACTACTATGCCTTAGACTAGATGGACCTCATTAAAAACCTCGCCGTAAACCACCCTTGTGGATAAACCGGACGGAGGGAAAAAGAGCACACCATCGGAGTTCTATTCGACTGATAGGCGAGCTCGTCGGCGAGCTTCGGAGATGAGCCTAGGCGGTTTAGGCGACCTCCAGGGCGGGCTCTGGTGCCTTGTGGTCCACGAACGTTATGTGATGATGGAGCTCGGCGAGACCTTCCCAGGGATAAAAGGCGAGCTCTGGGCGAGCTCCGCTTGTAGGTTACATTCATGTGGGCGAGCTCCGCATCTTCAAGGATCCTGGTGGGTCCTGGCGACCTGCCAAGCCTTGCGTAATTGCCCCATGTCGATAGTGTTAGTTCGCCATATCAACAGTTGTCATTAATATAAAAAATAAATAAGTGAAAAAAAATAAGTAAAGTTCAAATGTCTATAAGTATAAAATCTCAATAATTTTTATTGAAATAACAATTTTTATTATTCAACAACATAAATAAAAAATGTACTAAACTAAATTTAGAGCCAATTTCCATCCACCCAAACTTTCTGTGAAATCATCCAGGGAAATATATCTAGTTTTCCAGATAAATGGGAATGGAGGAAATATCAAATAAATAATTTACACTCGTCTTAACTCCAAAAAAAAAAAAGAACATAACCAGAAATGAATTCATAGCAAAACATAAATGATTTTACAAAATAGCAATACTAATTTACTGCTCTTCAATTAAATTACCAAGAGCACGACTAAACACAAAAATACAAACGCATAATTGCTCACATGCCCAAACAACAAAACATTGATGGAGACAATAAGACCCCCAGAATTAGTTTCTGAAATGGGAAGGTTGGGCTTACATAGGTAAGAACATGGGCTTACAAATAAAGGATTATGCCCAGGTATTTGTCACTTTGATTTTTGGCAGAGAGGCGGTGGGCGGTTGAAGGCCAAATCCAGCGAGAGATGCAACTGTTATTGCAGATGAGATTTTGCGATTGCGGTGAGTGCGATGGCAGGATATCTTCACGGAGGTGAGTCAGGCAATTGGATCGGAAATGGAGGCAAAACTCCATTATTTCCGGTGGAGGACTGATGTGTGAGTTGTTTTCAAAAACCCAACAGACAAAACGGCCAAGGAGAGAACACCCACTTGAGTTCAAAAATTCCAAAAAACTAAATTTCAAAATCAAGCACCCATCTCTCTCTCTCATGGAAGAAGAGATTGTCAGAAATGTCTCCCACTTTCTCTCTCTAAAATGTACTGAAAAATGGAAAAGACACCTTCTGCAAATGAAAAATCTTGATGCAAATGAAAAGGCACCTTCTCCACAGCCGCTACCTCTGTTGAATTTGTCGGTTCCACCCCCGGCGGGCCTCAACGTGGCGGCCAGCCATGTGACTACTTCAACTCCACGGCGGCACTCCTCTTCTGCCGCCTCGGACGACCTTCATCTCCCAGAGTTCGAAGCGCAATCACCCGAAATAAATGGTTCACAACGATGTGGGGCGCGTGGCGTGCTGGTTCCGGCATTAAGGCGAATGGTGGAGGCATCCGACCGCCGAATTTTTGTGTGGTGAGAGAAATTTTGTTTTGAAAATTTGAAAAGAAGGTGAATGATTTGGGTTAGATGTGCTCTCCTATTTATTGATTCAGAGCACAATAGAAAGGAGGAAAGATGGGATGATAGAGAAGGAAGTTAAATAAATCAAATCAATGAGTGACGTGATTTAATGCATGTGGTTAGTTGTGTAGGTTGTGTTAGTAGGGTTACCCAACATTTTTCAGAACTAGGATGATAAATGGACGGAAAGTGTACAATTGGAATTGGGCAGTAAAGTTTTTTTTCGTTGTGTGCCCACAGTTCTTAACACTTAGTATCCCACAGGAATTCACCCTTCAAAAAATTTGCACGGCAGTATATTTTTTTTTTTTGCACGAAAGCGTTTTTTTTTTCCACGGGACTAATATGTAATTTTTGTCAATTTGTTGAACCATTTTGTACTTTTTCCTATATATTTTTTCTAAGGACAAATAAATGTTTATGTATATAGTAACACATATTTGATCTTGCAGTAACACACATTTACTCTAATTGTAACACACATTTACTCTAATTGTAGCACTTATTTGTAGTAACACACATTTACTCTAACTGTAGCACATATTTGCTCCTCAATTTATGTTATTATATGAGTAAACATTCATTACTATAGGATAAATGTATTTTTGTTAAGAACAAATACGTGTTACACATACAATGTAACATATACATGTGTTACATTGTATAAAAAATGTTTATTTCTATAAAAACAAATGAATATGTGTAAAAACAACAACATTTAGTTTAGTTGTAACACACATTTTGCCTTGAAGTAACATGCATGTGCCCAAATTGTAACATACCGGGGAGCGGAAAAAAAAAATTCAAATTGCACGAATTTTGAAAAAAAATACCCAAATCCGACCCGATCTAGTTTAGACCCACGAATTTTTAAAAATGGATATTGTGTGGTAGAAATTTGTATATAAGTTCTTGTCTATCTTTTTATGTTTAAAATTTTGTTTTATTCTTGTATTCATCTGATGCAACGTGTAATTCAAGAGTATTTTTAAAAAATTACACCATTTATTATTGAAAAGTCATAAGTGTTATTACTGAAAAGTGAATTTTTAAACATACATTTTTCAATAATAAAATGTGTAATTTTTCAGTAGTATTTTGTGTAACTTTTTAAAAATACACTTGAATTACACGGTACACTTGTGCACAGGAGATTTACTCCGCTAGGCACCACTCGACCCAAGCTAGGTAGCTCGACCTGGTCGAGTGGTGTACGAAATTTCTCTCAAAAAAACACATCACTCGACCCGAGCTAATCCACTCGAGCTGATCGAGTTGCTCACAAATTCTGCATGCATAGAAGGACATCCACTCGACCCGAGCTAGGTAGCTCGACCCGGTCGAGTGGATCAAATTTAAGCCCCAATTCAATTTTTGACCCGCTTGCATGACCCAGTTCTTGTTAAGGCTTGTTTGGCTCCACTTGAATAAAAAAAATTCATCATTTTCTCCATAACTTTCACGTACGAGCTCCGATTTTCAAATTGTTTGCTGCTACGTGCTCCATTTTTCCTTTATTTCTTGTTATTTCATCAAAAACAACTTTAGGAGACATTAAACAAGATAACCCATAACTTTGGGTTATTTTACATGCTAAATATTCAATTATAGCACCAAATTCATATTTAAATTCAAGTAATTTGCATGCAAATCATATAGGAGGATGGTTGATCTACTACTAAGAAATCTATCAATCCAGTCACCCTCCTGTCAGGATTCTCAGTCGATACAAGTTCTATTGACAACCTAATCATTTTTATGGGTATAGCTTCTCCGAATCCCACTATTCTATAATTACAACTTTTTATATATGACTCGTAGTCGCCTAACTTATCTAGAGTGTCTTTGAAGAGTATGATAGTGTAGGCTCTTGTGTCTACTAGCAGTTTGTGAACTTTGGTGTTCATTATGTTGGTGCTGATGACCAATGAGTCACTTTAGGGTGTGAGGATGCCTTCCAAGTCTTGTTGGGAAAATGTGAGTTCGGTTGTCGGCTTGGCCAGTGTGCTAGTCTCATGTTCCTTGGACTTGATGTATAGCCCGTAGCTCAGCCTTTTTCTTTCTCTTTGATGGTGGGACTCTACCATCAGCACATCTACTAGCAGCTCCCATCTCTTCGAGAACCAGTATCTCCTTATTTGGGTCTTGCGGTTGTGGTGGTACTAGGGGACCCCTCCTTAACTGCTGTTGGGGCCTCCTTTTGTGCTTTTCCCCATCTCCAACACTGGGGCTTCCTGGGTCTGCAACCCTTTGCCATTTTCCTAGTGCCTTCTTTACAAACTTCGACAGCGGTCACTCAGCGTAAAATTGCCATAACTATTTTAGGAGGTCCTGACATTCACTGTTGAAGTGCTCGATGCTCTAAATGTAGGTGAAGTATTTGTTCGGGTTCATTTTGTTTCTTTCTTATCAGATCCTCTGGGGAGCTAAAATGATGTCCTCATCTTTGACTGCAGTATACACTTGATTAACTGATATTGTTAAAACCCGATTCAGTTTTCTTTGTACTCTGCCCCATCAACAAAAGATTTCAAATTCTTTAGGGCCTTGTATTCACCACCAGACTTCTTCCCATTTTTTCGTTCCATTCCAATTCTCACTGCAGGGCTTCTTGCATTACCACGTATACCCCGGCTTTGTGGCGGAATTGAGCATATATTTTTGGACATGACATGTGCATCTCTTTCCATAGATCACTCCCTTTTCTGAGTCCTGCCACCACAACTACAATTTTGGTATCTTCACTGACTGGTTTTCCATCCAGTATGAACTTGTCAAATATTTCCAAGTATTGTTGGTATGATTCCTCCACACCTTGTGCAATGTTTGCAAGCTTATGTTTTTGGGTGAGGTAGGTCCCATATGCAGAGAAGTGCGACATAAATTCTTGAGTTAGCTTTCCAAAATACTGGATATATCCTGATGCTAGGGATGAAAACCATATATGAGTCCTATCTCCAAGTGTTAGTGGAATTTTTTTGTATAGGGTTGCATCAGACACCCCCATTGATATCATGTAATTAACATACTTAAGATATGCACCTTGGGGATAGACTCACTCTCGTACAAGTTGAGGGCTATAAATTGGACCTGTTCTGGACTGGAGCTGTCAGTATTACAGTGGATAAAGGGTACATTGGTAAGGAAATTAAGGAGACCCCTTTGTTCTCGTAAGTCGATGGCATTTTCAACACTTTTAGCTCATTGTTTGAGGTAACCACTTGTGGAGGCTATTCAAGATTCGTTGCTCGTGCACGAGCAACTTTCTGTAGTCCCTCACTTTGGAGTGACTCTCTCACATACCGCTGCAAGTTGCTCGTGCCATGTGAAACCTATCAGTGGCTTACCTTCTTAGCCTTTCTTGGACCGGCCTTCTAGTATCTATAATTCGTTGATTTCAACTTGGTGGGGTGCATGAGCAGCCTCTAGTCCCCCCTCCGTGGGTGTATTTCCCAATCTTTCTCTCAGGTTGACCCTTGACCTTCCTAGACCGGACTCTTCTACCTCGCTTCTTACTCGTGTAAGTTGTGGTTCCAGCCGTTTGCTGATCTTTTGTTTCTCTCTTTACTCTTGATTGTGAGCACGGTGCATTTCTCCTCTTGTTCGATCGCTCATTCGGTTATTCTGGTGGCTTCATGAGCAGTTCTCGCCTAGTCTCTGAGTGTGCAGCCTGGATGACGGGCTCGCGAGCAGCTTGTGTTTTCTATCTTTGGAGTTCACATAGCATTCTGGTCTTTTTAACATGGACTCCAAGGTTGTGTCCATTCTATTTTCGTCTGGGGCTATAGGCAGTACTGGTGGTGGAGAGGGCCCAACATCAGTGTGATATTTTTTTGTTCCCCTTCTTAGCCATCTTCATGTTGATGAGGGGGTGTGGGATTCGTCACACGACATTGTCAATGTTCTTGGATTTTCAACTCCTCACAAGCATAGGTAAGTTATATTTTATCAAGTTCTTTAGTAGTCCAGTTTTCAACTAAATTAAATTCTTATGCTTTGGGCTTCTTCAAATATTTTTTTCCAAGAGGTAATAATCTAAGATAATCAAGCTTATCTAGCCTCGCGAGTATGAGTATCACAACTTAGTTGATTTTCAACTCATAGACACATGCGTTTCAAGCTGAGTATTTTGATCATTAACCTCATTCTTCTTATTAGCTAATATATTTTATGTTGCTAATTAATTTAGATTATCACCAACATTTATTAGAATAGAGATTGTTGGTCCCTTAAAATGGTCAAGATCTAGAGGGGGGGGGGGGGGGTGAATAGACCTTCAGTCCAAAATCAGATTTTTCAAACTTTTCAAAGAAGGGGATTCTAGAACCTTACAGTAGCCTCTTATAAGTTCAAAATAACAAGTCTACAAGAGTTTTAGAAACTAGACCACAAAGGTTACAGCTATGGACTTAAGAAGTCTGCAGCTGCAGAGTTCACAAACTTGCAAAATAAAAGATCACTAGTAGACAAAATATCAGAGGAGTTCTCACAATTAAAATTGTATTGAGAATACTCTAATGTGCAGCGGAAATAAGTGAGTGTTTATGAAAAATAATAAAAACAAACTTAACAGCTGAGTGACCTATGAAAGTCTACAGCTTTAGAGTCAGTTTCTCTTTGTGAAAACCACAAAGTTTTATGCACGCAAGTTTCAAAAGAATGATGAATGTAACAAATAATTTAAATATGCAGAACAAGAACTTAAATGACAGAAAGTAAATAGACCAGATTTATAGTGGTTCAGTGTCTATAAAAAGACCACCTACATCCACTGTTACACCACTCAGGTGCCAAATTCACTAAGATGAGATCACTTAGATAAATACAAGTAGTTCCCCCTAGAACTAGGTTCACTCAGATTCCTATTCTAAAAAGAGATTAAACTACTCTATTAACTCAGAATATAACTCACAAAGAGTTTACAAAACCTCACAAAGAGATATCTACACTAAGTAGAAATTAAAACAGGTGAGGGAACAACAACAAAAGAGTGTGATTCTATCTAAGAAAATCCTTACCAACTATCCTATGAATCAAGAAGAATAAAAAGACAGAAAAGCTATCTTAGAAAGTTGTTGGCTGTAGACTTGCTTAGACAGAATGCTTGTATGCTCAGGGTTGTTGTTGTTGCTTCCTCTGAGGACTTCTTCTATTTATAGATTGAGTGGTGTGACTTATCCATTGGAAATTTCAAATTTGAAATCTGGATAAGTCTCCTCTCTCTCCATTTGGTATGTGTGAAATGGTCCTCATCCTTCACACAGGATAGTACTGATTGTACTATTGTCCTTTTCTTCAGAATTCTGGCTGTCTTGCAACTAATCTCCATTATCCTCCAGAATTAAAGAAATATCCTCCACTTAAGTACGTTTTAGTGAGTGCATTATAGCTACACTAATTGTGCTTAAGGTTCTTCATTATCTTCAAATAATCTCTGACTTGTACCATCTCTTCAAACGGTTCTTTGCAGCTGTAGAGTTTTCAACCTTGCAGCTGTAGAGTCCTGTCAATAAGAAAAATCGGCTGTAGAGAAACCTTACAGCTGTAGGGTCATGTTTGGCTATAGAATGATCAGGTATACAGCTGCAGACTTCACTTACAACTATATGTTTCAAACACCAATTTCCTTAGCACAAGTGTTAGATCAATATAACCAATTAAAACACATTGTTTTGCATAAATCAAAATCTAAACCAAGGTACTTAACAGAGATTATATGTGAAAAATGAAGAGAAAAGGTAGAGAGAATATTGCTAAGTAATTTTAAAAGTTTAGGGTTGGAATCCCTTTATGATAATACATTAAACATATTTATAGGCTTACTCTTTGACGAGGTTTCAGTATTTTAGCTAATAAGGCTTAATTAAGTGCCATGTGTCCCAACACTTGTCACTTTTGCCTTTAATTAATTAGGCTAATTTACTAAATACACACGTATACGCTTTTCGTTTGCTCCCAGAAGCCTTAGAGTTGAGGAGCGTGCAGCTTCAACTGGTGTCTTCCATGGGTTCAGTGGTCGCAATCAACTTTCATTGCTTATTCTGGAGGTCTGCCAGAGAGGGCGAGCAGCGTTTGGAGACATTACTCCAAAGTTGCTTGCCTTTGACCACCCTTTCCCATGCGATTTATACTTGAAGTATTTGTAAATTGAATTTAGGTTAATTATGGTTGCAATTAGGTTTCTTGAGTATGTTTATTGTGATAAAGCTGCTCCCCTATCAATAATTCCCACTCTCTTGTAAGAATGTTTGATCTTGTACTCACTCAGTGGCACACCGAGTTTCTGAGGGTGTCGATTGTTCCCATGATTTCTGTGCAACCTTTAACATTGATAACATTCTTTCAATGTCTATAGATCCTTGATTAGGGTCTTAATTGCATGTTTTTGCATCCATTTCTATATGGTTTTGATGTGCTAATGTTCATATTTGACCCTAATTTGGTATAAATTGTGCTATCATCCATTTTGTGGCAAGAAAATATATTTTGTAGTGAAAATGAGCAAAAACTGGCAAGAGACGAGCAAGTTCATAAAAGTTTAGAAAATGTGAGTTGATCCAATGGAGTAAAATGATATACCATGTTGAAGAGTTTGAAGAGAGGGTCGCAACGGAAAAAGAATCGAGTCAATCGGAGCCCTAGAACTCAAGATATGAAGAAAACGAGAAAGTCGAGGATCGATCGCACAAGTCGAGCCCGAGCTCGAGCGCAGCCAAGCCAGACTCGTGCGACCACGAGCTCGCGTTCGTGCGACGAACCTGTGGTTCGGGCGACGATGAGCCCCACGAGTGCTCACACGAGCCAGACTCCTGCGGTCACATGCTTGTGATCGTGCGACGGCTCGGAATTCCAATTTTCGAAGGGCAGTTTCGTCTTTTCGCGCGTTTAATGAGGGGCATATTGGACCAAGCATTGTGGGCACTATAAATACTCTAAAGATCAGATTCTCAAGGGGGGGAAGTCATAATCCAAGACACATTAGTTCATAATCATAGTGAGATTTTTAGATTAGAGAGAGAGAGGTAGTTACTTGGTAGTTTCTTAAGATTTCTTCTCACAAATTCTTAGATAACTTTTGATCTACCGCTTTGATCGTTGATCCGTGAATTCCTGCATTCTTGTCTCGTCTAAGGCTACGTTCTCACCGATTGAATTTCAATTTCCATTGTCGGATTTCAAGTTAGCATTTTAAAGGTAAATTGTATCTTTCCAATTATCATTGTAATAGGTAAATTTCTTTACATTTCTTTCTTAATGATGATTGTTCTTAGCTTAATTGTTCTTATTTTTACTCAATTAGCCATGAGCTAATTCCTTCATGTGTTAGTGTATGATGCCTATGGATTAGTGTAGTGATATGTTGATCTTTTGAATGCTTTGAGTTGTTGTATGATCAATTCTCTAAATTGATGGATTGAATGAATGCTTGCATGTGTAGAAGATAATTAGGGCCATTAGGGAGTTAGTCTCTTGCGAAAGTAGAGCTTATTTCCTAAATTCTCTTATATTAAGGCCAATGATATAAAGTGTTTGATAAAATTCCTAAGATAGTGAGAATTATCTTTAGTGAATTAGATGAACAATTAGAGGCTTTGATATGTTATTAGGGAAACCTTTTGCATGTTAGAGTGGCTTGTCCATTGATTATGCACAATCTCATTGCATGATAAAGTGATACTTCACTACATGAAACATAGGATAGTACACTAGCACATACTCCTCACATTTGCTCACTTTGCAAACACAAGGTGATAGGTAGTTTACTTCTTTGACGCATTAGTAGACGATAGATACCTTTCTCCTTTATTGCTTTGTTAGCTAGCCAATTGAAACAACAAATTTTCCTTACAAGTCCCCGTCTCCTTTGGGTTTGATATATTTTAAAACTTGGTCAAGCTTACCACTCTCATAGCGAACACGTACACTTGAGTGAGGACTTATTTACACCGAACAATCCTGCAAGTCGTTTGATTTTAAGTCGTTATTTTTTCTCGCATATCTATAGATCCTTCAATTTGTTTGTCCTTTTTGGCTCTTTGATCCCTTATTTGGGGAGTAGGGGTCGGAACTATTGATGTGGCTTGTTGAAAATAATGTTCTTAATGGTGGTGCTTGTGATTGTGAGGCTTGGCGAGACATGGTCCTTTATGAGAAGCTTAAGGTCTTTTATAAATTTTCCCTATACCAGGGCAAGACAACATAAGTTGTACATCATGCATTCTATATTTCTAAATAAGACTCTGACAAATTACATTTTGATGCCTTTATTTGCGAGTGCAAGGAAAGTACACCGAAGATGAATTCATATGGTCCATCCAAATGGAATGAGGTCAAAAAACAATCAGATAGCCTGATGCTTATTATTCAATAAACATCATGCTAGGGGAATTTGTTGATGCAAGAAATTGACCTTCAAGCTTAAGAATAAGAATAATTAAAGTGGTGGCAAAAGATAAGATTAACCAAGTTGCGACCATAAGGACAAAGAAAGTTAGAGGACCAAAAGTGTCCTCAAATATGCTAAAAAATGTTGCAAGAGGTGAGCAATAAGAATTAATAGTCATCTCTACTCACACATATAAGAATCACTCACTAGAAAGTGAGTAAAAAAAAGCTTTAATTAGCCTCAATTTTGGGGGCGATGTTAGGCAACATTGTGCCCAATATCTCAGCTGCTTGCCCACCAGCTTACCCACCAACTTGGCATGAAGCATGCAGGAGACATGTTAGTAGGTGGCATGTGTCGTGTGTAGACAAGAGGTGGCACAAGGAGATAGCAGCCACCTCCTACTAATTCTCCTATAAATATATGTATGTACTTATTACGGCGGGAGAGGAAAAATGGAAAATTTAACAAAATTCTTATAAAAATAAAATTTGATGGTTTTGTTGATGAATTCAGTTATTTGTAGCCACATAATCGCCTTAGTAGGTTTAATTCGTCAATAGTTTGACGCTAAATGGAGGGTGGTCGAACCTTCGATTTAAAGAAAATCTTGAAAATTTTGCGGAAAACGTGTGAAGATAAATAGGTTGCTCGTCGGACATGCTTGAAGATTAGTGAACTAGTCGTGGAAATTCTTTGAACATACACAAGTTTGTAGTGACAAAGATATGAAGATGAATGGGTTGGTCGCAAAAAACCCATGAAGACATACGAATTGGTCACAAAAATTATATTAATTTATGAGACTTGTTCGCCTATACCTTTGAATATGTATGAGCTGTTCGCGGACATTTCTTGGCTTGCTCACACTTCATCTATGAATATGTAATTGTTGCTCGCATAAAATGTATGCAAAAAAGGGAGCTATTCACGCGCAGAATTTGTATGGATTGTTCGCGGAAACCTTAAAAATTGCATAAATTGCTGGAGTTGTTCACCCAAAACAAGTGTGAAGGTTGTTCGCGGAATTGAGGATGCTCATCTAAGGGCTGTTCGTGCAACGGGTTGTTCGTCCAAAAGTTTTTTGATACAAAGCTGTTCACCAAAGCTCGACCGCATAAATTTGGTTGAGTGCACAAGACAGCTGCTCATGTGCACAGGTTGTACACCTAATTTTAGGTGATTCACGCATAGAGGAGTTGTTTGCTTATCAGAGATCTCAGTTTTTGACAGATTCGAAGGAAATATCCAATTATAATAGTCAATGAACTGAGGTACTCCAGATGTAGTTTGCCAGTGGGAGTTATTTGGTGTGAAAACTTCATAAATATATGAACATTTGATTCATTCAAAAGGATTGTTTTTTCATTGATATGAGACAACCATCTGTGTACTGTAGTAGAGGGTTAATAGATTCAACCCCTCTTTCACATAAGATGATTGGTTATCAAAGATATTCATTCACTGGAATCACTTGCATACCTGTTTATCTCTCACATCGTTCACACCCAGGAATTAATTTTCACGCATCGTCGGACAGCCTTGCTGTTTTGCCAAAATCGTGTAGCTCTCACGCAAGTGTACGTGGACGTTGTATATTCGGCAAGTTGACCAAGTAATAAAATATCGAACTCAGGGAAACGATGCAATATCAAGCAAGCATTGATTGTTTACGAAGGTTAATAGCTAGGAAAACAAGAAAAGGGTCTTGGTTTCTATCTACTTCAACAAGCAAAGTAAATCCAACTATCACCTTAGAAAGATGAGCAAGTGTGAGAGGTGCATTAGTGTAATCCTACTATGGTTCACCAAGTATCCTATCCATCCTTGCATGCAAAAGGTCCTTTGATGTCTTAATCAAGCTATGACTCTAACTAGTGTCTAGATCTCTCTAACAACAAGATAAAGGGCTCTATCAAGTGTCTAGATCTCTCTAACAACATCCAATACTCCATTTGAGAGGTCTTAGCTTCTAAGAAATTGTCATTGACATAAAAGCATTAATACAAACACTTGGCATGCACAAAATTCAATTAAGAGATTCCATGAATTAACTCAATTCTCATGTGTTGCTAACCCACATAGGCTCTAAACATCCAATTGAACATACCAAGCATTCAAACAAATCATCATATTAGAGAACTAATCCATCAAGATCCCTTAATCATGCATAGGATTAATAGAACACTAAATTACACCATAATGATCATACACCAATGCAACAAGAGATTTTGCCCATGACTGTTTTGTAAAACAAAACAACAATTAAGCTAAAGACAAATATGATTAACACTAATATGAAAGAAAATACAAGAATCTTACCAATTGTTGGAGAAATTGAAAAGCAATCCACAAACCTTCTAATGCTAACTCTTGATTTAGAGCTCGAAATGCAAAATCGAACCATAAAAATGAAGGAAATTCAATGGGGAATCAAATACAAAAAACGGATTAACAATCTAACGGAAAGATTAAAAGTAATTGAAGATTGAAGATAGAAAATTAACTTCTAATCTAATTGGTAACTACCTAATTCTCTCTGTAAACTAATCTAAGAAAATGAAATGATCAAAAGTTCCTCCAAAATCTGATAGTTGGAGTATATATCGTGCCCACAATGCTTAGACCAAAGTGCCCTTCATTAAACGCGCAAAAGGATGAAGATACACTTAATGATCCTGAAAATCATGAAGACGCGCGAGCACAAGCTTGGAGGCGCACTAGCATGCTGGTCGCAGGCATAGTCGCGCAGTCCATAGGCACGCGATAAAAAATGTGGGTGTGCGAGCTAGGCCTGTTTCGTGACGTCCGATTTTGGACTTCCTTGTTTTCGATCTGATGGCTCGTCCGAGCTTCCTAGGGTCTTCATATGAGTCATTTAAACTTCTCCACATGCTCGGATCATATCAACTCTTCCTCTATAATCATGAATTCCTCATTTTTGCTCAATTTTCCCTATGAAACACACTTTCTTGCCTACAAGGGGTCAATAGCTCAAAGTATAGCATATTAGGGTTGATTAGGGTCATAATTGCATGTTTTAGCACTCATTTCTATATGATTTTGGTGATATTATGTTCATATTTGACCCTATTATGCGATACTTTGTATATTTAACCCTTTTTGGCTAGGAAGTTGTAATTGTAGGTGAAAACAAGCAAAATGAGGAAGAAATGAGAAAGATCGAAAAAAGTCCAAATTCTGGAGTTGAGTAAAATGGATAAATTGCTATCCTATATTGAAGAGCTTGAAGAGAGGGTCGCAACGAAAGAAGAATCGAGTCAATCGGAGTTCTAGAGCTCAAGATATGACAAAAACAAGGAAGTCACGCATCGACCGAGACTAAGGCCTCGGGCGACACTGACTCCTTCCTCGGAAGACAGGCCTCGCGCGACCAACATCTCTGGAACGACAGGCGTTTGTCGAGTGAGCATGTCGACCAAGCTTGGTCGACAATTGCTCATCTCTTGGACGACAAGAGGGCTTTCTGTAGACCAAGCTGTCACCCGAGTGGTAGACAACTGCACAGTTCTTGGGCGACAACAACTCAGTTTTCTTGGATTTTCAGGGCTATTTTCGTATTTTCGCGCATTTTAATGAAGGGCGTCTTAGTCAATGATCCAAGGGCACTATATATACTTCCATCTCAGATTTTCTAAAGAACTTTTATCATTTTCTTAGATTCATATTCTCTCACTAGATTAGGAGAAGTTAGAGGTAGTTTCCAAGTGGTGTTCTTAGGTTTTCATTTACGATTTCGACGATTACTTGTGACCTACCATTCGGATCGACGATCAGTTTTCTCCTGCATTCTTAGCATAGCTTAAGCTACATTTCTACTGATTGATTTTCAATTTCTATTGTCGGATAATTTTCTAGCTTCTAGAGGTAATCTTGTATCTTTTCAATTCCAATTGTAATAAGTAAATTCTTGAATACTTTGTATAATTCCTGCATAATGATGATTGCTATTGCTTCTATTTCTTTTACGTTTACCAAATTAGCCATGGGCTAATCCCTTTGTGTGTTGGTGTATGACTCCTATGGAGTAGTATGGTGATTATGTTGATCTTTTGATTGCTATGAATTGTTGTATGATCAATTCTCTAAACTGATGGATTGTATGAATGCTTTGTACGTGTAGTTGCTCATAAGGGCCATTAAGAGATAATCTCAATGAGAATTGGCCTATTTTCCTAAATCTTCTTGTACTAGGCCAAATGCATGCTAAGTGTTTGATTAAATTCCTAAGATAGTGGGAGCTATACTTAGTGAGTAGGAAGAATAATTAGAAGCTTTAATGTGTCATTAGGGAGACCTCTTGCATGTTAGAGTGGCTTACCAATTGATTGTTCACAATTCAATAGCATGAGAAAGTGATACCTCACCATATGAAACATAGGATAGTACACTAGCACATAACTCTCACACTCGCTCACTTTGTGAATCAAGGTGATAGGTAGTTTACAAGTTTGACGCACTAGTAGACATAGATACCAAATTCCCTTTATTTGCTTTGTGTTTTTGAATCAAGAACAATAGTCTTACCTTACAAATCCCATTCTCCTTTGGGTTCGATATTAAATAAACTTGCTTAAGCTTGCCATTGCAATAACGATCGTGTACACTTGCACGTAGACACCTTTTGGCTAAACAAGTTTTTGGCGCCGTTGCCGGGGAGACAACTTGTTTGTTTGGTTGCTTGATAGTTGTTCTTGTTTTTTATTTTGTCTTTACTATTTTTGGTGTGAGAAGTTTTGATACTTGATTCTTTCTAGGTGTATGCACACAAGACGTCAGGGGGGAGATCTTCTACCCTTAGACTTGGATCTTGAGAATAGCCTAAGAAGAAGAAGGAGAGAAGCTCGTTTGAATCAAATCAACATGGAGAATAATATGAACAAAGCTCGAGATGAGATAAGAGAAGAAGAGCCCTTAAGAGGACAAGTACATTAAGGAGAAGAGAATTTTGCTCAAAGTGAGGTTCCACTTCAACGACAACCTATACCACACCAATACCCACCTTATCCACCACCAAATCAACCTTACTATCCACCACAATATCCCAACTACCCCAATTACCCAATTAACCAACCATACTACCCACCACCACCACATAATTACCCATACTATCCATACCCACCACCACCTCAACACCAAAGACCACAAATCATAAACCCACCTCAAAACCATGAACCATTGCTGTGAGATTATTTTGAGCCTAGAGTTAATGAGCAATATGATGGAATAGAAAGATCGCCGATTGATGCTGAAAAGTTTGAGCTTAATACGAATCTTTTGAAGTTGTTAAAGGAGTCTCCATTTGAAGGATCGAGTGATCGAGAAGACCCAAATGCTCACCTAAATAACTTCATGGAGATATGTGATACGATCAAGTACAAAGGAATGTCGGATAGTGAGAAGAAGCTCCGATTCTTCAATTTCACTTTGACGGGGAGAGCTAAAGCATGGATTAGAGCTATGAATCCTAAAGCTACCACTTGGGAGGAGTTGAGTTCCCAATTTCTTAAAAAATTCTATCCTCCATCAAAGATGCTTAAGGCGAGGGAAGAGATAAAGAATTTCCGACAAAAAGCGAGAGAGACCATATCTATTTCATGGAAGAGGTACCAAACCTTGTTGTTGGCTTGTCCTCAACATGGTTTGAGGGATGAAGATATACTCTTGACATTCACCATAGGATTGCATGAAGGAGACAAAAATTACTTGAATTCTTGTGCCGGAAGCTCAGTTTGGACGAAGACCGTTCGTCAATTGAACGAGATCATTGAGAACATAGCTGCAAATGATGCTTTCCAAAGAGAGTCTAGCAATGGAGCAGGTGATCGAGTTGCACTTCTTGAGGAGATATTGACTAATGTGTGTAATTTGGTCTATGGAGGCCAACATCAAAACCTTGCTCCAACTCCTATGCAAGTTAGCGTTGTTGATAGTCTTCCTCCTCCTACTACCTCCACTCAAGAGGAAGTAAACTATATGGGTCATCCGCACTTCAACAATTCTTATCAAAATAATCAAAGGTCGTATGTTGCTCCACCGTTTAGAAACCAAGGAAGTCCATATCCAAATCAAGGAAATCCTCCTTACAATCCTAATAGAAGGCATGAGAATTTTTTGTACTCCAATCCTAAGGGGGACAATCTAATTGCCACCCGGGATTGATCTGGGATCAAAGCCGCCTAATAATGAGGGTAAGGGGAGTGTGGAGGACACCTTGGCATTGATTTTGAAGAACATGGAAGATATGAGAGTGAAATTTAAAAAGATGAATGGTGAAACAAACAAGAAGTTTGATGACTTGTATGCTTCACAAGGTAATCAAATCAAGAGCTTGGAATTTCAAATGGGGCAAATTGCTTCATCCTTAAGCCCACAAGTGAATAAAGGTAAGTCCCCTTCTACAACCGAGATTAATCCTCGTGAGCATTGTAATTTGATATCATGTGTGGAGGTTGAAAATGGGGTTGTAGGGAATTCTCATTTAAAAGTTTTTCATGATGAGATGGTGGAAGAAGTATTTCGTTGTGAGGATGTGAAATTGGTAAGGAGTAATGAGAAAGGCTTGGGGGTAGAAGATATGGTGATGAAGAAAGAGAAGGAAAAGAAAGAAAAATTTGAGGGATTAGATAAAATAGGGGGTGTGGAAAGAAAGGTGGAAGAAGGGAAAGTGGACAAGGAGGCGAAGGTGGAAATTTCAAAAGGAATGAAAAATAAGCTTGATGATCAATTCAAGAAGTTCTTTGAACTTTTCAAAAAGTTCTATTCAAAGATGCCTTTTCATGAAGCTATTGAAGAAATGCCAAATTATACAAGGTTCTTGAGAGATGCTTTGGCAAAGAAGAAGAAAGGAAATGAACCGGAAATGGTTAAGCTTACTCGTAGGAGTAGTGAGTTGTTACAAAATCATTTGCCACAAAAGCTTAGAGATCCGAGGAGTTTTACATTGAGTTGCCATATTAAGGAGAGCAATGAAATAAAGGCTTTGTGTGATTTGGGTGCAAGTGTTAACATGATGCTATTTTCTATTGCCAAGGAGTTGGGCTTGCATGACTTGAAGCCAACAAAAATGAATTTGCAAATGGCCGATGGTTCAAAAGTGAGACCAAGGGGAATTATAGAGGATGTAGTTGTTCATGTTGGTAAGTTTGTCTATCCCGTTGACTTTGTTGTGCTAGATATTGAAGAAGATTTGGAGAGTCCTATCATTTTTGGGAGACCTTTTCTTGCTACATTGGATGCTTTAATTAATATTAAGCGAGGAGAGGTTACTCTTGGAATGAATGGTGAGAAAGTAACTTTTTCGATCCATGGTAATTCCAAGAGTTCCCCAAAGAAGATTGAAGGGTTGATGAACAAAGTTGTACGAGATGATATGGAAAGTGAAGAAAAGGATAAGTCAAGAAAAATTGATCTCAAGAGTGAGCATAGTGGTTATGATCCTTTTGAAAAGAGGAAGAAGGTAAATGAAGGCAAGGGGGTGAAACAAATGGTGAAGAAAGCTTATTTTTGGAAGAGGAAATTGAGTGATGTACGTCACTCAAGTCTTATCGATCTTGATGTTACTTGAGCTTAAAAGTCATCCGGCTAGGGGACGATAAATCCAAGCGCTAGATGGGAGGCAACCCATCCGTATCCTTTATTTCTTTTAGATTAGTTTTGATTTGATTGATTTTTTTGTTTGTGTTGGAATGGAAGCATGAGGTTATTTGGTATTTTAGGCCAATTTCTTATGATCATTGCTTGATTGGTTTTGTTCTTAAATGATTAGGGAGAGTTTGAGAAGTGAATTTGCAATATACTCTTGATGAATATTTGGTTTTTGAGTTAAGAGTTGTGATTAATTGATTTTATGTGCAAGCAAATTTGTAATTTACCACTTTTCCAAATTTATTAGGATTTACAATCAGAAAAAGTTTGGGGGGTGTGTTCGTGTTAAATTTTGTCAATTTGCTACCATATTTGATTCATGAGTGTGGATATTCTTGTGATATTTTGAGTATTACGTGATGTTGTGTAGGAAAAGTGCAAGAAAAAGTGTAAAAAATGAAAATTTTGAAGTAGGAGTTGAAGGCCTCGGTAGATAGCATCTAAAACCTCGGAAGACGGCCTTCGCGCGCCTGGGATCCCTGGAAAGACAGGCATTTTTCGCCTGAGGTGTCGACTAGCTTTGTCGACAGGCCTACTATTCTTGCGCGACATGAGGGCCAATTGTCGACCAGGGTGTCGACCAGCTTGGTCGACAATCCCACCACTCTTGTGCGACACGCCACACGTGACTCAGCTGTCGAGCAGCTTGGTCTTTAGGCTCAAGGTTCTTGGTCGACACACGCATGTTGGAGGGCGGATTTTGACCATGGTGGGTCATACTTTGACTACACTTTCCAAGGTAAGTCCACTCACTTTTCACTTTTTCTTATACACTCTTACACACACAAACACACACTTTGAATACAAGAATCTTGAACTCTTTCCCTCTCAAACTAACGAAAACAAAAAGAAGAAATAATAAGAAATTTTGCTTCTCAAATTCTACACTTCTTCTCGATTAATCCTTCTACAGGTATGTTCTACTCACTCCCCTCTACCTATTTCTTGAACTTTTATAAGATTTCTATGTTTGCATTATCATGAATTTGAAATTTAAATTATAGGGTTCTTGAGCATGTGAATTGGGGCTTTTTTGATTTTCTTGAGTTTCTATGAAATTGATGATGCATTTATGCTACATTGTTGATGGGTAATCCATTGGGAACCCAATTGCATGCCAATTTTGAGTATTATGAGTTTAATTGAAGATTGAAAAATAGGGGTAGGCATAGTGATGAATTTTAGGAAAATTCATGCTAAAATTGAGTTGTCTTGATAATGTTGTGTTAAATGTTAATGGGTATGAGTATATTGTTGCTAGGTTGAGTTGATTATGTTGATTCACCCATGATTTTGCTTACTTAAGGCTTCATTGGCATTTAACATTTGCATGACTATTTGAGGCATGAATTCCTTGATTCTAAGAATTAAGCCCTTTATGTTCAATCTAATTTTACTTGATAAATGGAAATTGATAATTTTTTTTGTAGGATGAGTAAGAAAGGAAAAGAAAAAGCTTCGAGTTCCTCGACTATAAAGAAGTGGAATGATCCCGATATGGAGGAAGATTATTTTAAGAAGTGTGGAGATAAGCCATCTAATCACCAAATCTACTTGGGAGATAATGAGAACTCTTTTAAAGTCTTCGGTTATGTGTGGAATATAGAGTACTATGTGGGTAGATATTATGACAAGAGGGTTCCTAGAGAATGTCATTTCGGTGATGATGTAGAGACTTTATTTGATAGAATAGGATGGAAAGGCCTCCTCACCATACCTTACTATGAGATCAATGATGATTTATGCATCGAGTTCTTGAGCACATTAGACATAAGGAAGATTGATGGGGTGCCGACCAGAATTAAATTCCGGAATGACACTGTGGAGTATTCTTTAACAACTGAACAAATCAATCAAATGTTTGGTTGTGTTGGGAAGGTGAGAAGGCAGGATTTCTACTCTTGGGAGAGGTTCACTCGTGCGCAAGAGACATGGGATTTGATAAGTAAGAATGGAGGTAAATATGTTGCTCAAAGTTCAAGGTCCTCAAACATTGCTAACCCTATTTTAGCATATGTGCACAAGATCTTAGCAAACACAGCTTTTGCTAGATTGGAAGGGAGCCGAGTTAGGAGTGATGAATTGTTTATTTTTCACTCAATGTTGACATCCAAGAAGGCAGATTTTGGTGCTTAACTCCTCAAAAATCTTAGCCAACAAATCACAAGGACCCATTGCTCTTATGCCGGTATAATGACTCATATTGTTCAAAAGTTGAATCCAACAAGAAGAAAAGTGATTTGTGAAGGTGAGGCTCTTGATTTGGAACACATGGTTAGGTAAAAAATATATAAGAGGAGAGGGAACACCATTTGCTGCATAGGTACCAATTCAAGTGATCTCTTTCCTTTAATTGACTATGATCTGTTGACGATAACAAAGGAGGAAAACTTGAAGCTTAACTCTCCGCTGCATCTTAGAGTGAAAGAGGAATTTAATAGGAGGTCATTTAAAAGAACTAGGGGTGAATCGAGCTCTCATCCTCAAGGGGAAGCACAAGAAGAAGGACATGATCCAATGCAAGAGGATTATTATAATCTAGGTGGTGGACATGTGTTTGAAGGATTGACTTATGATGAGTGGGGCCACGAGGTACGATCATTGAGGATGGATGTGGACGATCTTAGGAACGACTATTCCTTCCTTCGATCGGATATGACAAGAATAACTGATAGTTATCTCCGCATCAACACTACCGTGGATTCTATCAATGAGAATGTTAACACTTTGTCTAACAACATGGAAGAAATCTTGGAAGCCCAGCGAGCTATGATGTAGTGGCACATTGGAGAGGGCCACTTTCCTCATCCGCATTACCCTCCTTCGTGAAGTGATGATTTCGATCTAACTTCATAAGGATGGGTAACTCATTCTTAACCCTATCTATATCCATCGCTTCTATTCCAAACTTTTAGTTTTTAATTTGGTTTGTAATAGCGTGAAGATTGTGCTATTTTCTTAGGTAGTTGTCTTTGGATGGATTATGGTTGTGATGGATGTTGATCGATGGATTTTATTGCTTATTTGATGATGTTTTACTTTGCTTATGTGATGATGATTATGGATCTTATTTGAGATTGGTTATTAGTTGTGAGCCTTATTGTGCATTGCATGATTCTTGCCTCCACTCATTTGCCAAACTTTTTAGACCCTTGGCCCAAAAAAGTGGGGGGGGGGGGGGGTGTGATCGTTTCGTCATTCTCATGATAATGCTATTTTTAGATTGATTTTTGGGAGTATTTTTATGTTTTGATGCCTATTGTAGTGATGAGCCTTTATTTTGCTTGTTTATTTTTGGCCTTATGTTGCTAGTTTAGAGTAGTGTGGCATGAGATATGCTTATGGTTGTGTGGATGATGTAGATTGTGCATAATTAAGTGTAGTGTGTATATTGCTTAATTCATTTTTGTCTATAGTGTAGTTGATTCTTTGATGCTTGATACATGATTGATGTGTACATGTTTCATATGATATGTGTAATGATCACCTTGACCCGTGAGGTTTGAGCCTATTTTGCCCGTTTCAATTTTAAACGGATGACATTTCTTTGATGTGAGATCCACATGGTGCATTTCCACTCTAGAACTTGATTTGAGTCTTGTTTGAGATCACATTTTGTAATGAGTTGTCAAAAAATGATTTGAGGCCATCTTTGATTGTATATGAGTCACTTAGCCAAATTATCCATACCATGACATTGATTCCATAGTTAGCCAATTTGTGCCTTTGGCCTTTTCCTTTGGCAACCTATGATTGTAGCTTGATTATCCTTCATTTTGAGCCTTATTTTCCCTATTACTAGTGGAGCTTTTATGAGGTTATGAAGGTTACATGTTTTGAAAGAAAGCTTGGTGGATGAGATGGTGAAGAAAAGTGAAAGAAACAAAAGATGAAGATGTAAAAAAAAGGGGAAGTTGTGTTGAATGAAAAGATGTGAAGAAGAGCTTATGTTCCTAATGTGTTGGTGATGTGATGCAAAATTGCAAAAGAAAGGAAGTGGAAAAATATTTGAAAGGAAGAAGTGTGAAGAAAAGTGTTAAGTGGTTGAAATGGTGTTGCAACTTGATCACTTGCAACCTATCTTTGTAAGAGTAGAGTCTTGACCTCTTGCTCCACTAGTATGATAGTCACTTCTATCCAAAAATACCCTACCCTTACCAAAGAGCCAACACTACAACCAAATAAAAAGTCCTCTTTGATTTGATGATGAGTTACTTGTCAAGTGGTGGAGAATTTGAGACTTTTATCAAGCTTATGGTAGTGGATGTACTATGTGTGATGTTGAGTGAACCTCATACACTTGAGAGCTTGAGTGATACACTATCTAGTGAGGATTTTGACTCATTGATTTGATCTTGTGTGCATTGATGTTATGTAAATGGTTGATGAGATAATACTACCTTGATAGATTGCATGATATTAGGTGATGTATATATGGCATTTGACTTGTGCTTGATGCTTTATCGACACAATTATTCCCCTATCTTATCGCTTCGTTGCTCGAGGCCGAGCAACAATCTAGTTTGGGGGTGTGATTAGGGTCATAATTGCATGTTTTAGCACTCATTTCTATATGCTTTTGGTGATATTATGTTCATATTTGACCCTATTATGCGATACATTGTATATTTAATCCTTTTTGGCTAGGAAGTTGTAATTGTAGGTAAAAACAAGCAAAATGAGGAAGAAACGAGCAAGATCGAAAAAAGTCCAAATTCTGGAGTTGAGCAAAATGGAGAAATTGAAGAGAGGGTCGCAACGAAAGAAGAATCGAGTCAATCGGAGTTCTAGAGCTCAAGATATGACAAAAACAAGGAAGTCACGCATCGACCGAGACTAAGGCCTCGGGCGACACGGACTCCTTCCTCGGAAGACAGGCCTCGCGCGACCAACATCTTTGGAACGACAGGCGTTCGTCGAGTGAGCATGTCGACCAAGCCTGGTCGACAGTTGCTCAGCTCTTGGATGACAATAGGGCTTTCTGTCGACCAAGCTGTCGCCCGAGTGGTCGACAGCTGCACAGTTCTTGGGCGACAGCAGCTCAATTTTCTCAGATTTTCAGGGCTATTTTATCGTATTTTTGCGCGTTTTAATGAAGGGCATCTTAGTCAATGATCCAAGGGCACTATATATACTTCCATCTCAGATTTTCTAAAGAACTTTTATCATTTTCTTAGATTCATATTCTCTCACTAGATTAGGAGAAGTTAGAGGTAGTTTCCAAGTGGTGTTCTTAGATTTTCATTTACGATGTCGACGATTACTTGTGATCTACCATTCGGATCGACGATCAGTTTTCTCCTGCATTCTTAGCATAGCTTAAGCTACATTTCTACCGATTGATTTTCAATTTCTATTGTCGGATCATTTTCTAGCTTCTAGAGGTAATCTTGTATCTTTTCAATTCCAATTGTAATAGGTAAATTCTTGAATACTTTGTATAATTCCTGCATAATGATGATTGCTATTGCTTCTATTTCTTTTATGTTTACCAAATTAGCCATGGGCTAATCCCTTTGTGTGTTGGTGTATGACTCCTATGGAGTAGTATGGTGATTATGTTGATCTTTTGATTGCTATGAATTGTTGTATGATCAATTCTCTAAATTGATGGATTGTATGAATGCTTTGTATGTGTAGTTGCTCATAAGGGCCATTAGGAGAGAGTCTCAATGAGAATTGACCTATTTTCCTAAATCTTCTTGTACTAGGCCAAATGCATGCTAAGTGTTTGATTAAATTCCTAAGATAGTGAGAGCTATATTTAGTGAATAGGAAGAGTAATTAGAGTCTTTAATGTGTCATTAGGGAGACCTCTTGCATGTTAGAGTGGCTTACCAATTGATTGTACACAATTTAATGGCATGAGAAAGTGATACCTCACCATATGAAACATAGGATAGTACACTAGCACATAACTCTCACACTCGCTCACTTTGTGAATCAAGGTGATAGGTAGTTTACAAGTTTGACGCACTAGTACACATAGATACCAAATTCCCTTTATTTGCTTTGTGTTTTTGAATCAACAACAATAGTCTTACCTTACAAATCCCCGTCTCCTTTGGGTTCGATATTAAATAAACTTGGTTAAGCTTGCCATTGCAATAACGATCGTGTACACTTGCACGTAGACACCTTTTGGCTAAACAAGGGTCAATTATGAACATAAACCAATTAATATCATACCAAAATAGATGTAAAATGATGCAATTATGACCCTAATCACACGCCCAAACTAGATTGTTGCACGACCTCGAGCAACGAAGCGATAAGATAGGGGAATAATTGTATCAATGAAGCATCGAGCACACTATCAAATGCTATGGACATATCACTCAATATCATGCAAGTCTAAGAATGTAATATCATTTTATCAACCATCAACAAAGAACCAATGAGCAAAATATCAAATCAATGAGCCAAGATCCTCATAAGAAATTGTTTAGCTCAACTCTCAAGTTTATGAGGCTCTCTCAATCATCATACAATCATACATATACTACCATAGGCTTGACATGACTCTCAAATTCTGCACCACTTATTAGCAACTTGTTCACAAATCATTGAGGACTTTACAAGGTTGTAGTGTTGGCTCTTTGGTAGGGAAGGGAAAATATGGATCAAGTGATTAAGTATGATTAACAAAACATAGAAGGAATTGAATAAGAGATCATTCACATCTTCATGCAATTAGCACTCACTTCTTCATTCATTTTTTTCTAATCAACACTTTTCGAAGAAATTTCTTACCTTTTTCACAAGTTGTGATCATACTCACAACATTTAAAATCAACTCTTTTTGGCTTTAAATTGCACCTGCACATTCAAATCCATGCAACAAGAATTTCTTTCACTTTAGCCACCAAGTTTTTCATCATCTCACCACCTTCCTTCCTTCTTTTCACTCCACTAATTATAGGGACAAGAGAGTTCCAAAATGGAAGGAAGTATGACTTCAAGTATGGTTAATCAAAGGAAAGATATAAAGGCACAAAATGGTAAGCAATGGATAAAATGTCAATGGTAGGCTCATATAGGCAAAGTGACTCAATATATATCAAAGATGACCTCAAATAATTCTTTGCAAACTCATCATCTAGTGTAGTCTCGAACAAGACTCAAGCCAAGTTCTAGAGTAAAATGCACATGTGTGGATCTCACATCAACAAAAATATCATTCGTTCAAGATTGAAACGGGTATAAAAGGTCAAACCTCACGGGTTTAGGTGATCAAGACTCAAATCATATCAAACATGCTCATATCATCAATGTATCAAGAATAATAGAATCAACTACAATCTAAACAAGACATGAATCAAGAGATAAATCCACTACACCTAACATGCACTTATCAACATCATCCATACAAAATAAGCATATCTCATGCATCAATACTCTAAGCTAGCAACAATATGACATCTATATCAAGCAAAAACAAATCATCCATCTAAGCACAGGGTCTACACACCATAGAACAACAAGAAATTACATAAGTATAGCATTGCAAATGAGATTTGAAAAATGAACACAACCCCCTCCCCCCAAACTTTTTTGGATCATAGATCTAAAAAGTTTGGCAACAGTGATGTAAAGATCATGGCAATGCTTAAATCAAACCACAATACCCAAGAATCAACAATTAAGCTCAAAATAGCAATCTAAAATTAAGCCAAGTAAAACTAGGAATGAAAGTTGGGGTGAAGAATGAGATAGTGAATTGCCAATTACACGAAAGTTTTTCTTCTTGGCCAAGTGGACTCAACACATCTTTCTAAAACTAACAAGTCTCATCAAATGTCATTGCAAATCTAAAATTTGAAGAACGAACACACACACCCCAATGTTTTTCGGATCGAGGATCCTAAAAGTTTGGCAAAGAGTGATGAAAATAAGATTTGCAATGAATCAATGACCAATAAAAGCATATACAAGCTCAGCTCAACCAAGAAACACAATATATACCAAGAGGCTACACCCCAGAACTAGGATAAGTCAAGAGCACCAACCAAAGTAAAAGAACACACTACCTCATATTTATGATCATGAAATCCAAAACACATCCCTTTGCTTCCAATTCCTACAAAAAGAAACAAATCAAACAATCCAAAATATCTAACTACAAAGCAAACAACTAAACAAGCCAATTTTTTAAAGATGTGTTGCCTCCCATTTAGCGCTTGGATTTAACGTCCCCTAGCCGGACGACACCATGGTTATCGAAATGGCCAAGGATATTTGTCATCCTTGACAACATATTTCATCCTCATAGCTTCATAATCAAGGAAATATGTAGGATTTCTACCCCATACACCACCTTCATTTTCAATTTATACTTGTAAGCACAACTATTTTCTTCCTCATTTCTTCTCAACCATATCCACCCCCTTTTCCTGCTATCAAAGATATTCAAGTAAATTCTTAATTCAATCTTATAATCAATCAATTCAAGAGTCTAGATGAATTCACAATAAACAACATTATCAATTAAAGCACAAGTAGAAGAGTTTAATGGTTTAGAAATGCTCATCTTGTTGTTTCTCTTCAATGATGCTCATGTCCATTAGTGGACCTTCATCTACCTCCTATTGTTCATTCTCCTTTCCTCCTCTTGAATCATTTCTTTCCTTCTCCTCCACTTATTGAGTCCTATCAATGCATACAAAGGAAATATCATATTCCATATCATCATGAAAAGGATTAATATAATGATCAATTGAATTATAAAAAGGATTAATGAAACTCTTAAGATCAGAAGCTTCTTGAACACAAGGCTCTTTAATCTCCTCAAACTTATTATCATCATTGAGAATCTTCTTATCAAAATCAAAGGAATCATAAATGTCCTTGTATTCATCATGATCATCATAATCATCCTCTTCATCATCTTCCTTTTCATCTTTATATTCTTCCTTTTCACACTCATCTCTTTGCTCTTCTAGTCCATCATTCTCTTCTTCTTGATCCCTAACAATTTCAACATGAGAAATATTATAAGCAATATCATCATTAAATAGAGTAATATCATAATCAATGCAATAATGAGGAGGACTAGTAGAAATCTTAATATTGGAGATTTTTTTAAATAACGAGCTTTCATCTTCTCAAAATCATCATCTTCTTTATCTTTCACATTCCCTTCTTCCCCCATACTTTACACTTCCATTTCTTGCTCTTCACCTAATGGAATATCAAATCAATCATCTAAGTTACCCCCATCTTTATCCTCCATCTTTTCTTCACAAATCTCATGGGCTTGTTGGGTCATTTGCTCCAATTTGAGCTCTAACTTCTTGATTCGACCCATATTAGTGTTGTTTATTTCATCAAACTTCTTGTTGGTCTCCTCAAAGCATCTTTCATCTTCCCTTCTCATCTCATCAGTTTCTTGACTATAAGAGATAGAGTGTCATTGTTGTAGCTTGAAGGAGCCTCTTCTTGATTAAAAGGCATAGGGGGAGGTACATTGTAAGAGCATGTATCTTGGTAAGGGGTGTATGAATATGGATCTTCATAAGAATAGGAATCTTGATATGAATATGAATTAGGAGGATAAGGATCTACTTGTGGAGGTGGTGGTTGATATAGAAAAGGTTGACATGTGTATGAATTAGGAGAATATGTGTATAGTGGAGAATACGAGTAATTATTGTATCCGTCCATCTCAAATCGAGTTCACTCCTACAAAAATTAGCAAGTATCAGCACTCACCAAGAATAATTAAGAGAAAATAAAGAAAAACATGTAAACAAACATCACAAGCTTAACGAAGAGATCATTTCCCCGACAACGGCGCCAAAAACTTGTTTTGCCGTTACCAAAAATTAAGGATATTCATGTAAACAAACAATAACTAGCTTAACAAAGTGACCGTTTCCCCGGCAACAACGCCAAAAACTTGTTTTGATAAAATTGTGTAGCTTTCACGCAAATGTATGTGGATGTTGTATATTCGGCAAGTTGACCAAGTAATAAAATATCAAACTCAGGGAAACGATGCGAAATCAAGCAAGCATTGAGTGTTTACGAAGGTTAATAGCTAGGAAAACAAGAAAAGAGCCTTGGTTTCTATCCACTTCAACAAGCAAAGTAAATCTAACTATCACCTTACAAAGATGAGCAAGTGTGAGAGGTGCATTAGTGTAATCCTACTATGGTTCACCTAGTATCCTATCCATCCTAACATGCAAAATGTCCTTTGATGTCTTAATCAAGCTATGACTCTAACTAGTGCCTAGATCTCTCTAACAACACAAGCAAAAGGGCTCTACCAAGTGTCTAGATCTCTCTAACAACACCTAATACTCCATTTGAGAGGTCTTAGCTTCTAAGCAATTCTTATTGACATAAAAGCATTAATACAAACACTTGGCATGCACAAAATTCAATTAAGAGATTCCATGAATTAACTCAATTCTCATGTGTTGCTAACCCACATAGGCTCTAAACATCCAATTGAACATACCAAGCACTCAAACAAATCATCAAATTAGAGAACTAATTCATCAAGATCACTTTGTCATGCATAGGATTAATAGAACAATAAATTACACCATAATGATCATACACCAATGCAACAAGAGATTAGACCATAGTTATTTTGTAAAACAAAACAACAATTAAGTTAAAGACAAACATGATTAACACTAATATGAAAGAAAATATATGTATCTTACCAATTGTTGGAGAAATTGAAAAGCAATCCACAAACCTATTAATGCTAACTCTTGATCCGAAGCTCGAAATGCAAAATCGAACCGTAAAAATCTAGGAAATTCAATGGGGAATCAAATACAAAAAACGGATTAACAATCTAATGGATGATTTAAAAGTAATCAAAGATATAAAATTAACTTCTAATCTAACTGGTAACTACCTAATTCTCTCCCTAAACTAATCTAAGAAAATGAAATGATCAAAAGTTCCTCCAAAATCTGATAGTTGGAGTATATATAGTGCCTACAATGCTTAGACCAAAGTTCCCTTCATTAAACGCGTAAAAGGAGAATACACCCTTAATGATGCTGAAAATTGTGAAGACGCGCGAACACAAGTATAGAGGCGTGCGAGCACGCTGGTCACGCACTTGGTCACACGGTCCATAAGCACGCAATCCAGAACATGGGTGAGCGAGCTGCAACACTGAGGCGCGCGACCTTGCTCTCCCGGGCGTGCTAGCTAGGCCAGTTTTGTGACGTCCAATTTCTGACTTCCTCATTTTCGATCCGATGGCTTATCCGTGCTTCCTAGGGTCCTCATATGAGTCCTTTAAAGTTTTCCACATGCTCGGATCATATCAACTCTTCCTCTATAATCACGAATTCCTTGTTTTTGCTCAACTTTCTCTATAAAACACACTTTCTTGCCAACAAGGGGTCAATAACTCAAAGTATAGCTTATTAGGGTCAATTATGAACATAAACCAATTAATATCATACCAAATGGATGCAAAATGATGTAATTATGACCCTAATCACTTGCTCGCGACACAAACACTTTCGCAATAGAAATAGATAGCGCATGCCACTAGTGATTATTATTGATCGTGCATTTAGAGTAGTTGTTGGTCCCAGATAATGCAAACAGGTGTATGGCGGAATACACATGTTTGTAAATTTTTTTGGCAAATAACAAACACAGCAGACTAAATAACTGACACATGTAGCTTGTGTGACTTCAACAGGGGACTACAAGTAGCCTGTTGAAATCTCAGAGAGGCTGGTGATTGATACCCTTCCAACTGCAAGGTAAGGTGACTTGTGAGTTTAATTACTATCAATACTAGCATGTAGGCAGCGGATTAAGGTTCAAAGAATATTTTACACCTTCAAAAAGATTGTTACCCCCAACACAAACAAATGAAGTAAGACAGTAAATGGCACATTCTATTTATAGTGGCTAGGAGTTAAACTCTCCTACATCCACTTTTCCTGATTTAACAGGAGAATTCCTTCACTTGAAATTCCTTGATTTATAGTTGTTGGTAGAATTAGTTAATAAGAGATTTATGGCTGTTAAAAAACTTGAATCTACCAAACAATAAACTAGATAAAAGATTGTTGTTCTTGGATTATGAATAGAGAGAGAAAGTAAGGAGCTAGAGTGAGAAAGTAGTATTATGTATTATGAAAACTTAGAGAGAGAGAGAGATACAAGAGAGACATATTTATAGGTTTGCATGTGTGAGGTGGCACCTTGTGTGCCTATTTGGCTTTAGGTGTCGACAAGTGTCCTTGACATTTGTCTTTGCTCACTACTCATGCTACCTTTACAAGGTTTGTCCTACTACATGTCTACTTGCTCTTTATATACACGTCGTCCTTGCCCCTGACATAGGCGAGCTTTTGGGCGAGCTTTGGAGCCTTGTGTCATTTTGAGAGCAGTGTAGAAGTGGACTATTACTGGGTTGCTATGAGTATGGGCGAGCTTCCTTTTACGATGGGAAGCTCGCCTGCGAGCTTCTCTCTCTTAGGTACAACTGGTTCTTTGACTTCTGATAGTAGTCTGGGCGACTTTCGTCTCCATCTTGGCGAGCTTCTTTATGCTGACTCTAGTTAAAGATGGTGACGTAGCTTCTATGTAGGTTGACGACCTTCTTAGACTTGGTTAATTAATCTGATAATTATTCTCGAGTAGCTCGCATATCAACAATAGTGCCATGGTACACTGATCAAGAACACAACTTATTCTTGATCCTTAGGATTATCCTGAGTCCTAGTCCTCTCCAGATTTCAGTCTGAGCACCATTCTCAGCTTACTTTCATATTACACTCCACCTAAACTTCTCAACTTTTGGCTTTGAGTGGGTTCCAACTGGTTTGAGATAGCCCATACAATGAAGTGTAGTTTCTTGGCTGGACTGTCACAGTAGGTGATTAGGGTTATAATTGCATGTTTTTGCATCCATTTCTCTATGGTTTTGATGTGCTTATGTTCATATTTGACCCTAATTTGGTATAAATTGTGCTATTAACCATTTTGTGGCAAGAAAATGTGTTTTGTAGTGAAAATGAGCAAAAACCGGCAAAAGATGAGCAACTTCGTAAAAGTTCAGAAAATGTGAGTTGATCCAATGGAGGCAAATGATAGACCATGTCTAAGAGTTCGAAGAGAGGATCACAACGGAAAAAGAATCGAGTCAATCGGAGCTCTAGAACTCAAGATATGAAGAAAACGAGGAAGTCGAGGATCGATCGCACAAGCCGAAGCTGGACTCGAGCGACCACAAGCATACACTCGTGCAAGGAGGCTCTGGTTCGTGTGATGAAGGCTCACACAAATTCTCACACGAGTGGACTCGTGTGGCCACTGTTGTCCACTCGTGTGACGTCCCGGACTGCACATTTTTGAAGGGCTGTTTCGTCTTTTCACGCGTTTAGTGAAGGGCATATTGGACCAAACATTGTGGGCACTATAAATACTTCAAGGATCAGATTTCCAATTATTAGATCATCATTATTCCAAGTTCTTAGATTAGTTTAGAGAGAGAATTAGGTAGTTACTTAGTGGGTTCTTAGTAGGATATCTTCTTTCTTCCATAACTTTTGATCCGTCCGTCGGATTTTAGATACGTTTTTTCCTACATACTCGTAGTGATTAGAGCTTTATTCCTGCGGTTCAATTTTGTATTTTGAGCTTTGGATCAAGACTTAGCAAATTGGAGGTTTGTAGCTTGTATTTCAATTCATCCACTTATGGTAAGATTTCCTTTAATTCTCTTGTATTAGTTAATATTCATGATGATTAGATTGTTAATTGTTGATTTCCAATTCCAATTTGCCATGGGCTAATATCCTTGTTGCATGGTTGTATGAATACTATGGTGAATTTAGTCTCTTGTTAATCCTATGCATGAATTAGTGATCTTGTTGGATTAGTTCTCTTATTAATGACTTGTATGAATGCTTGGGATGTTAAATTTGATTGTATGACTTATATGTTTTAGCAATGAAATGAGAATTGAGCTATAAGAACTTTATGCATGCCAAGTGTTTGATATATTGCTTGTATGACCAATGAGAATTGCATATTAGCCTAGACCTCTTAATTGGAGTGTTAGGAGTTGTAGAGAGATCTAGACACCTAATAGAGCTTTACCTTGTGTTGTAGAGAGATCTTGACACTAGTTGGCTTGATTAATACAACAAGAGAGCTTTTGCATGCTAGGATGGATAGGATACTAGAGGAAACATAGTAGGATTACTTCCATGTACACTTCACACTTGCTCACTTCTTTGAGGTGATAGTTAGGATTTACTATTCTTGCTTGATTAGTAGATAGAATCCAAGATTGTTTTCTTGTTTTCCTAGCTATCCATCTGTGTGAACATTCAATACTAGCTTGATATCGCATCGTTTTCCTGTGTTCGATATTTAACTTGGTTAACTTGCAGCGACAACAACGACCACGTTCACTGCGTGGAAATCATCATGATTTTGGCAAACAAGTTTTTGTCGAGCTAGTATTTGTATGTTTACTTGAATGTCTTTGAATGTTGTTGGTTTGTATTGTTTGTTTGCTTGAGCATCCTTGAGTCCCAGCAATGCCAAAATAAGTTTTTGGTGCCGTTGCCGGGGAAATGATCTCTTTGTCAAGCTAGTTGATGTTTGTTTACATTTCTTTTCTTTGTTATTGTTGTTTGATTGTTACTATTCTTGGTGAGTGTTGATACTTGCTTGATTTTTGTAGGAGTGCACTTAATTGAAGATGGGCGAATACAACCATTACTCGTATTCTCCACAAAATATATCATCTCCTAATCCATATCTACATCAACTTTACCCATTTAAAATCCCAACCATTTTCGATAAAATCACCATGTTAGAAGAGTGTATGAAGTACTTAATGATGACGTTATGGAACCGAGCCCAAATTCCACCACCTCCACAAGAAGTTTCTTATCCTTCTAACTCATATACATCTCAAGATTCCTACTCCTATGAAGATCCACATTCCTACACTATACCCTCTCCTATGCCTTGCCATCATAAAGAAACTCCTCCAAGCTATCTTGGTGATACTCTAGTCTATATCCTCAATCAACTCGAAGAAATTGAAAGGGAGAATGAGAGAAGTTTTAAAGAGACAAATAGGAAGATTGATAGATTTTTCCAAGCTCAAGAAGATCAAATCAAGAGCTTAGAGCTCCAAGTTGAGAAATTGAAGTAATTGGAGCAAATGACCCAACAAGACCATGAGATTTGCGAAACGTCAAATAAAGATTCCTACTCTCATCATGATTGTATGCTCCTACACTCCAAATCTTCCTATTACTATCCATCAAGAGGACACTTCTTCAAGCTATGAGGAAGATATTTTAGATCCAATTCTCAAGAAATTGGAAGAAATGGAAAAGAGGATGTTTAAGGAGGAAGATGGGGGTAATGATAAAGCAAAAGGGGAAGTGGAAAGTATAGAGGAAAAAGGGGATGTGGAAGATGAAGATGATAATCATCATGAGACGATTAAATTTCTTTCTATTGTAGATTGTATTGGAGCTCAAAAGTCTATTGAACCTTCTCATGCTTACATTGACTATGAAATTCCTATTATTGATGATATTGCTTATAAATTTCCTCATGCTATATTGATTAGGAATCAAGAGGAAAAGAAGGAGGAGAAAAAAGAAGAAATTGATGAAAGTGAAGAGGATGAAGAAGATAAAGATGATTATGAAGAGATCAAATTTGCTCATGCTCAAGATACTTTTGATTTTAAGAGCTTTATGAATCCTTTTTACAATTATCTTGAGTATGATATTAATCCTCTTTATGATGATAATGATGATGATACTTCATTTGTAAATATTGATAGGAATCAAGAACAAGAAGTGGAGGATAAGGAAGGAGAAGATTCCAAAGGAGGATTGGAGAAAGAACAAGAAGAGGAAGATGAATGTCCACTTATGGACATGAGCATCATTGAAAAAGAACAACCAAATAAAGTGGAAGAGGAGCCTACAATTGAAATAAGCATTTCTAAACCCTTAGACTCTTCCATTTGTGCTTTCATTGATAAAGTTGTTCATTGTGAATTTGTCTTGCCTCTAGAGTTGATCAATGATAAGATTGAATTGAAAATCCTTTTGAAATTTTTTGATAATAGGAGATGGGGGTGGATTGGTTTGAGAAGAAATGAGGAAGAATTCGCTTGTGCTTAGAAATATAAATTGAAAAGGAAAGTGGGTGTATGGGGTAGAAATCCTATATGTTTCCTTGATCATTATGCTATGAGATTAGAGTGGGATGGGATGGATAACAATTATCCTTGGCCATTTAGCTAACATTGGTGTCGTCCGGCTAGGGGACGTTAAATCCAAGCGCTGGATGGGAGGCAACCCATCCTTAAAAATGTTGCTTGTTTTGTTGTTTGCTTGGTTGTTAGATATTTTGTTTGCTAGTGTTTTAATGAAGGAATTTGAAGCTTAGGGATGTGTTTTGGAATTCTTGAACATTGATATGAGGTAGTGTATTCTCTTACCTTGGTTGGTGCATGAGATTTACCCTAGTTTGGGGGTGTTGCCTCTTGTATATATGATTATTTCTTGGTTTACTTGAGCTTACATATGCATTGTTTGTTCATTGATTCTTTGCAAATCCTATTTTCATCACTCTTTTCCAAACTTTTAGGATCCTTGATCCGAAAAAAGTAGGGGGGTGTGTTCGTTCTTCAAATTGTAGATTTGCAATGACATTTGTGAGCTTGAGAAGGTGTGATGAGGAGATTTCTCTTCCTACTCGGCCAAGAATGACATTTTAGTGTAAGTGGCAATTCGCTCTCCTATTCTTAATCCCAACTCAAGGTATATCTTTACACTTCTCTCCCTATTTGCTTTCATTCCTTAGGATTAGTTTTCTTGTTTGTAGATTGCTACTTTGAGCATTAATTGTTGATTCTTGTTGTATTGTGCTTTGATTTGAGCATTGTATGATTGTTTTTTCTCCACTCTTTGCCAAACTTTTTATACCTATGGTCCAAAAAAGTTTGGGGGGGGTATGTTCGTTTCGCAAATCTCATTGCAATGTAATGCTTTTGTTGATTCTTAGTGTTCCTATGACGTTTTAGACCTTATGCTTATATGATGCTTTGTTTTTGCTTGTTATTTTTGCCATATTGTTGCTAGCTTTGAGTAGTGTGGCATAAGATATGTTTATGGCTTGATTCTTATCTTGTCTTTTGTGCTATGAATTTGATGATACTTGAGATTTTGATGATATGAGCAATTTCGATATGAGATGAGTCGTGATCACCCTATACCCGTGAGGTTTTGAGCCATTTATGCCCGTTTCAATCTTGAACGGATGATATTTCTTTGATGTGAGATCCACACATGTGCATTATACTCTAGAACTTGGCTTTAGTCTTGTTTAAGGCTACATTGGACATTGATTTCACATGATATGATTTGAGGCCATCTTTGATCTATATTGAGCTACTTTGCCCTATGAGCCTACCTTGATATTATTATCCATTGCTCACCATTTTGTGCCTTTAGACCTTTCCTTTGGCTAACCTCACTTTAAGCCATTTTCCTTCCTTTTTGGAACTCTCTTGTCCCTATGATTAGTAGAGTGAAAAGAAGGAAGGAAGATTGGTGATATGATGAAGAACATGGTGGCCTAAAGTGTTAGATATGAAGAATTTTATGCATGGATTGAGATTTTTGAAAAAAAAAGGCAAGTGCTAGCAAAGCATGAGAAAAAGTTGACTTTTGTTGAAAATATGGTCAAGTTGACCTTTGTTGTGAGTATGGCTAAAAGTTGCAAAGAAGGGAAGAATGATCTTGAAAGTGTGATTTTGAAGGGCATGAAGAATGTGCACAATTGCATGAAGATGTGAATGACTATTACTTGATTCCTTCTATGCTTTACTAATCATACTTAGTCACTCTAATCCATATCTATCCTTCCCTACCAAAGAGCCAACATTACAACCTTATGAAAGTCCTCATTGATGTGAGAATGATTTGTCATTTCAAGTGGTGGAGAATTTGAGACTTGAGCCAAGCTTATTGTAGTATTTGTATCATTGTGTGAAGATTGAGAGAACCTCAAACACTTGAGAGATGAGTTATACACTTCTATGTGAGGATCATGACTTGTTGATTTGACAATTTGTTCATTGATTCGATTTTGATTGTTGATTTGATGAAATTGTATTTTAGACTTGTTTGATATTGAGCTATGATTCTAGGGCATTTGATCTTGTGCTTGATGCTTCATACATACAATTATTCCCCAATCTTATCGCTTCGTTGCTCGAAGACGAGCAACAATCTAGTTTAGGGGTGTGATTAGGGTTATAATTTCATGTTTTTGCATCCATTTCTCTATGGTTTTGATGTGCTTATGTTCATATTTGACCCTAATTTGGTATAAATTGTGCTATTAACCATTTTGTGGCAAGAAAATGTGTTTTGTAGTGAAAATGAGCAAAAATCGGCAAAAGACGATCAAGTTCGTAAAAGTTCAGAAAATGTTAGTTGATCCAACGGAGGCAAATAATAGACCATGTCGAAGAGTTCGAAGAGAGGGTCGCAACGGAAAAAGAATCGAGTCAATCGGAGCTCTAGAACTCAAGATATGAAGAAAACAAGGAAGTCGAGGATCGATCGCACAAGCCGAAGCTGGACTCGAGCGACCACAAGGCCAGACTCGAGCGACCACAAGCATACACTCGTGCGAGGAGGCTCTGGTTCGTGTGATGAAGGCTCACACGAATGCTCACACGAGCTGGACTCGTGTGGCCACTGTTGTCCACTCGTGTGATGCCCCGAACTGCACAATTTTGAAGGGCTGTTTCGTCTTTTCGCGCATTTAATGAAGGACATATTGGACCAAATATTGTGGGCACTATAAATACTTCAAGGATCAGATTTCCAATTATTAGATCATCATTATTCCAAGTTCTTAGATTAGTTTAGAGAGAGAATTAGGTAGTTACTTAGTGGGTTCTTAGTAGGAATCAATCTTCTAACTTCCATAACTTTTGATCCGTCCATCGGATTTTAGATCCGTTTATTCCTACATACTCGTAGTGATTAGATCTTTATTCCTGCGGTTCAATTTTGTATTTTGAGCTTTGGATCAAGACTTAGCAAATTGGAGGTTTGTAGCTTGTATTTCAATTCATCCACTTATGGTAAGATTTCCTTTAATACTCTTGTATTAGTTAATATTCATGATGATTAGATTGTTAATTGTTGATTTCCAATTCCAATTAGCCATGGGCTAATATCCTTGTTGCATGGTTGTATGAATACTATGGTGAATTTAGTCTCTTGTTAATCCTATGCATGAATTAGTGATCTTGTTGGATTAGTTCTCTTATTAATGACTTGTATGAATGTTTGGGATGTTAAATTTGATTGTATGACTTATATGTTTTAGCAATGAAATGAGAATTGAGCTATAAGAACTTTATGCATGCCAAGTGTTTGATATATTGCTTGTATGACCAATGAGAATT
This sequence comes from Prunella vulgaris, assembly GCA_026898435.1. Lineage (NCBI taxonomy): Eukaryota > Viridiplantae > Streptophyta > Magnoliopsida > Lamiales > Lamiaceae > Prunella > Prunella vulgaris. Next base: position 2,101,956 of record JAPKLY010000011.1, read on the forward strand.
GCGTATTAGCCTAGACCTGTTAATTGGAGTGTTATGAGTTGTAGAGAGATCTAGACACCTAATAGAGCTTTACCTTGTGTTGTAGAGAGATCTGGACAGTAGTTGGCTTGATTAATACAACAAGAGAGCTTTTGCATGCTAGGATGGATAGGATACTAGAGGAAACATAGTAGGATTACTTCCATGTACACTTCACACTTGCTCACTTCTTTGAGGTGATAGTTAGGATTTACTATTCTTGCTTGATTAGTAGATAGAATCCAAGATTGTTTTCTTGCTTTCCTAGCTATCCATCTGTGTGAACATTCAATACTTGCTTGATATCGCATCGTTTCCCTGTGTTCGATATTTAACTTGGTTAACTTGCCGCGACAACAACGACCACGTTCACTTGCGTGGAAATCATCACGATATTGGCAAACAGTAGGCTTCTAAGAATATTACAATGTAAGCCTAAAATACAGAGTAGAACTCTAAATACTAAATAAACTTGGGAAACTACAAATTTTTTTGAGCGCTTTCTAGATTGCTTGAAGGTTGAGTGCTTGAGTTTTAGAGAGCTTGAGTTCTTGAGAGCTTGAGTTTTTTTCGTATCTCCTCTCATCTTCAGACTCTGTATTTATAGACATGTTTTGAAAAACTTTCTGTTGGAGAGAAGATTTTAAATCATGCTATTTTGGTAAATCAACGTTCTTCAAATCTTCATGCAGAAAATCCTAACCATTAATTAGTGATAGCTCATAAAATGATTGCGTAGAATTAATGCAGCCGCTTTCATAGTTTGTGTCATTCTAGGTTGTTGGTTGCTTCTAACATTGGTTCTGTCAGGTTAGTCAGATTTGTGTTAGATCCATACATAGGTGGCAACTTCTCATTGGCTTAAGTCTGAATGTTCTCAGACCAGTCAAATGGCTCTCTTTAAGTTCACTGTCACTTCTTCAGGAGACTTGGAACATTCCTTCTGTTTAATTTAATTGTTCTCTATGTGGTGCACCAGCATTATTAAATGATTTGGTAACATTTAATGCTTCAGGGGACTTATGACAGCGGGATTGCAATTCCCATGTGTAGAAATAGGGCACAACTTAGTTGTACTTAGGCGCATGAAGGTATACTTATATTCTGGAGGGTGTATTTATCAATTGGTAGTTAGTTGATCTTCACAAGCGAGTTCATCAACAATCTTCAATTGGCCTGTTGCTTGTTGAACTAACATGTCAATGATTTTTAGTCTCCTAACAAGTAGGCTGTTTCACTAGACTTTATTGCAACTACTTTACAATTGTACTTAAGAGGTTTGGAATTAAATCAAAACATTCTTTCATACATTTCCCAACAGTAGCCAACCACACAAATTGTGCTAATCACGCGTCCTAATATTATCATTACCAAGTCCGTGGCTTCCTAAATTACTCTTATAATTTCACCTACAATGGTGATTAATTTGATTATTTAATAATGAGGCTTTACTTGGTTGTGTAAGAATTGGGCCAAAATTAATACTTGAAAAATTAAATTAATTCTAATAATTTTGCCCTTCTCGAACAATTTAATCTTCCAAAAAATATTAAATTTATTTGCAAAATTAATCCGAGGGAATACAATTACCTGTCAATAAAATTGCTTGCTAAAATAATTAAATTCAAAAATTGAAGTCCTTGCAATGAAAACCAATTGCAGTCCAAGATGAACAAAAAATTAGTGGCCTTGCCAACTAATTCTATTTCTACTCAAAGAGTAATCTCAGAAAATTGGTGGCTTTTCGATTAAAAAGACCCGTGACATGAGAAGTTCACAAAATTGTCGGTCTACCTTTCAAAGAAAAAATCATGTCTCGCAAGGACATAGAGATGCAAAAAATTTCTCAGAGTCGCAATGCTCGTGAAGCCACGTCACATACTCTATTCTAAACTTTACAAATTGATGAAAGAGAATAAATATGTCAATGAGAAGAGAAAGAAAAAGAAAAAGTGACCGATCGACTAGGAACACAAGGCAAAATATCGATTAACGTGAGCGAACCAACTTATTATTCACCATCATGTAACACTGGCGAAAGAAGATCAAGTCACGAATGGTTGAGGCAATCAGTGACCAACAGATTGGGCCGACACGGAGCTGATAATCCACGAAGAACATCCAGAGTGTCTACTCAGAGCAAAGAACTACATGACACCTCTCGCTTAAGACGATTGGCTCATGAACAGCCTCCGAAGAATATACCCTCTGAAGATTAATTATTGTCAATGAAAAAAGAAATAGAAGACCTACAAGCAAGATTAGCTTACTTGGAAGGCGACATAAATCTACAATTACCATCATCACCTTTCTCTCCCTTAATTTTGGAAGTGCCCATTCAGAGAAAAAGCCAGTATCTAGTGACAAATTTATATGAGGGAGAATCGGACCCCAAATTATACATCTAGAAATATATTGATTATATGATATCAATGGGGGCATCCGATGCAGCTCAATGCAGAAATTTTCCACTCACATTGGGCGACCGAGCACATCAATTGTACACCTTTCTGGCACCAGGCTCAATTAGCTCCTTTGCTCAGTTAAGCCATAAATTCTTATCTTATTTCTCAAGTTATGGGTTTCACTTAACACAAAGGCAAAGATTAGCAAACATACAACAAGGAGATGAGGAATTGGATTGACATTTCTTAGAATGGTTCGATAAAAATACTCTTACAAGGCAAACTAGTGAGTGAATACACAAAAGTTATAGCTGGGATGACTGAGATGAAGAAAGGGACTGGACTCTTGCAAAGAATGCATCTTGCATATCTTGAGACCTATTATGAATTTAGGAGTAAGGCAGGAACCTTTATTGTCATGCAAAAAGCAATACATGGAAAATATGGAGAGATTGAGGGCGATGAAGAATTTGAAGAAACATCTTTCGTGGAAATACTGAATCAAATGCTTTCGGTCCCAATTGAACAAGTCTACAATGTTGTCAGTAGCAGGGGACTTCTTGCCGTTCCTCAAAAGATCAGACAAGAAAAAAGCAAGATAAATATAAAAGTGTAAAAAGGTAAGAAAAAGGCCGCGAGTCGCCTGATTCGCCAACTCTGATATAAAAGTGAAAGTATGTAATATTTTTTTATATTTTGTACAAAAGTGTAAAATTATTTGTAAATTAGTCAACTTTTGTACATAATTATAAAATAGCCTGCCCTACATGCTGTTATTACTTGCAAAATTTCTATGTTACAGGATAATGCCAAATGCGCAAATTCAAGACTCAAAACATTGAACACCTTGCAAGACTAGATGAATTATTGGAAGTCGACTCGCAAGACAAGGAAATAAAAGACCAAGCATGAAATTATCCGAGCTAAAGGCATCAACGTCATTTCAGGAAAGACCTTGATCCCTACTCCAACAAGAACGAGGTTAAAGCCATCTGAAGTATTTGGGAAGAAAATTTTCAGCTATGTTAGAATACTTGCTTCCGATGAAGTTCTCAAGGCCTTTACGATTGAAGAATTCTGTCTCCATGCCATCAACGGGAACAATATAGAAGCATCTGCTATTCTGGAACTCTTTATACCTATTAACCATGATATGAGATATTCAAGCTATTTACCAGGGTGGTGGTTTGGCCAAGCATTAGTGGATAAAGGACCACCATCAGTGTACCCTTTTTGATTCATCACTCTTCTGATGTTCTTCATGAACGATTCCATTTGCATAAGAACAACCTGCTCTTCAGCTGTGAACAATTCTTCTATTCTATTGAAAATCATTCAATTCTTGATTATAAATTTAATCAACAGTTAAATGGGGGCAGAAGAATAAATTATGATGATTGAAGAGCAGTTAGCTGGTTGTCTGACTCAAGTAGGCAGCCCAATACTCAACCAAGTAGCTTGACGAACAATTATACATGCACAAATCTTTGATATCCCTATACTACACTGGTAGTAAGCCTTTGCAGATAAAATCATCAAGAAGTGAAATGCTCAAACTTATGGTGATGACTGCAAATAACAATTCAAAATAGGCGAAAAGCCAGGTCAATGGCAACGACAATTCAAAAAAGAATGATTATAATGTGACAAACCTTAAAAGTGGCCTGTTATCTTATCAATAAAAATAAAGGACAAAAAGACCAAGTCTCAAATTTTTCACAAGCAAATAACTTTTTAAAGATGTTTGACTTAAGTGTTATTGCCTAACTCGAGGCGCATAGTTGATATAAGCCAAGTCAATTAAATGCACTTTTTGTATGACAACATCATGCCAGTATAAGTTGATTAAATGCTCTTACTCAAAGACAGCATAACGATAATAGGCGCCAACTTACGAATTAAGGCCAAGAATTCCCTAAATTCAAGGACAAATATCCCAAGGACGAAAGCCCCAATCTCAGGGAAAAAGAGCCACATCACAAGTGCAATTCATTGTTGTTATATACGTAAGATGGAAAAGGTATCACTTATCGAGCATTTAAAAGAATAACTAGAAACCAAGAGTCAAAGAAGGGACAAAATATCCATTTATTCGATTTTGTAGGAAAAATCCAAGCTTATTAGTCAATGAATGGATAAACCGAATTACTGGCCAAATAGTAGAGAGGACCTAAATATACCAGCCAAGAGGCATGGAATTCCTCCAAAGAATGCTGGGAAAGGGACAAATCTAGACCTATCTAAACAGAATTAGGTCAATAAAGATTCAGATAGCATGATGCTTATTATTAAATAAACATCAGGCTAGAGGCAACTATTGATGCAAGAAATTGACCTCCAGACTTAAGAAGAAAATTAATTAAAGGTGCTGGCAAAAGATGAGATTAACCAATCTTCGACTATAAGGGAAAAGAAAGAACTTTATGCTCCGAATGACCAAGGTAGAGGACCAAAAGTATGCTCAAATATGCTAAAAGATGTTGCAAGATTTGAGCAATAAGAATTGGTCATCATCTCTACTCATAAGGATAAGAATCGCTCGTGAAAAGTGAGTAGAACAAGTTCTTAGCCACAATGTTAGGGGAGACGTTGGGCAATATCACGCCTAACAGTGACAAAGCACATAGTGTTTTCAAAAATATTTAGTTTCACATAAATAAAACTCCACAAATCACTTAGATATGAATGTTTTCCTTGTGGAAAAAGGAGAACTTATGGAGACATCTAATTTGAAAGTTACCAGGAAAGTAAATCTGAGATGATCCAGCAACCATAGAGAGCATGCTGAGAAATATTCTTGAAATACTCTCAACAATGAGACGCTTAAGATCTTCAGTAAAATTTCTCTATACCTGGACAAGACAACATAATTTGTACATCATGCATTCTATATATTTAGATAAGACTCCATCAAATCGCATTTGATACCTTTATTTGCGAGTGCAAGGAAAGTATAGGGAAGATGAATTCATTAGGCCCATCTAAATGGAATGAGGTCAATAAAGATTACGATAAGCTGATGCTTATTATTAAATAAACATCATGCTAGGGGGCAACTGCTTGTGCAAAAAATTGACCTCCAGAATTAAGAAAAGTTAATTAAAGTTGTGGTAAAAGATGATATTGTTGGTCTCAGATAGACAATAACAGGTGTATGGGGGGGGGGGGGGTGATTACACCTGTTAGTACAGATTTTTCAAAATATGAATCTTTCAGCAGACTTAAGAACACAGGTGACCTGTCAACATAATCAGTGGACTGAAAGGTCCCCTGATAGGTAATTAGGGTCTTAATTGCATGTTTTTGCATCCATTTCTATATGATTTTGATGTGCTTATCTTCATATTTGACCCTAATTTGGTATAAATTGTACTATTAACAATTTTGTGGCAAGAAAAGATGTTTTGTAGTGAAAAAGAGCAAAAACTGGCAAGAGACGAGCAAGTTCGTAAAAGTTCAGAAAATGTGAGTTAATCCAATGGAGGGAAATGATATACCATGTCGAAGACTTCGAAGAGAGGGTCGCAAAGGAAAAAGAATCGAGTCAATCGGAGCTCTAGAACTCAAGATATGAAGAAAATGAGAAAGTCGAGAATCGATCGCACAAGTCGAGGCCGAGCTCGAGCGCAGCCAAGCCAGGCTCGTGCGACCACGAGCTCGCATTCGTGAGACGGACTCTGGTTCGGGCGACGACGAGCCGCACGAGTGCTCACATGAGCCAGACTCGTGCGGCCACCTGCTTGTGATCGTGCGATGGCTCGGAGTTTCCAATTTTCGAAGGGCAGTTTCGTCTTTTCGCGCGTTTAATGAGGGGCATATTGGACCAAGCATTGTGGGCACTATAAATATTCTAAAGATCAGATTCTCAAGGGGGGGAAGTCACATTAGTTCATAATCATAGTTCAATTCTTAGATTAGAGAGAGAGAGAGGTAGTTACTTGGAGGTTTCTTAAGATTTCTATTCACAAATTCTTAGATAAGTTTTGATCTACAGCAGTGATCGTTGATCCGTGAATTCCTACATTCTTGTCTCGTCTAAGGCTACATTCTCACCGATTGAATTTCAATTTCCATTGTCGGATTTCAAGTTAGCATTTTAGAGGTAAATTGTATCTTTCCAATTTTCATTGTAATAGGTAATTCTCTTTACAATTCTAGCTTAATGATGATTGTACCTAGTTTAATTGTTCTAATGTTTACTCAATTAGCCATGAGCTAATTCCTTCATGTGTTAGTGTATGATGCCTATGGAGTAGTGTAGTGATATGTTGATCTTTTGAATGCTTTGAGTTGTTGTATGATCAATTCTCTACATTGATGGATTGAATGAATGCTAGCATGTGTAGATGACAAATTGGGCCGTTAGGGAGTTAGTCTCTTGCGAAAGTAGAGCTTATTTCCTAAATTCTCTTATATTAAGGCCAATGCATATCAAGTGTTTGATAAAATTCCTAAGATAGTGAGAATTATCTTTAGTGAATTAGATGAACAATTAGAGACTTTGATATGTTATTAGGGAAACCTTTTGCATGTTAGAGTGGCTAATCCATTGATTATACACAATCTCATTGCATGATAAAGTGATGCTTCACTACTTGAAACATAGGATAGTACACTAGCACTTATCTCTCACATTTGCTCACTTTGCAACCCAAGGTGATAGGTAGTTTACTTCTTTGACGCATTAGTAGACGATAGAAACCTTTCCCTTTTATTGCTTTGTTAGCTAGCCAATTGAAACAACGAATTTTCCTTACAAGTCCCCGTCTCCTTTGGGTTCAATATATTTTAAAACTTGGTCAAGCTTACCACGCTCATAGAGATTATGGGCTTATCGTACGGCTTTTAAGACTCTGTTGAACCTTTCTCCTTACCAACTTGTGTATGGTAAGCCTTGTCATTTGCCCGTTGAGCTTGAACACAAAGCTTATTGGGCCATTAAGAAGTTGAATTTTGATGAGAAAGCATGTGGGGAGAAAAGGCATCTTCAATTGTTGGAGTTAGATGAATTTAGAGATGAGGCGTACGAAAATGCTAAGATTTTCAAGTAAAAGACTAAGAAATGGCATGATGCAAAAATAAAAGAGAAGTCATTCAAAGTGCTCGATCAAGTACTTTTGTTTAATTCAAGATTGAAGTTGTTTCCCAGGAAATTAAAGTCGAAATGGAGTGGGCCCTTTACAATTTCAAATTGCTTTGCAAGTGGATGGTATGAATTGATGAATGATAAAGGGGAACTCTTCTATGCTAATGGTCATCGTTTGAAACTTTACCATAATTCCATGCCACTAGAGGGAACAAATTATTTGAGGCTATGTGATGTTGAGCCACCATGATTTGAGCTTAAGAGTCGTCCGGCTAGGGGACGTTAAATCCAAGCGCTAGATGGGAGGCAACCCATCCTTGTGGTTTATTTTGTAGCTTCTATTGTTGATAATGTTGTTAATTTTGTTTTGTTTGTGTAGGTGCTTATTTTCCAAGGGAGTGCTTTCATAATATCATTGCTCCAAGGGTGAGGTATTGTTTCCTTTCTCCTTGTGAAATACTTGGCCTAGCCAAGTTTGGGGGTGTTCTCTTGGTATTTGTTCTTGTGATTTATTATTGATGATTTGATCTTAGGATTTATGATGCTTTTATTGATTGTGCTTAATTCGTATGCATTGGTTGATATTGTCTTCACCTCTTTGCCAAACTTTTTAGACTTATGGTCCAAAAAAGTTTAGGGGGTGTAATCGTTTTGCCATTCTCTTTGCAATGCTATTCTTATATTGATTCTTAGTGTTCCTATGATGTTTTGGACCTTATGCTTATATGATGCTTTGTTTTTACTTGTTATTTTTGCCATATTGTTGCTAGCTTAGAGTAGTGTGGCATGAGATATGTTTATGGTTGTGTGGATGAGTTGAAAGTTCATGTTGGATGTGGTGGAATTATGGCTTGATTCTTATCTTGTCTTTTGTGCTATGGATTTGATGATACTTGAGATTTTGATGATACGAGCAATTTTGATATGAGATGAGTCATGATCACCCTATACCCGTGAGGTTTTGAGCTATCTATGCCCGTTTCAATCTTGAACGGAAGATATTTCTTTGATGTGAGATCCACACATGTGCATTATACTCTAGAACTTGGCTTTAGTCTTGTTTGAGGCTACATTAGACATTGAATTCACATGATATGATTTGAGGCCATGTTTGATCTATATTGAGCTACTTTGCCCTATGAGCCTACATTGATATTACTATCCATTGCTCACCATTTTGTGCCTATAGATCTTTCCTTTGGCTAGCCACACTTTAAGCCATTTTCCTTCCTTTTTGGAACTCTCTTGTCCCTATGATTAGTAGAGTGAAAAGAAGGAAGGAAGAATGGTGATATGATGAAGAACATGGTGGCCTAAAGTGGAAGATATGAAGAATTTTATGCATGGATTGAAATTTTTTGAAAAAAAGGCAAGTGCTAGCAAAGCATGAGAAAAAGTTGACTTTAGTTGAAAATATGGTCAAGTTGACCTTTGTTGTGAGTTTGGCTAAAGTTGCAAAGAAGGGAAGAATGATCTTGAAAGTGTGATTCTGAAGAGCATGAAGAATGTGCACAATTGCATGAAGTTGTGAATGACTATTACTTGATTCCTTCTATGTTTTACTAATCATACGTAGTCGCTCTAATCCATATCTATCCTTCCCTACCAAAGAGCCAACATTACAACCTTATGAAAGTCCTCAATGATGTGTGAATGATTTGTCATTTTAAGTGGTGGAGAATTATTGACTTGAGCCAAGCTTATGGTAGTATTTGTATCATTGTGTGAAGATTGAGAGAACCTCAAACACTTGAGAGATGAGTTATACACTTCTTTGTGAGGATCATGACTTGTCGATTTGACAATTTGTTCATTGATTCGATTTTGATTGTTGATTTGATGAAATTGCATTTTAGACTTGTTTGATATTGAGCTATGATTCTATGGCATTTGATTGTGTGCTTGATGCTTCATACATACAATTATTCCCCTATCTTATCGCTTCGTTGCTCGAGGTCGAGCAACAATCTAGTTTGGGGGTGTGATTAGGGTCTTAATTGTATGTTTTTGCATCCATTTCTATATGGTTTTGATGTGCTTATGTTCATATTTGACCCTAATTTGGTATAAATTGTACTATTAACCATTTTGTGGCTAGAAAAGATGTTTTGTAGTGAAAACGAGCAAAACCGGCAAGAGACGAGCAAGTTCGTAAAAGTTCAGAAAATGTTAGTTGATCCAATGGAGGCAAATGATATATCATGTCGAAGATTTTGAATAGAGGGTCGCAACGGAAAAAGAATCGAGTCAATCGGAGCTCTAGAACTCAAGATATGCATAAAACGAGAAAGTCGAGGATCGATCGCACAAGTCGAGGCCGAGCTCGAGCGCAGCCAAGCCAGGCTCGTGAGACCACTAGCTCGCATTCGTGCGATGAACTCTGGTTCGGGCGACGACAAGCCGCATGAGTGCTCACACGAGCCAGACTCGTGCGGCCACCTGCTTGTGATCGTGCGATGGCTCGGAGTTTCCAATTTTCAAAGGGCAGTTTCGTCTTTTCGCGCGTTTAATGAGGGGCATATTGGACCAAGCATTGTGGGCACTATAAATACTCTAAAGATCAGACTCTCAAGGGGGGGGGGGAGTCACATTAGTTCATAATCATAGTTCAATTCTTAAATTAGAGAGAGAGAGAGGTAGTTACTTGGAGGTTTCTTAAGATTTCTACTCACAAATTCTTAGATAACTTTTGATCTACCGTAGTGATCGTTGATCCGTGAATTCCTGCATTCTCGTCTCGTCTAAGGCTACATTCTCACTAATTGAATTTCAATTTCCATTGTCGAATTTCAAGTTAGCATTTTAGAGGTAAATTGTATCTTTCCAATTTTCATTGTAATAGGTAATTCTCTTTACAATTCTAGCTTAATGATGATTGTACCTAGTTTAATTGTTCTAATGTTTACTCAATTAGCCATGAGCTAATTCCTTCACGTGTTAGTGTATGATGCCTATGGAGTAGTGTAGTGATATGTTGATCTTTTGAATGCTTTGAGTTGTTGTATGATCAATTCTCTACATTGATGGATTGAATGAATGCTTGCATGTGTAGATGACAAATAGGGCCATTAGGGAGTTAGTCTCTTGCGAAAGTAGAGCTTATTTCCTAAATTCTCTTATATTAAGGCCAATGCATATCAAGTGTTTGATAAAATTCCTAAGATAGTGAGAATTATCTTTAGTGAATTAGATGAACAATTAGAGACTTTGATATGTTATTAGGGGAACCTTTTGCATGTTAGCGTGCTTAGTCCATTGCTTAGTCCATTGATTATACACAATCTCATTGCATGATAAAGTGATGCTTCACTACATGAAACATAGGATAGTACACTAGCACATATCTCTCACATTTGCTCACTTTGTAACCCAAGGTGATAGGTAGTTTACTTCTTTGACGCATTAGTAGACGATAGAAACCTTTCCCCTTTATTGCTTTGTTAGCTAGCCAATTGAAACAACGAATTTTCCTTACAAGTCCCCGTCTCCTTTGGGTTCGATATATTTTAAAACTTGGTCAAGCTTACCACGCTCATAGCGAACACGTACACTTGCGCGAGGACTCATTTACACCGAACAATAGGTAACCTGAGTTTTTGATCAGAATTTAAATTTAGCAGCAGATTAAATGAATCACCTTTTCAAAGAATTTTGACAACTCACACAAAGGAAATAAAGCAATAAGAACACAGAGGATTTATAGTGGTTCGGAGTTAAACTCTCCTACATCCACTTTTCCTGATTTAACAGGAGAATTCCTTAACCTCAGGAATTCCTTGCTTTAGAGTGCCAAGGTGCACTGATCAAGAACAGCTTCTCTTGATCTCTAGGATTTTACCTGAGTCCTAATTCTCTCAAGATTTCAGACTGAGACACTACTCAGCTTACTTTTTATCAACTCACTGCCTTGAACCTTTAACAGTTTAAGGACTTGAGCTTTCCAACTAATGATGATCAAGATCTGGTTTGGGTTGGGTTATCTCAGTAGACTTCTAAGGATATTACAATGTAAGCCTAATTATAGAGTTAAGCTCTAAACAATGTAAGCACTTGGGAAACTAGTGTGATTTCGAGTGCTTGAGAATTGAGATGAACTTTGGAGAGCTTTAGAATTCCAGATGAGCTTGATAGTTTCCCGTACTTAGCTTCTTCTTCAACTTCTGTATTTATAGACATAATTTGAAAGACTATCCGTTGGAGAGATAGTTTCAAAATTATGCTATTTTGGTAGTCCAAAGTTCTTCAAAATCTTACTCAGATTTTTGATGGTCAAATATGTTAATTTTGTAGTCCAACATTCTTCAAGATCTTCTTCAGATTTTAGATAGTCAACTCTTAAACATTTACTGGTTGTGAGCTCAGTAAATGCCCGCTTAGAATTAATGCAGCCGCCTTAGAAAAATGTGCCTTCCTAGGTTGTTTGTTGATTCTGAACCTGGTACGGACAGGTCAGTCTTTTGTGTCAGGTCCGTACATAGGTGGCAGCTTCTCATTGGTCTGTCTTTAATTGTTCCTCAGTCCAGTCAAACGGTTATATTAAAGTGTTCTGTCTTTTCATCAGGTGACTTGAAACATTCCATTTGTTGCAACTAACACTTCATTTATGTGTTGCAACTACCTGCATTAATGCTGAAGTGTATTTAACGCATCAGGCTTGTTCTTCTCAAGGGAGTTATTCAGGTCACCTTTACTTAGTCCTCTGAGGTGTCTTTCTTCAGAGGTGGGTATATCTCCTAACTCTTCATCAGACTAGTTCTGTCTATGGTAGCCTGATTTTTGTAACTTGGTTTTTTTAAGTTTTTTACATAACCTCCTAACAGTTATGCTATTCTTCTAAATTTTACAACTCTTTACCTTATCAGGGGAGTCTTTTGGGATTTTATCAAAACTTTTTATTAATCATTTCCCAACAATTTCCCCCTTTTATATAAGAACAAAGACTTAACTGACTGACTGTTATCAGTGGATTTATACTTAGACAAATTTGAGTTTGAAGATTCCCCCTGAATGAGTACTTGCAGGTTAGTTAGGTAGTTTATTTATATGATTGAAATAGTGCAAAGGCCTAACAGATAATGAGATATTATCTTGTGCTAAAAAAGTAGGTATTTCCATTAATTGAAGGGCTGATTACAGTTTACAAACTTTCATACTGTAATCAGAACTGATACTACCCTACCCAAAAACAAATTAAAGATAACAAAAGACCATCTTCCTTCTTCTTTTGACTTCATCTTGACAAACAACTTCAAAGATTGGCAAAGGTTGGTTCCAAACCATACTAACTGAAAACCCTTTTCTTCAGTTCCATCGTCTTCTGCATAACATCAGGAGAGTGTCCCTTGAGTCCAGTCTACTTACAGATCAGTAGCCATTCACCCAATATCTCCTGAAGATTGATTTCTCCACTTGCATCCACTGGAGGCATGAACATGTTAGGTCCAGGAGCCTTAAAAGGCGGACCTCCACTGTGCTCTTCCCAGACATTCAAGATTTTGGGATACAACCCAGGCCAGTTCTCTACCATTTTCTGATGAAATACTTCATCAGCTTCAATTCCTTCGTATTCACCTATCACATAGTAAGAGTAAACAAACTCTCTCTTGGCTTCTTCCCACTGATCATTCACATCTTTGGGAATCCAAGGATCTATGTGGGCAAATTTGGCCACTGGTTCACTGATCTGCCTCTAATTTCTCCTAGCCTTCATCCTCCAGTAGAAGCTCCTGGGTCTCCTGGGTGTTGGAGGTTTCATCACTTGACCACTCTCCATAAGCTTTCTCTTCACCTCAGCCTTCTGTGTATTGTGGTCATCAAGTGTCTGGCCTGTCTTCAATACATTAGCCAGAGGACTTAAAGTAGGCTTGAAGAGTTCTTCAATGGAGATTACCTTCTTAGGCTGGTTTGGTGCAACTTGAGTCAGTGGAGGAGGATTCTCCACAGTCAACTCCCTTACATCTTCTTCTTCTTCTTGGGCCACCATTACCCTTCTCTTCTTAGTGGCCTGAGTATCAGATGATGCACTCCCACTTCTCTGAGCAGCCCTCTGCCTTTTTTCTCTGATAATTTGCTCTTTAGCCTGGGATAATCTAGTGACTCTTCCTTCCTCAGCAACCCCTTTCTTCTTCTCAAGAGCTGTAGCTAGCTCACCTTCCTGAACAAGAGTGTCAATTTCTTCTCTTAATTCAGCAACAACTTTCTCAGGATTAGGCCCCTTTCCAACTGTTGGTCCACCAACAGGCCTATCCTGTCTCTCTCCTCGTCTTTCCCCCTTCTTGCTAACTCTCCCGGAGAGTTCAACAAGAGCCACAGAATGTTTGGAAGTATCTTGTTCAACCACCCTGAGATTGGTGAGACAATGCTCAGTTTCTTCATTCAGTGCCTTTAAATGGAAGGCAGCATCCACTCCAAAATCAGTGAAAGGTTTCAACTTCTCTTCAATGATCAGATTTGTAGCAGCTTGAGTGGGAAGTACTGAAAGTGCCTGCCTAACCTGAACCTCTACTTCCTCTTTCAGGGCATTCTCCCTCCTGGTTAAGTATTCATCCATCCTATTCATCAGGCCACCTACCACATCATTGATGGTAGCCTGAATCAACCTCTCCCTTTCCTCCATATTTTCTTGCCTAACAGCCACAACAGCCTGTGCATGAGCCTGCCTCTCTTGCTCCAAACTAGCCTTCAAGTCATTGATTTCCTTAGAGATGTGCATCTCCATCTGATCCACATTTGCAGAGAGATTGGTGATCAGAGTTAGATTTGATCCTTGGACTTGATCCAGATGCTCATCCAGCACAACTGTCTCTATGGACTGTTCTTCCATCATTACTTCAATGTTTTCAACCTTTGCAGTTAGACTTGCAATCTCCTTACTTTCAATCTTAGGCTCAACACCAGCCTGAATCACACTCTGAATCACACTGCTTCCTTCTGAGTCCCCTGAGACTCAGGTTGGTTGGGGATATCCAGACCTTCAGTGCCCTGACTCTCAATCGCCTGAGAGGTCCCCTGTCCAGCATCAGCCTGACCCTCAGTGGTTGGGTTGGCTCCATCATCATCTCCTTCTTTGTCCTGATCCTCCCTTGCCTTTTCTTGAGGCCCTTCAATTAACCTGGCCTCTTCCAGCTTCTTGGCAACAAGCTTGCCAAATTCCCACTCAGTCAGAAGTAGACTGACTCTCTTCACTTGGGCAAATTCCAAGATTTCCCTCACTTCCTTTCTCCAGAAAGACTCACCCTTTCCTTTTACTGCCTCCAGCAGCTCATACAAATACCCATCATTCATTTTGACCAGTAGCCTGACCCTCTCAAACATCTCCTTGAGGGTTGGATGAGAGTTTAAGGCAGGATATAGGTTCTCCAATTCATAGCTTGCCTCCTCCGTTAGAGAGTCCAGGTAAGTGTACTAGACTTCCTCTTCATCCTCTACCTTAAACACAGGCAGAATATCAGTGCCCTGTGTGGTGGGGGGTCTAATTTGGCTACACTTTCAGGCTGTTGAGAGCCTTCAGTGGGGTATTCATGAGTTGTGGGTTCAAGGGATGTGGTTTTGGTTTTCTCTTTGGACTTTTGAGAGTCCTCAGAGGCTTCCTTTCCCTCATCAGATTCTGTTTCTTCCTCCTCTTCTTCCTCATCACTCTCCCCCTCCTCCTCCTCTTCTGCCTCTTCACCCTCCTTTCCTTCTTCTATTCCTTTCAGAACAGTAGAGGCAAGGAGATGAATGGGGGATCTCATTCCTTCCTCCTCCTCTTTAGTGGACTTTTCAGCAGATGAGTGAGTGATGGAGGTCTCAGAGCTGCTTCTCATGGCTTTACTTTCCACAATGGCCTTCTTCACAAGCCTTCTTTTCTTTTTCTCCAGTTTTTCCTCTTTGTCAGACTTCATCTTCTCACTTGGTTTCAGTGCTCTCTTCATTAAGTCCAAAGGTGGACTATCTTCAGTGGGGTCAGTGGAGGGGGTGGTTCTCTTCCTTGACTCCTCTTTGGAAGGGCCCTCCACTTTAATCATCTCCAACAACTTCTCTGAGTTGAACAAAATTTTAGCTTGTTCCAGGGTATGGCATCAGGGAATGGGTACTTCAGGTTGAGCTTTTCCAATATCAAGCACACCTTTGGGGCATAACATAATTTTTTGGTCTACCACCAGCCTTCCCTTCACCTCCTTGAGTTTGTTTCTCTCCTCCCCCAGGTTTGAAATGAAGAATCCATGCCAGTTAAACTTTGTCCTCCCACTGGTATGGACAATGGCAGCCATCAGCCTCAGCTTTATCTTGCTGATTTGCTCTATACTCCCCTGATTGGCCAAGATGCATTTCCCAACAATCTCAGCCAGAACCTCAAACTCTAACTTCAACAACTTCTTGTTGAGATTGGGGACATAATGCTCCTTCTTCTTGGTAATAACATCCAAGAACTCTTCCTCTTGTCCAGCCATGAGGGTGCTAGGGTCCAAGCCCTCACTTGGAAGCCTTAGAAAGTTATGAAGATCCTCCTACCTAAGCACAAACTTGTGCCTCTTCATCACAGGCACAGAGATGACTTGGCCCTTCTTATATTTCTTGGTTTCACTTCTCTCCATCATCACAGCAGACCTGATGGATGTCACACTCTTCTCCATCTCCACAAAGAACTCCAAGACTTGTCTGTCATAACACTTGTCAGGTCCATTAGACAAAAACTTGCTGAGTCCAGCATTCTTGACATATTCAAAGGCTTTTCTGATATGGTGAAGGTTTGGGTCATTTAGGACTTTCTGGTTATGAAAGCATACAATAGGCTCATACCAGAAGTTTTTGTTGTTTGAGAGTTCTTTGAAATCGATGTAGGGTTGAGACATTTTGGAAAGTAGAATGCAAAGACACAAGGGTTGAAGGTTTTGAGGGTTGAAAGAGTTGAGAAAAATAAGGAATCGTGGGTAAAACTGTTAAGTATGGAAGTTATTTATATGGGTAATCAAGTGTGGAGATTCAATCTTGAGGAAAATGATCTATGGTTGAGATGAGAGTGATAATTGGAAGATAAAGTTATTTATCTTCCCAAGTGTTTCGTAATTATTACCAAAAATGGAAAGTGGGATGAATTTTGATCAAGGGTTAGGATTTTATTAGATGGCGGTTAAAAATGGGGCTTTTCATGAGAAAATCCTTTCAAATACATCTCCCGAGATTTTACTGCACACTTACTATTGCATTAAATGCACCACAGGCACGGTTATCAATAAAGTAACCATTAGTCAGAGGATGTCTCAGGCTTGTTGATAGTGGACTTCCTCAGTCCAGGTTTATGTCAGTTGACTTCTTTTCTATTTAGTGGAGTAGGTTCTACTGACTATCAGGGAGCCTGAAGATGTCAGTGGACTTATCAGTTGAGTCCATTAATACTAGGTTGACACATCCCCCTTGAATAGTGGCCTGTGAATCTATTAGATTTGTAGATCATTCACCCTGACTTAAGTCTCCTGATCAATTTCCTAACTCAGGATCAAGTAGTCCTAACTCCACTGATAACTCCTGAAACCTAGTTTTAGCCAGAGGTTTAGTGAGTATATCTACTCTTTGTTTATCAGTGTGGATTTTCACAAGGCAAACATCCTTCTTTTCCACATGATCTCTGATGAAGTGGTGTCTAATATCAACATGTTTGCATCTTGTGTGAAGTACAGGGTTCTATGATATTGCAATTGCACTGTTGTTATCATAGAAAATAGGTACTTCATTGGCTTGGATGTTATAGATTTGAGCACAGCAACTTCCAGCTGCCATGTATTCAGCTTCTGTGGTGCTTGTTGCTACTGAGCTTTACTTCTTTGAGAACCATTAGATCAGCTTGTTTCATAGGAATTGACAGGTTCCTGTTGTTGACTTCCTGTCAATCTTGCATCCTCCATAGTCAGCATCTGAGTAGCCTGTTAATTCAAAGTTATCATTAGAGGGGTACCAAAGTCCCATATTGACAGTACCCTTGAGATATCTCAAGATTTTCTTTGTGGCTTCCAGGTGACTCTTCTTAGGACTAGCCTAATATCTTGCACAGTTTCCTACTGCATAAGTGATGCAGGCCTGCTTGCAGTGAGGTATAGAAGGGATTCAATGATTCCTCTATAAGTAGTCTGTTTAGCCAAAAGGTGTCTACGTGCAAGTGTACACGATCGTTATTGTTGTGGCAAGCTTAACCAAGTTTATTTAATATCGAACCCAAAGGAGACGGGGATTTGTAAGGTAAGACTATAGTTCTTGATTCAAAAATCATAAAGCAAGTAAAGGGGATATGGTATCTATCTCAACAAGTGCGTCAAACGAGTAAACTACCTATCACCTTGATTTACAAAGTGAGCAAGTTGTGTGAGAAGTGTATTAGTGTACTATCCTATGTTTCATGTGGTGAAGTATCACTTACTCATGCATTGAGGTATTGTACAATCAATAGGCAAGCCACTCTAATATGCAAAGGTCTCCCTAAATACACATAAGAGCCTCTAATTGTCTTTTCAATTCTCTAAGGTAATTCTCACTATCTTAGGAATTTTAACAAACACCTAATATGCGTTGGCCTAATAACAAGAAGATTTAAGGTAAATAGCCCAACTTTCGTATGAGACTAAGTCCTAATGGCCCATACAATTAATTACGCATATGAGCATTCATACAAACCATCAAAATAGAGAATTGATCATACAACATCTCAAGCATTCATAAGATCAACATAAACACCACACTCATCCATTGGAATCATACACCAACACACAAAGGAATTAGCCCATTGCTAATTTAATAAACAAAATAGAAATTGAAGTAACTTCATTCATCATTATGCAGGAATTATAAAGAGTATACAAGAATTTACCTCTTACAAGTGGAATTGAAAAGATACAAGATTACCTCTATAAGCTAGAAAATGATCAGACAATAGAAATTTAAATTCAATCGGTAGAAATATAGCTTGTGCTATGCTAAGAATGCTGGAGAAGACGGATCGTTGATCCGAACGTAGATCACAAGTAATCATCGAAATCGTAAAGGGAAATCTAAGAACACAACTTGGAAACTACCTCTAACTTCTCCTAATCTAGTGAGAGAATATGAATCTAAGAAAATGATAAAAGTCCCTTAGAAAATATGTGATGGAAGTATATATAGTGCCCTTGGATCATTGACTAAGATGCCCTTCATTAAAACGCGTGAAAATATGAAAATAGCCCTGAAAATCCGAGAAATTTGCACTGCTGTCGCCCAAGAGCTGACCAGCTGTCGACCTCTCGGGCGACAGCTTGGTCGACAAAAGGCCCCCTTGTCGCACAAGAGCTGTGCATCTGTCGACCAGGCTTGGTCGACAGCCAGCTCGACAAAAGCCTATCATTCCAGAGATGTCGGTCGACAAATGCCCGTCTTCCGAAAAAGGAACCCGTGTAGCCCGAGGCCTTAGTCTCGGTCGATTCGTGACTTCCTTGTTTTTGAAATATCTTGAGCTCTAGAACTCCGATTGACTCGATTCTTCTTTCGTTGTGACCCTCTCTTCAAGCTCTTCAAAATAGGATAGCAATTTCTCCATTTTGCTCAACTCTAGAATTTGGACTTTTCTCGATCTTTCTCGTTTCTTCCTTATTTTGCTCGTTTTCACCTACAATTACAACTTTCTAGCCAAAAAGGGTTAAATACACAAAGTATCACATAATAGGGTCAAATATGAACATAATATCACCAAAAGCATATAGAAATGAGTGCTAAAACATGTAATTATGACCCTAATCACACCCCCAAACTAGATTGTTGCTCGGCCTCGAGCAACGAAGCGATAAGATAGGGGAATAATTGTATCGTTGAAGCATCAAGCACACAATCAAATGCCATATATACATCACCTAATATCATGCAATCTATCAATGTAGTATCATCTCATCAACCATTTACATAACGTCAATGCAAGCAAGATCAAATCAATGAGTCAAAATCCTCACTAGATTGTGTATCACTCAAGCTCTCAAGTGTATGAGGTTCACTCAACATCACACATAATATATCCACTACCATAAGCTTGATAAGAGTCTCAAATTCTCCACCACTTGACAAGTAATTCATCATCAAATCAAAGAGGACTTTTATTTGCTTGTAGTGTTGGCTCTTTGGTAAGGGTGGGATATTTTTTGATAGAAGTGACTATCATACTAGTGGAGCAAGAGGTTAAGACTATACTCTTCCAAAAATAAGTTGCAAGTGATCAAATTGC
Organism: Prunella vulgaris; assembly: GCA_026898435.1. Classification (NCBI taxonomy): domain Eukaryota; kingdom Viridiplantae; phylum Streptophyta; class Magnoliopsida; order Lamiales; family Lamiaceae; genus Prunella; species Prunella vulgaris. Next base: position 2,121,685 of record JAPKLY010000011.1, read on the forward strand.
AACACTATTTCAACCACATAACACTTCTTTTCACACTTCTTCCTTTCAAGAATTTTTCCACTTCCTTTCTTTTGCAATTTTGCATCATATCACCAACACCTTAGGAACATAAGCTCTTATTCACTTCTTTTCATTCAACACAACTTCCACTTTTTTTACATCTTCAGCTTTTGTTTCTTTCACTTTTCTTCACCATCTCATCCACCAAGCTTGCTTTGAAAGCACATGTAACCCTCATATCCTCATATAAGCTCCACTAGTAATAGGGAAAATAAGGCTCAAAATGAAGGATAATCAAGCTACAATCATAGGTTGCTAAAGAAAATGCCAAAGGCACAAAATGGCTAACTATGGAACCAATGTCATGGCATGGATAATTTGGCTAAGTGACTCTTATAGAATCAAAGATGGCCTCAAATCATTTTTTGACAACTCATTACAAAATATGATCTCAAACAAGACTCAAATCAAGTTTTAGAGTGGAAATGCACCATGTGGATCTCGCATCAAGAAAATGTCATCCGTTCAAGATTTAAATAGGAAAAATAGGCTCAAACCTCACGGGTCAAGGTGATCATGACTCATATCATATAAAACATGTACACATCAATCATGTATCAAGCATCAAAGAATCAACTACACTATAGACAAAATTGAATTAAGCAATATACACACTACACTTAACTATGCACTATCTACATCATCCACACAATCATAAGCATATCTCATGCCACACTACTCTCAAAACAAGCAACAATGGCTAAAAATAAACATGCAAAACAAAGGCTCATCACTACAATAGGCATCAAATCATAAGATATTTCCAAAAATCAATCTAAAAATAGCATTGCCATGAGAATGACGAAACAATCACACCACCCAAACTTTTTTGGACCTTAGGTATAAAAAGTTTGGCAAAGGAGTGGAGGCAAGAATCATGGAATGCACAATAAAGCTCAAAACATACTAACCATCATTACCAAGAAACAATACCCCCAAACTTGGCTAAGCCAAGCACTTCACAAAGAGAAGGAATACAATACCTCACCATTTGAGCAATGATATTGTGAGGGTACCCGTTTAGATCGTGCATACCTACAAAAATAAAAAAAATACACTCCATTAGACCAAAAACAACAAAATCCTAAACAACTAAAAGGATGGGTTGCCTCCCATCTAGCGCTTGGATTTAACGTCCCCTAGCCGGACGACTCTTAAGCTCAAATTATCGTGACTCAACATCACAAAGCCTCAAATAGTTTGTCACTTCCTTTGGCATGGAATTATGGTAAAGCTTCAAATGGTGCCCATTAGCATAGAAGAGTTCCCCTTTATCATTCATCAATTCGTACCAACCGCTTGCAAAACAATTTGATATTGTAAATGGCCCACTCCATTTCGACTTTAATTTCCCGGGAAATAACTTCAATCTTGAATTAAACAAAAGTACTTGATCGAGCACTTTGAATGACTTCTCTTTTATATTGGCATCATGCCATCTCTTACTTTTTTCCTTGAAAATCTTAGCATTTTCATACGCCCCATCTCTAAATTCATCCAACTCCAACAATTGAAGATGCCATTTCTCCCCACATGCTTTCTCATCAAAATTCAACTTCTTAATGACCCAATATGTTTTGTGTTCAAGCTCAACGGGCAAATGACAAGGCTTACCATATACAAGTTGGTAAGGAGAAAGGTTCAATGGAGTCTTAAAGGCTGTACGATAAGCCCATAGTGCATCATCCAACTTGAGTGCCCAATCTTTCCTATTAGTACTCACGGTCTTTTCTAAGATAAGCTTGATTTGACGATTTGACACTTCCGCCAATCCATTAGTTTGGGGGTGATAGGCCGTGGAGATCTTGTGCTTCACATCATACTTTATAAGTAAGTTCCCCAACGCTCTATTAACAAAGTGAATACCCCCATCACTAATCAACGATCTTGGCACACCAAATCTAGCAAAAATATTCTTCCTCAAGAATTCCATAACCACTCTTGCATCATTGAACTTCGTGGGGATTGCTTCCACCCACTTCAAAACATAATCCACAGCCAAAAGAATGTATAGATAACCATGAGAAGATGGGAAAGGTCCCATAAAATCAATACCCCGTACATCAAAAACCTCTACCTCTTGAAAAATATTCAAGGGCATCTCATCACGTCTTGACAACCCCCCAACCCTTTGGCATCTATCACATCTAGAGACAAACATGTGACAATCTTTAAAAACCGAAGGCCAATAAAAACCACATTGAAATACTTTTTGAGCCGTTTTAATGGACCCAAAATGTCCTCCACAAGGCAAAGAATGGCAATGTGTAAGCACACTTTCAATCTCCTCTTCCGGAATACATCTCCTAATCATAGAATCAGCACATCGACGATACAAATATGGATCATCCCAAATATAACGACGTACCTCTTTGTAAAACCGCTTCCTTGCATTTGAATTCATTCCATAAGGAGTTGCTCCACTTGTTAAGAAGTTAGCAAAGTCGGCATACCATGGTGCCTCATCTTCCATCTTCCAAATTTTCTCTCCTTCAATCCTAAAAATATGCTCATCGGGAAAGCTTTCAAGTATCTCTTCTTTTTCTTCAAATGCCTCATCTCCTCTCACTAATCTTGACAAGTGATCAGCTATCACATTTTCGCTACCCTTCTTGTCTCTAATCTCCAAATCGAACTCTTGTAAGAGCAACACCCACCTAATCAACCGAGGTTTAGAATCCTTCTTCGTCATCAAGAACTTTATAGAATAATGGTCCGTGTAGACAATGGTTTTTGTCCCCACAAGATATGGATGAAACTTCTCTACGGTATATACAATGGCCAAAAGCTCTCTCTCGGTAGTGGTGTAATTCAATTGAGTCAATGAGAAAGTCTTTGAAGCATAATTGATGGCATGAAATCTTTTCTCTCTTAATTGGCCTAACACCACCCCCATAGCATAATCACTTGAATCGCACATAAGCACAAAAGGCTCATTCCAATCGGGGGTGATCAAGATTGGTGCACTCACCAAAGCTTCCTTAAGCAACCTGAAAGATTTCAAGAAAACATCATCAAACTTAAAAGGAACATCTTTCTCAAGCAACCGAGACAAGGGTTTAGACAATTTAGAAAAATCTTTGATAAATCTCCTATAAAATCCAGCATGTCCCAAGAAAGATCTTACTCCCTTCTCATTAATAGGCGGAGGGAGCTTCTCAATAGCTAGTACCTTAGCACGATCAACTTGTAGCCCATTGGAGGAGATGTGATGCCCAAGAACAACACCTTCACTTACCATAAAGTGGCATTTCTCCCAATTGAGCACCAAACTCGCCTCTTCACATCTAATTAGTAACTTCTCAAGATTAGACAAACATATATCATAGGTATTACCAAAAAAAAATGAAATCGTCCATAAACACTTCCATAATTTGCTCAATTAACCAATGGAATATCGACATCATTAACCTTTGGAATGTAGCTGGAGCATTGCATAACCCAAAGGGCATGCGTCTCCAAGCGTACGTTCCATAGGTGCATGTGAAAGTAGTCTTCTCTTGGTCTTCCGGTGCAATCATGATTTGATTGTATCCAGAATAACTATCGAGGAAACAATAATATTGATAACCACATAATCTATCCAACATTTGGTCCATAAATGGCAATGGAAAGTGATCTTTACAAGTAGCCTTGTTCAATTCCCGATAATCAACACAAACACGCCAACCCGTGGCAACCCTTGTAGCAATCACTTCATCATTTTCAATTTTTATTATAGTCATTCCACCCTTCTTAGATACTACATGCAAGGGTGACACCCAAGGGCTGTCACTTATAGGGAAGATCATATTTGTTCCAAGTAATTTTAACACTTCTTTCTTAATGACTTCTTATATGATTGGATTCACTCTTCTTTATGGTTGAACTAATGGTTTAGCATTTTCTTCTAAGCGTATTCTATGCATGCATAAAGAAGGATTGACTCCCTTTAAATCATCCACAGTCCAACCTAAAGCCGATTTATGTTTCCTAAGCATAGCAAGCAATTTTTCAAGTTCTTCACTTTGAAGGGAATATGATACGATTACCGGATTTCTTTCATTTTCGTCGAGATAAGCATATTTAAGGTGATCCGGTAATGGCTTTTGTGCAATCCTAGCTTCCTCTTCCTCATCCTTGTTTGTTATCTTTTCCTCTTTGATTTCCAAGAGTATCTCTTTATCTTGAGTATTCATGGATCCTTCATCTTCATCACCTACATCATTAACAACAAAACAATTACTTTCTTTAGCTTCATTGTAGTTAGGAATCTCATAATTAGAAGTAAAGAAAGGAATTTCGGCATTTTCATAAGCTTCTTGTATACAAAGATCTACAACATCAATTGAGTGGAATGAGGAATTCTCCCTTGGATGCTTCATAGCATCTTGCATCGAAAAGTGAAGTTCCTCTCCTCCAAGCTTCTAAGTTAACTCTCCATTAAAGACATCAATGACTGCTTGGGCGGTAGCCAAGAAAGGACTTCCTAGGATGAGAGGAATGTCTTTGTCTTCTTCCATATCAAGGACATAAAAGTCTGCCGGAAAAGTAAAATCTTTAATCCTCACAAGTACATCCTCTATGAAGCCGTTAGGAATGGTAGTTGACCCATCCGCCAATTGGAGTGTTGTGGATGTTCCCTTCAAGGGGTCTTGGTCTATGCTTTTGAAGATCGAGAGTGGAATTAAATTGATGCTTGCTCCTAAATCACATAGTGCCTTTCGAACTACTCCATTGCCCATGTCACACTCAATTGTGAAACATCCCGGATCCTTTTCTTTTTGAGGGAGCTTCCTTGTTAAAGCATCACTACTCTCCTTAGTCAATTTCACCGTTTCCGTCCCTTCCACTCTTCTCCTTTTGGCCAAGAGATCTTTCATAAACTTTGCATAACTTGGCATTTCTTCCAAGGCCTCATAAAAAGGAATGTTTATATAAAGCTTCTTGAAAACTTCTAGGAATTTATTGAACTTGTCATCGAGTTTCTTCTTGGCAAACCTTTGAGGGTATGGAATGGGTACTACCGTCTATGGCACCCCCCATTCATCAACTTCCACTTTATTCTTCTTTTCACTCTCTTCTAGAACTCTTTTCCACTTAGGAACATAGCTTTCCCCCTTTTCAATTTCTCCTTGCTCTCCTTCTTCCACTAACCCTTCTTCCACCTTACTTTCCTCTTCCTTCCCATCTTCCTTGCTTGATGGAATATGATATTCCAAACCAACTCCCATAGCTATATCATCAATTCTCTCCTCTTCTATCCCATTTTCTCTATCCTTATCACAACTAGGAACACTTGGTCCCTCATATCTTCTTCCACTTCTTAACTCAATCGCACTACATTCTTCTCTCAATTGAGCTTCGATCAAGAAAGATTTACATTCTCGGGCCCTTTGTCCATATCTTCTTAATACTTCCTCGACTTGTACTTCTAAACTCTTTGGCCTTGCTCCTTGGTCTCAATAAATTGCATCAAACTTTAAGTTTGTATCCTCTAAGCTCCTTCGTCCTTCTCTTCTTATGTTGTCAAGTTCCTTGAGTATAAGATGTAGTGTTTCATGGAGGTACGTGGAATTTCCATGGTGAGAAGATGTGCTAGGCATAGAGTTTTGGAATGTATTATTGTGTTGATATGATCCTTCATTGGAATAGGTGTAAGGGTGGTAGGTCTATGATGTAGAAGGTTTCGTATTTGATGGATTGTAAGTGGATTGATGATATCGATCCATCTCAAGTTCACAAAATCCTGCAAGAATTTAACAAGTATCAAAACTTCTCACACCAAAAATAGTAAAGACAAAATAGAAAATAAGAACAACTATACAGCAACCAAACAAACAAGCCGTCTCCCCAGCAACGGCGCCAAAAACTTGTTTAGCCAAAAGGTGTCTACGTGCAAGTGTACACGATCGTTATTGTTGTGGCAAGCTTAACCAAGTTTATTTAATATCGAACCTAAAGGAGACGGGGATTTGTAAGGTAAGACTATTGTTCTTGATTCAAAAATCACAAAGCAAGTAAAGAGGATATGGTATCTATGTCTACAAGTGCGTCAAACGAGTAAACTGCCTATCACCTTGATTTACAAAGTGAGCAAGTTGTGTGAGAAGTGTATTAGTGTAGTATCCTATGTTTCATGTGGTGAAGTATCACTTACTCATGTATTGAGGTATTGTACAATCAATAGGCAAGCCACTCTAATATGCAAAGGTCTCCCTAAATACACATAAGAGCCTCTAATTGTTTTTCCAATTCTCTAAGGTAATTCTCACTATCTTAGGAATTTTAACAAACACCTAATATGCATTGGCCTAATAACAAGAAGATTTAAGGTAAATAGCCCAACTTTCGTATGAAACTAAGTCCTAATGGCCCGTACAATCAATTATGCATATAAGCATTCATACAAACCATCAAAATAGAGAATTGATCATACAACATCTCAAGCATTCATAAGATCAACATAAACACCACACTAATCCATAGGAATCATACACCAACACACAAAGGAATTAGCCCATTGCTAATTTAATAAGCAAAATAGAAATTGAAGTAACTTTATTCATCATTATGCAGGAATTATAAAGAGTATACAAGAATTTACCTATTACAAGTTGAACCAGGATGCAATCCCTCCTCTAGTTCAGCAAAAAGAGGTGCCAGGGCAGAATCCTCTGACTGCTTCATCCTCTTCGGACCAGATTCTTCAGATTCAGTGACTTGGGCTTCAGTGGCAGCAACTGATCTAGTTCTCTTTCTTTCCTGAGCTTTCAGTTCAGGGGGGAAGTTCTTCTTCTTTCCTTTGCCAATTAGCTTTCTTCCTTCCCCCTTTTTGGCATCATTGTCATTTATTTTTGCAACCACTTCTTCAACTGACTCAGCCAAAAGTCTGAACTGATTGCTCATTTCCTGCTGCTTACCCTAAATTTCCCCGATCTGAGTTACCATCCCTCTCAGATCGACACTGAGGCCCCTGACAGCCTGATTATGCTCAAGCTTCAACCTACCCTCAAGATCTCCCATCCTGGAGTCCTGGGCCCGCCGGATTTCTTCCTTCTCTTGCTCTGACATCTCACCCAGTAATTCAGCCTTCAGTTCTGCTTTCAGCTTGGCAAGCTTCTCATCAACCAACTGATCAATCCTTGCATTCAGTTGTTGACTAAGGAATGTGTTCATCTTTTCATCCTGTTCAGCTCGCAAACTTACAGCCATCTTGTGGCAGCTTTCAGCTGTCTCCCTTGCTAGCTGACATACTGCCTCGACCCGAACTGAGTGAGTTGTCTCAGTCAGACAAAGAACATCCTCGGCAATGGCAAAACCTTTGACCATCTCGTGGTGATCCCGGTTGACTGCCCCCAATCGCTGATTGATCAGGCCAGCAGCTCGACTGTAGCGATAGATTTTCTTATTTTGGGTTGTGAGTTGGCGGCGAACGGATTTCAGATCCCGCTGCCATGCCCCTTTCCCTTTCTTCTGAGTCTTTTTACCGGGAACATGGACGAGAGCAAGTGAACCCTCTCCTGAAGCCTCAGCAGCCCCGGGTCCAAGGGGTGCGTCATCGGCCGGTGCACTAACTCCTTCAGTGCCACCTTGCTGAATTTCATCAGCAATCACAATCACTTCCCTCTCAACTTCCTTCTCCTTCTCTACCATCTCAGTAGTCATCCCAGGCTGATCCTCTCCCTGGGCCTCAACATTCGGAACCGTAGTCAGTTCCTTCCCTACTCTTTCTTGCTCGGGCTCAGGATAGATGCGGCGGACAGTTTTGATAAAATCCACCATTTTGATCAGGTGATGTAAGGAATTTACCTCAAAGTAATCGAAAAGAGCAGCTTCAGATTCAGCCATTTTATTCCATCCTCTCGATTCTCCGAGCTGGCTTAGTTCAGGTCAAGTGGCATTCCTGATTATGGCGTAACTGCGAAGGTGCACAACCGCCTCCTTCTGAGCATCTGAGAGGTCAGGAAACCTATTCTCCACCATCTCCGCAGCTGTTCCCCTTGCCACTATCTCAAAGTCAGGCAATGTGTTTTCATCAGGCGCGGGGAATGGCCATGGGACATCAGCCTGAACAGCTCCAGCATCCTTCTCAACACCTTCTTCCTGAGCGGGTTCCCCCTGATCCTCATCAGAGTGGGCCTTCATGCCCTGATAAGCTGATACAATGTTGAGAATCTAATCCTCTGCCACTTCTTCCACTTGGACAAATGGTTTCGGATCTGAGGATGCAACCTACAGAATGGCTGAGATGGGGGCAACTTCAAGAGCAGGTTCCCCCTCTGTAGTTATATGTTGAATTACTTCTTCAGCAGCCTTCTCTTCCACGAGCTTCTTCTTTTGCTCTTTTGACCCCGAATACATCAGTTTCATTGTCTGTTGCTTGAGTCCGGAGAGCTTGGATTTGTCCTCCGCTGGCTTCGTAATAAGGGCCCCTGAAGATTTGCTCGTCTGAGCCTTGACTCCTCCAGTCGTGCTCGCCTGAGCCTTCTTCTTCTGGGTTCTTGATCGTTTCTTTGTGCCAGCATCACCGGAATAAGCTCTGAAGAAGTCTACTTTCGCTGGAATCTCGAGTGATTGGGCTTGATCTACATCACCGAGATCCAAGGTTTCCAAGATCAAAGAAATCTTGATGCCAAAGTGCATCTTGGCCTCAAACGTCGCCTGACCCTCCGGCGAGTACTTGATCTGACTAGTCTCAGCGACCAGTAGATGGAGAAAGTAGTCCTCCCAGTGGAAGGCATGCATTGAGGTTTCTTAGATTGCCATCATGGTATACAATTTCGGCCGGGAGATCTGCTCCAACCCTCCAGCATTCCCCATCAACCCCTGACTAGTCAGGTCGAAGAGGTGACGATTCTCAGTCCTCAGAACGGACTTGTTCAGTCCCGATTTCAGGACAACATCTCCATCACAGAGAGACTGGAGATAGTCCTTCTCAGTGCCAAACCCATAGTCGATAGGGCTTCGTCCAGAGTGGGGAAGATTAAACATTTCCTTAATCTTCTGTCTAATGTTGAGAGTGACCCACTTCCTGGTCATCTCATCTTCACCATTTTTCCCTTTTACACAAGGAGTCAGGGGAATGCAGGTTTCCCACTCCTGAGAGTCCTTGTTCTGCGCCATTTTGATGTAGAAGGCAGCAACGAGACGAGGATGAAATCTCTTGGGTTTTGCTGTGATGAACTGTAGAAGTCCTGCATTTTCAAACAGTTCCTTCAAAGGTACTATTTCTAGGTGATTAGAAGAGAAATCACCATAAGTTTCCCAGTGAATCTCATTCCTAAGATGGAATGGATTCCCAAAGAATGAATCAACTGAGGGTGAAGCCATGGATGAAATTTTGAAGTTGTGAAGGAAAGGAAATAGCAGAGAGAAATATAGCAAGAAAAGATTTGAGTGCGTAAAGATCGCAATGACAAAAACTTCCTGTATTTATACTAAAATCCAGTTTTAATCGGACGGCTCAGAAACTAATGACTTATGAGATTCACAGGTTAAGATTAAAACGCAAGATGCATGGATGCAGAGCCTCTTCGGTTTTCAACAGTAATGATTCAAAACTTTATCAAAAACTGTTCCTGCCCACTGTGCATTAAATGCGCGTCAGAGCGTGTCCGTATTTAATTCAAATAATTCGCATTAAATAATAACTGAATATTAAATGAACAGCTGGGATTAAATGACAAAATAATTTGATTTGACAATACGGCAAACAGTATCAAGGATGATGCAAGCAAGATAAGATGACTAAAACTAAATCAGGAAACATACCAGTCAGTCAGATTTGTATTCTGACTGATACCACATTTGACCTATCAGGGTGACAAGCCCTAAATTCAGTGTCCTGAATCTTAGTCAGTCTATACTGATCATCCTTTTCATACTGAATGTTCCCCCTACAACCATTCACATTCTCTCTGAGATTCCTTCATCCTGAGTCATAGTTAGTCATTCCCCCTGACCTTGTGCATTCTGATTAGAGATTCAGATTGAATCTCCTAAGCCTGGGTCAATGAGTCCTAACTCTACTGATAACTCAACAAATCTGGTTTCAGGCAAAGCCTTAGTCAGAATGTCAGCTCTCTGTTTATCAGTAGGGACTCTCTCCAACCTGATGTCCTTCTTCTCAAAATGATCTCTGATAAAGTGATGCCTGATGTCTACATGCTTACACCTTGTGTGTAAGACTGGGTTTTGGGATATGGCAATGGCACTATTATTGTCGCAATAGATTGGGACTTCAGTGGCCTCAATTTGGTAGTCTCTCAGTTGCTGTTTCAGCCAAAGGATCTGAGAACAACAACTGCCTGCCGCCATATACTCAGCCTCAGTAGTAGACGTTGCAACACTGGTTTGCTTCTTAGAAAACCAAGAGATCAGTTTACTCCATAGAAACTGAAATGTGCCTGTAGTTGATTTCCTGTCAAGCCTACAGCCTCCATAATCTGCATCTGAATAGCCAGTCAGTTCTAGGTTGTCATCAGAGAGATACCAAAGTCCTAAATTGACTGTACCCTTCAGGTATTTCAATATCTTTTTGGCACTCTCTAGATGACTCTTCTTTGGATCAGACTGATATCTTGCACAAACTCTGACTGCATAAGTGATGTCAGGACGACTAGCAGTCAGATACAACAAAGATCCTATAAGTTCCCTATATTCATTCTGATTTACTGAGACTCCTTCTTTGTCAGGATCCATCTTCTCATTTGTGTTCATGGGAATACGTGAGACTTTGCTGGACTGAACTCTGAATTTCTGAATCAAGTCCCTCGCATACTTGGACTGATTTATGAAAATTCCAGAGTCAGATTGCCTGACTTGGAGACCCAGAAAGAAGTTCATTTCTCCCATCATTGACATCTCAAATTTCCCAGTCATTAGCTAGGAGAATTTCTCACAAAGCTTCAGATTAGGAGATCCAAATATTATGTCATCCACATAAATCTGAACCAAGAGAATGTCCTCCCCTTCGGATATCCGGAAGAGGGTCCTGTCCACTGTTCCTTTCACGAACCCGTGGTCTATCAGGAATTGGGATAGTGTATCATACCAAGCTCTCGGAGCTTACTTCAGGCCATAAAGAGCTTTCTTCAGGTGATATACCTTATTCCCAACTTCGAAGCCCTGGAGGTTGCTCAGCATACACCTCCTCGTTCAGTACACCATTCAGAAAAGCACTCTTCTTGAATGTTGCATATGCCAGAAATAACCTGATTGCTTCAAACCTTGCGACCGGAGCAAAGGTCTCATCATAGTCAATTCCTTCGGCCTGAGAGTAACCCTTTGCCACTAGTCTGGCCTTATTCATGACAACAACATTCTTCTCATCCCTCTTGTTCTTAAAAACCCACTTGGTGCCAATAACATGTTGACGCCTAGGTCTCTCAACTAACTCCCAGTTGGGGTCAGCAAGAGCTTCTTCTATGCTCCTAGGTTCCTGATCACTCAGAAAACAACATAACATAACGCTCTCGCCAAAGGACAACCTCGTCCTGACCCCCTCATTTACATCACCAATAATGTCAGCCAATGAGTGATCATCTAGCCACGTCCTCCTGTTGACTGGAGCACTGGGAGCTGCTGACGTTCCCTCGCTGAATCCTGAAACATTAGTCTCGACAATAACAGGAAAAGAAGCAGAACGAGCAAGAACAGGGGATACTGAGTCATTTCCTGAGGGTTGGCCAATGTCAGAGACATTATTTCCCTCTAGAGTGTTGGACTCAGTAACTGTCACAGGAGCAGAAGCATCATCACCGACAGTACATACCTCGGGTTGAGTCTGTCCCTCCGTCTGAGACTCAATATCCTCAGAGGCTGGGGCTTGCTGAGGGTTGGCCTGAGGTCCATCCTGATCTTCATAATCATCATCCTATCCTTTGGGAGCAATGACAAGTTTGATCTTGAATTCAGGATTATTCAGGCTCAGTCTTGTTACTCTCTTGGTAACCCCCTCAGTGTCAGGACTCTGAACCTGTTTTCTACGAACTGATGCAGTCTCATCAAACACAACATGAGGTGTTTCTTCCACACAAAGGGTCCGACAGTTATACACACTGAAGGCTTTACTGACTGAGGAGTATCATAAGAAAACTCCTTCATCAGACTAGCTATCAAAGGCTTTAAGCTGGTCTTTCCCATTGTTCAGGATGAAACACTTACACCCAAAAATATGGAAATAAGAGATGCGAGGTTTCCTCTTGTTCCAAGTTTCATAAGGTGTCTGAGCATGTTGTTTGTTCAGCATAGATCGGTTCTGAGTGTAGCAAGCAGTATTGATTGCTTCAGCCCATTACTTCTTGGGCAGTCCTGACTCAGCCAACATGGTCCTGGCAGCTTCCTTCAGGGTCTGGTTCCTTCTTTCAGCTACCCCATTCTGCTGAGGAGTCCTGGCTTCTGAAGTCTCATGAGCTATACCATGGTTAGTACAAAAGTCAGTTATTATAGAGTTAATAAACTCTGTTCCTCGATCAGATCGGATCCTGACTATGCTCTGACCCTTTTTAGTACTCAATTACTTGAGTAACTCCGGAAGCTTGACCTGAGTCTCCTTCTTGTTCAGCAAGAAAATAACCCATGTGTACCTGGAATAATCATCAACAACAACAAGGGTATATTTCCTACAATTCATGCTGACAGGAGTGATTGGACCAAAAAGATCCATGTGCAGGAGCTGAAGCACTCTGTCAGTTGAGAAGGCTTCTTTCTCTTTGAATGAGGCTTTGGTTTGCTTGCCTTCCTGACATGCTCCGCACACATGGTCTTTGCTAAAAACTTCATTAGGTAGACCCTCTACAAGAGAAAGTCGAGAGATTTTGTTAATAATCTTGAAGTTTACATGACTCAGGCGTTTATGCCAGAGCCAACTGAGCTCAGAAGAGCTCTTAGCGACCAAACAAGTTTCAGGAGCGCTGCTCTTGAAGTCAGCAAAATAAACATTGCCCCTCCTGACACCTGTAATCAGAACCTGAAGTGTAGATTTGTCCTTCACAAGACACATGTTAGATGTAAATTCTACACTATATCCTCGGTCACAAAACTGACTGACCGATAGCAAGTTATGTCTCAGTCCCTCAACATATGATACATTCAGTACACGAACAGAGCCAATAACAAGGGTTCCAAATCCCCTGGTGAAACCCTTAGAGTTATGACCAAAGGTTACCTGCGGACCTTCCTGAGCTACATAATCCTGAAGGAGATCACGAAATCCGATCATGTGCCTGGAACACCCTAAGTCCAAGTACCAGCCCTTCATCAGATCCTCCTTCCTCTTCTTGTAGCCCGCAGCGACATGAAAAGAATCAGGCCTCAGGTACCCATCTCGTATTGGGTCCTACAGAGTCAGTCATACCCTTCGGGATCCAGATTTATTTAACAATTCTGACAGCATCAGAAGTGTAAACCTGTCTCCCAGAAACATCAACATACACTGTCCTCTTCTTCCTTTGTGCCTGGGAAGTTGAGGGTGAATGAGTGTCAGCCTGAGGTTCAGGAGCCCTGGATTGATTCCTGGGGGCGGGCCTCCTGTTCCTATTTGGCCTGGGTGCATTGGGCTGGGGTCTGTCCTGAGAAGGTGCAGCTCGGGCCTGACCTCTAGGCACTTGAGGTCTGGCCTGAGTGTCATCGGAGTCAGGTCAACGTTGCCCTTCAGAGACCACCTGGTTTGTCCTTCTCCTTTGAGGTGTGGGACGCTCCTGATGGGCTCTGTGCCCTGCCTGAGGAGTCTGGACCTCAGTAGTCCTTGGCCTTGCCTGAGGCCTCCTCTGACCAGAGTACCTTCCACCCTGAGCATTTCTAGGCTGAGCCTGAGAAGTGCTAGGGGCGGAATTCTTTCCAGCCTGAGGATTTCTAGGCTGAGCTTCGGAGTTCCCTTGGTTTGTCTTTCTCGACTCAGGATGAGGAGCCTTGGCCTTTTCCTTAGGTTTTGGCCTTGGTTCCTCAATCCTTTGCCTGACAGGTTCAGCAGGCATTTTCTCCTTCCCTTTGCCTTTATCCTGACGAGCAACACTTGGGCTCTTGTCGTCAGTTCGGGCAGGGACAAACTTCTTCTGAGAGTTGCTCCCTGAAGCACCTCTCTTCTTCTTGCCCTTTGGGTCTTTTGAGGCATCATAGCCTAACCCAGCTTTAGCACCATCGGTCAGCTGAGAGAAACTTGTTAACTCATCAACCACTTGGGTAGATGTGTGTAACTTCTTCAGCTTATCCTCAAGATGCCCATTTGTTTCTTTCAGGACCTCAATTTCAGTGGTGTACTGAAGCACCAACTCTTCGTGAGCTTTCTCTTTTGAGATCATCTCAAGATCCCAAGCAGTTTGCTCAGCACAAAGGCGAGCTTGCCACTCAGTTTCGAACATCACTCTTAGAGCGATTCACTCAATCATCAGCTGTTCCTGAGTGACGAACAGATCAGTATCACGAGTCTCAATCAGTGAGCTGATTACACTTTTCAGTCTTTCCACCTCCAGTGGAGCTTCATCATGCTTGTTCCGAGCATGAAGCAACTCTTCCTGAAGATGTACCAATCTGAGGGCTTCCTCAGTATCTTTCACTCTGAGAGACTCAGTTAACCGATCGTTTTCCTCACTCAGTTGTGCATTCACATTCACTGTGTGAGTATGAGTCTCCTGCAGCCTTGAGAAGTCATCCATCAATTGCTCTAGAGTGAGCTGAAGGTCGAGTTCTCCAACTGAGTCTGAGCTAAGCTCAGGTGGGTGATCAGGAGATGAGGCAGAAGAACATACCTCATCATCTGCCATCAGGCAGAGGTCATCATACTCCTCATCGGAGAAAAGTTCAGGGGACCGGCGTCCTGGGCCATCTGAATCTGAGGAGTCCTCAGCAAGCATAGCTCTCCGGTCTGATGCCCTGAGCTCTCTCTTGGCTCTCCGATCCTCTCGCTCACGAGCACTGAGCTCTGGACAATCATACTAATAATGTCCGATCTTCTTGCTGTGGTAGCACTGATCTACATCAGAAGCAAACTTCTTGTCAGTGTACCTTTTATCTGATGAATCCCTCCTGCTCCCTGATGATCGTTCAGGTTTGGAGCTGGATCTTCTGGGCTCATCATCTCTCCTCTTCTCATCTCTGCGCTGCTCAGGCTCATCACGATCTCTCCTGGAGTCTGAACCCCTCCTCTCTTCCCTCCGGGGGCTCGATCTCCTGGGGCTGGAGTACCTGTGATCACAGCTGTTAGTATAAAATTTCTTATACCTTCCGAATCGAGAGGTCAGTTTCTCGAAATGCCGTGCCATCAGGCTGTATTCCAAGGCCAGCTCATCCTTGTTCATGTCCTTCAGAGACTTAGAGCCAGATCCAACCTCAGGCTCAGGAGTAGCATTAAGAGCCACGCTCTTCTCCTCTTCAGTAGTCTTCTCCTCACTGACTTCCGCACTGACAACACCTTTCTTCTTCCTCTTATCAAGGTCGAATTCCAGAGCCTTTAACTCTGAGAATAGGTGAGAGTGAGTAATGTTGGTGAGATCCTGAGTGTTTTTCAACAAGATCACTCTTGTGTCCCATCTTTCAGGGAGACTGTTCAGGATTTTAGAAGACACATCCCTCTTGGGAAACTCCTTCCCAAGGGTTGCTAGCTCGTTCATCATCTTCATGAACCGAGCTTCCATCTGATCGATGGACTCTCCCTCTAACATCCAAAAGGCCTCAAACTTCCTGATCTCAAGATCTCTCTTGTTCTCCTTGATATTCTCTGATCCCTCACTCATCTCCCTCAAGGTATCCCAGATCTCCTTTGCCGTCCTCAGGTGCATGAGCCTGACCGAATTCTCATAAGAAACGGTGTGGAGTATAATGTTCTTAGAAACATTATCCAGTCCGATTTGCTTTATCTGATCAGGATTAAACGCGGACCTCTCCACTTCTTCATCTCCGGCGGCTGGAACAGGAACATTGCCAGCAACGGGCCAGGTCATATAAAGATTCCTCATGAATTTGATCAGACCTTGCTCAATCACCAATGGCATCTGATCATGGATGGAGTAGAGATGTGCGAGTACCCTGAATTTCCAATAGTCATAATTATCAATAGAGAATTCAAGAAGACTGCCTTGAAGGTGCTTAGAGCCGGATGCCATGTATGCAAGTTTTCAGAAACAGATCTATTCAGTTGACCAACAAAAGTTTCTCCTCAGAAACTGTTGGTAAACAAAGTTAGTGGTCTTTTGAACCACTGCTCTGATACCACTTGTTGGTCCCGAAATAAGTATAATCAGTGTATGGGGGGAATACACTGATGTCAGATTTTTCTGAAAGACTCAGAAAAATGCTCTAACACGCTCAGTCAGGATTTCCTGAATTACTCAGTAAGCTGAAGGTCCACAGGGGCAGCAGGGACAATTCAGTAACGAGTCAAATAAGCTGAGTGTGAGTAAAGTGCTCAAAACCTCAGTAGAGATAACAAACCTACTGACCGCTCGGAAGCTAGTCAGTTGGACTACTATCTCAGTAAGCTAGAGTACGTGCAGAAGGTGAGCCCTTAGTTTCTACTCATTTTAGTTTCTGAAAATGTTTTCTCTGAGTTTGCTTAGTAAACTGGTGGTTAAGGCTGAGTGCACAGTATTAAGATTCAGGATGATTGATTCAGTCCTAAATAAAAGAACAATGCAGAATGTTCAGTTTAGTATGATGACAGTCATGATCCTGAACAAGAATGTAAATCAGCACACAAGGGTCTTTTTAACGTGGTTCAGAGATAACCAACTCCTACGTCCACGACCTGATTTAACAGGAAGTTATCCTCAAAACCCTGAGGATAGGTACTTGGTTTTACGTGCTAAGGGACACGAATAGCCAACTTCCTCTCTTAGGAATTGACCCCTAGGCATTTTACAAGTCTCAGTCCTTCTAACTAACTAATCTCACACCCTGAGTGGTTTGGTATTCTTGGTTTCCAACTAAGATAGCTCTAGCAATACAAAACAAAGCTAGATATTAGAGCTATCGATCTAAGCAAATATAGTGTGAATCCTACTACAACACTAGGGAAATTTAATTGCAGTATGTTGTTCAAAGTATGCTTTGAGTGCTTGGATTCTTGAGAGCTTTCACTTGGAAATTTCCCGTTAGCCTTGAATGGGTGCAAGGCTCTCAATATTTATAGGCAAGATTCAAAATAGATCCGTTGGAGTAGATCTAACCAAATCTTTCCTATTTTAGGGTGGTTGCAGGCTAGATCTAACCAAATAGCCTCTGAGACGTATTAAATGCCGCATTAAATGCTGCGCTGACTCTGTACATGCGTCTCGAAAGATCATTGTCGCTCTGTTCAAACGGCTAGTTGACCTCTGACATTTGTCCTTCCTCGTACATTCAATACTCTGAGTCTCTTGTTAATAACTCAGCCTGAATGTTTATCTTTATCGGAGACTTACTGACATTCTCTTTGTCTCTTATCCCATAGCATAAATAACCTTTTTGCTTTGGACTTATATGATTCAGGTAAACTGAACCAATGCCCAAGTCAGGTCTTATGTGCGTTCAGCACAGCCTGATAGGTTATTCAGCCCAGTATGTGTAATCTTTTTGCTTTGGACTTACATGAGTCAGATAAACTGACTCAAGGCCTAAGTTAGGTCTTATGAGCATTCAGCTCAGCCTGATAGGTTATACTTACTCTTCACTGGCTAAGTTCTGTCCTAAGCATGCTTAGTGTACTCAGTAGAATCATCAGCCAATGGTACTTCTGGATTGTCTTCAGGATGGATCATCAGGTTTCGGTCTTCAGCTTCAGTTCAGGCAATCTTCAGCAAGACTTACTCTGATTTCTTCAGGATGGATTGCACTTCAGACTTCAGTAAATTGGGTCGACTCCAATATCCTTCAGTGTTCAACACGTTCCCCCTAAACTGAATCCCTAGCATGATGATTAGGGTCTTAATTGCATGTTTTTGCATCCATTTCTACATGGTTTTGATGTGCATATGTTCAGATTTGACCCTAAAATGCTTTACTTTGTGCATTTAACCCTTTGTGGCAAGAAAATGTGTTTTGTAGTGAAAACGAGCAAAAATCGGCAAGAGACGAGCAAGTTCGTAAAAGTATAGAAATTGTGAGTTGATCCAATGGGGGCAAATGATATACCATGTGGAAGAGTTCGAAGAGAGGGTCGCAACGGAAAAAGAATAGAGTCAATCAGAGCTCTAGAACTCAAGATATGAAGAAAACGAGGAAGTCAAGGATCTATCGGACAAGTCGAGGCCGAGCTCGAGCGCAGCCAGGCCAGACTCATGTGACCATGAGCCTGCACTCGTGTGACACACCTCTGGTTCGGGCGATGAAGGCTCGCACGAGTGCTCAAACGAGCCTGCACTCGTGCGAGGTGGCTCTGGTTCGGGCGAAATCAAGCCACACGAGTGCTCACACGAGCCAGACTCGTGTGGTCATATGCATGGGCTCGTGCGATGGTTTGGATGGTCCCAATTTCGAGGGCAGTTTCGTCTTTTCGCGCGTTTATTGAAGGGCATTTTGGACCAAGCATTGTGAGCACTATAAATACTTCAAGGATCAGATTCTCAAGGCATAATCCAAGTCACATTAGTTCATAATCATAGTGAGATTCTTAGATTCTTAGTTCATAACCACCACCTCAACAATCCTACCACCATCCATACCATTATCCCTATCCTTATTATTCTCCCTGTCCATATCCATACTCATATCCTTCTCCTACTTCCAAAAGTAAGGAAAAAGAGGTAGAAAAAGAAGAGAAAGAGAAAGATGAACAAAAAGAAGACATATATAATCTAATTGATAGATTTCTTGAAGAGAATCAAGATTTGAATGAGGAAGATTTCAAGATAATCTTGCATTACAATGATAAAGGGTCTTATGATCCTTCTTCTTTCACTATTCATTCTATATCTCTTAATATGGACATTTATGATTCTACTTCTTGTGTTAGACTTGATAGGAATGAAGGAGAAGATGCAGGAGAAAAAGAAGGGGAGTATGATAAAGAGGACTCCATTGTGGAGAAGAGGATTGAAATTATTCAACTCGTCAAAAAAGAGGAAGAGGAATGTCCACTCATGGACATGAACAAGATCAAAGATGAACCTCAAGATAAAGTGGAAGAGGAGCCTAAAAGTGAAATGAGCATTTATTTACCTTTGGACTCTTCTACTATTGCTTATGTTGATAATATTGTTTATATTGATTTCGTCTTGCCTCTTGATATAGTTGATAATAAGATTGAGTTGAGAGTCTTTTTAAATATTTTTGATAGTCGGAAAAGGGGGTGGATAGGAATGATGAGGAAAGAAGAGGAGAATAATTGTGCTTATAAGTTTAAAATGGTAAGGAAAGTAGGAGTTTGGGGACGAAATCCTACTTGTTTCCTTGATCATAATGCTATGAGATTAGAGTTAGATGGGGAGGATGACAAATATCCTTGGCCATTTAGCTAACATTGGTGCGTCCGGCTAGGGGACGTTAAATCCAAGCGCTAGATGGGAGGCAACCCACCCTTATATCCTTCAACTACCCTTTGATTAGTTAGATTTTTGTATTGTTTTCATGATTTTGGATTAGGAAGTAAGTTGTGATAATTTCACTTTTGATTTTTACTTGTGCTTGAATGATAGTTTGGGGGAGTTTATATTGAGCTGGTTGGATAGGTGTTGGATAGTGTTGTGCATGATTATACTTGGATGTGTGCTTAATTGCTTAGCTATTGCCATATTCATCATTCTTTTCCAAACTTTTAGGATTTACAATCCGAAAAAGTTTGGGGGGGTGTGATCATTCTTCATATGGGTTATTTCATATTGATTGATGATGTTTGTGGTGTTTAAAAATTGTTGGAAGTGGTGTAGAAAAATTAATTTTGAAATTGAGAAAAAATTGCTCCGACCGAGCGCCGGTCCACTGGCGACCGAGAGCCGGCCTACTAGCGTCCGAGCTTTTTGCTACGACTTGGGATTTTAATTCCCGCTCGGTCAGTAGGCATCATCAGCGTCCAAGCACCGGACTAAGGCCGTCCGAGCGCTGTTCAACTGGCGACCGAGCGCCGACCAAGAGGTAAGGTGATTTCGTCATTTTTCTTGTTTCGGCTACACTTTCTTCCTACACCATTGTACACCATTTTCCACACACAAACACACATATTTTACACCACATTCTTGCACAAACACTTATCCAAAACACACGAGAAGAGGAGAGGAAATTCTTGTAACTCAAGCTCTACATTTCTACTCTTCACCTCCTTCCATAGGTATGTTTTCTATACTCCCTTCATACTTATGCTTGATACTTGCTTCCTTTTCCTCATGTTAGTTTCTTCTTTTGTAGATTGCTATTTTGAGCTTAATTGTTGATTCTTGGTATTTGCTTTGTGATGGATTATTAATGACTTTGATCTTATGGTTGATGATGCTTAGGAGTTTGAGCTTTATGCTTGTGCATTGCTTGATATTGTCCCCACTTCTTGGCCAAACTTTTTAGACCTATGGTCCAAAAAAGTTTGGGGGGTGTGATCGTTTTGCCATTCTCTTCGCAATGCTATTATCATGATTGATTTTTAGTGCTTCTATGATGTTTTGGACCTTATGCTTATATGATGCTTGTTTTGCTTGTTATTCTTGGCCATATTGTTGTTTACTTTGAGTAGTGAATGAATGAGATATGTTTATTGTTGTGTGGATGAGTTGAAAGTCTTGATTAGTGTAGTGGATTTATTGCTTGATTCTTGTTCTATCTTAGATACTTTTGATTTCATGATTCTTGAGATTTCATTGATATGAGCATTTTTGATATGATATGAGTCTTGATCAACCATGTCCCGTGAGATTTGAGCCAAAATTTACCCGTTTCAATCTTGAACGGATAACGTTATTCTTGATGTGAGTTCCACACATGTGCATTATACTCTATAACTTGGCTTTAATCTTATTTGAGGCTACATTAGATAATGATTTCACTTGAGATGATCTATTATTTGAGGCTACATTTTCTTTGATCTATATTGCCCCTCTTAGCCCTATGAGCCTACCATTGATATTGATATCCTTTGCTACCAATTTTGTGCTTATAATCCTTTCATTTGGCTAACCGCACTTTAAGCTATTTTCCTTCCTGTTTGGAACTCTCTTGTCCTTATGATTAGTAGAGTGAAAAGAAGGAAGGAAGATTGGTGATATGATGAAGAAATTGGTGGCCAATGTGGAAAGAAATCCTATGCATGGATTGAATTGAAAAGAAGGCTCAAAGGCAAGTGCTAGCAAGAAATTGAAAAAAGTTTGACTTTTCATGAAAGTTTGGTCAAGTTTGAATCAAGTGCTGTGAGTATGTTCACAACTTTGCAAAAAAAGGGAAGAATTATCTTAGAAAATGTGATTTTGAAATAGCATGAAGATGAGATTGCTATTTGCATGAAGACATGATTTACATGATGATTCCTTCTATGCTTTACTAATCATACTTAGTCACTTTTATCCATATTTTCCTTCGTTACCAAAGAGCCAACACTACAACCTTTAAAAGTCCTCATTGATGTGTGATTGAATTGTCATTCCAAGTGGTGGAGAATGTAGACTTGAGCAGAGCCTATGGTAGTATTTGTATCATTGTGTGATGAATGAGAGAGCTTAAACACTTGAGTGTTGAGTGAAACACCTATCTTGAGAGGATCATGACTCATTGACTTGATTTTGTGCTCATTGATATGATTTTGATAGTTGATTGGATGATATTGTATCTTAGATTTGCTAGATATTGAGTGATGATTCCATGGCATTGATCTTGTGCTTGATGCTTCATACATACAATTATTCCCCTATCTTATCGCTTCGTTGCTCGAGGCCGAGCTACAATCTAGTTTGGGGGGTGTGATTAGGGTCTTAATTGCATGTTTTTGCATCCATATCTACATGGTTTTGATGTGCTTATGTTCAGATTTGACCCTAAAATGCTATACTTTTTGCATTTAACCCTTTGTGGCAAGAAAATGTGTTTTGTAGTGAAAACGAGCAAAAATCGGCAAGAGACGAGCAAGTTCGTAAAACTCCAGAAATTGTGAGTTGATCCAATGGAGGCAAATGATATACCATGTCGAAGAGTTCGAAGAGAGGGTCACAACGGAAAAAGAATCGAGTCAATCGGAGCTCTAGAACTCAAGATATGAAGAAAACGAAGAAGTCGAGGATCGATCGGACAAGTCGTGGCCGAGCTCGAGCGCAGCCAGGCCAGACTCGTGTGACCATGAGCATGCACTCGTGCGACACACCTCTGGTTCGAGCGATGAAGGCTCGCATGAGTGCTCACACGAGCCTGCACTCGTGCGTGGTGGCTCTGGTTCGGGCGAGATCAAGCCACACGAGTGCTCACACGAGCCAGACTCGAGTGGTCATATGCATGGGCTCTTGCGATGGTTCGGATGGTCCCAATTTCGAGGGCAGTTTCGTCTTTTCGCGTGTTTAATGAAGGGCATTTTGGACCAAGCATTGTGAGCACTATAAATACTTCAAGGATCAGATTCTCAAGGCATAATCCAAGTCACATTAGTTCATAATCATAGTGAGATTCTTAGATTAGAGAGAGAGAGGTAGTTACTTGTGGGTTTCTAAAGATTTCTTCTCACAAATTCTTAGATAACTTTTGATCTACCGCTTTGATCATTGATCCGTTAATTCCTGCATTCTCGTCTGGTCTAGGGCTACATTCTCACCGATTGAATTTTAATTTCCATTGTCGGATTGCTAATTAGCATTTTAGAGGTAAATTGTATCTTTCCAATTTTCATTGTAATAGGTAATTCTCTTTACATTTCTTGCTTAATGATGATTGTTCTTAGCTTAATTGTTCTCATGTTTACTCAATTAGCCATGAGCTAATTGCTTTATGTGTTAGTGTATGATTCCTATGGAGTAGTGTAGTGATATGTTGATCTTTTGAATGCTTTGAGTTGTTGTATGATCAATTCTCTACATTGATGGATTGTATGAATACTTGCATGTGTAGATGATAATTAGGGCCATTAGGGAGTTAGTCTCTTGCGAAAGTAGAGCTATTTTCCTAAACTTTCTTGTATTAAGGCCAATGCATATCAAGTGTTTTATAAAATTCCTAAGATAGTGAGAATTATCTATAGTGAATTAGATGAACAATTAGAGGCTTTGATATGTTATTAGGGAAACCTTTTGCATGTTGGAGTGGCTTGCCATTGATTGTACACAATCTCATTGCATGATAAAGTGATGCTTAACTACATGAAACATAGGATAGTACACTAGCACATATCTCTCACATTTGCTCACTTTGCGACCCAAGGTGGTAGGTAGTTTACTTCTTTGACGCATTAGTAGACGATAGATACCTTTCCCCTTTATTGCTTTGTTAGCTAGCCAATTGAAACAACGAATTTTCCTTACAAGTCCCCGTCTCCTTTGGGTTCGATATATTTTAAAACTTGGTCAAGCTTACCACGCTAATAGCGAACACGTACACTTGCGTGAGGACTCATTTACACCGAACACCTGACTATCCTGAACTAGACTATCCCGAACAACTGTACTTAGGCAAATTCATTAGGGGTTTTGGGATCTAATCAAAATACTCAGATTGTCCCAACAATCACTAGCTCATTGTTTTCACCAACTAGCCTGATCTGATCATCTGTCAGTCCCCTGATCAGTTCATCCTTTACACAGATCTGACACTTGAGTGTTTCCACTTCATTTGTCAGGGCAATGGTTTGGGATGCTGAAGCAAGGTTTGCCTCATTCTCAGACTGAGCTAGCTTAGATTTCTCAGTGGCTAGCTTCCTCTTTTCTTCCTCAAGAGTGAGGTATGCTTCTTGTAGCATGGAGAAATCAACCATCAATTGTTCTAATGAGAACTGAAGGTTGAGGTCCCCTGCTGACTCTGAGCTAGGCTCAGGTGAGTGTTCTACCAATTGACAAGGGTGGGATTGTACATCAGGTTCCTCATTGGCCATGAGGCAAAGATCATCATCACTACTATCAGTGAACATCTCCTCAGATGAGCTTGCAGCTTGCTCATATTCTGCCACCATTGCTCTTCTTTCCAATCTCCTGTCCCTCTGGGCTTGCCTTTCCTTTCTCTCATTTGTACTCAACTGAGGGTAGTCATACTAGAAGTGCCCTGTCTTGTTGCACTGGTAGTATCTTTTGGTATCATCATCATCAGCTTCTTCTTTGTCCTTCCTTTTGGAATCTGACTTTGAGGTGGATTCTTCACATTTGTGATTTCTCCTATATTCCTTTTCAGACTCCTTCTCATCTCTTGGAGTAAATCTGGATTTCTTATCCTTGGGGTCCTGATATTATCTCTTGTACTTTCCAAATCTTGAATTCAGTTTTTCAAACCTCGTTTCTAGTAGGTTCATCTCTTCTTTCAGCTCAGCTTTTCTCTGTGATTTGCATGGCTTGTTGACCTTCTTGATCTTGGCTGGTTCAACTTCAGAACTGCTTGCTTTGAAAGCTACTCCTTTCTCAGATGAGGAAGATTATTCTGTAGCTCTTTTTCTATTTAAATCAAACTCATAGGCCTTGAGTTTTGAGAATACTTGTTGCATGGACATGTTGGGCAAGTCCTTGGTGTTCTGCATCATGAAAGAATAGACATCCCACCTAGGTGAAAGTCCCCTGAGTATTTTGAGAACAGCCTCCCTCTTGGTATAAACCTTTCCAAGGGAGTTTATCTCATGCATGATGTCAGTAAACTTGCCATCAAGTTGATCAATGGTCTCATTTGATTACATTGATAATTGTTCATATTTTTGTACAGACACTAACAATTTATTTTCCTTGATTTTGTCAGTGCCCTCACACAGGAGAGCCAAAGTGTCCCAGATCTCCTTTGCAGTTGTGCAATGAACAACTCTTCCCATGACAGAGTCAGGGATGGTTGTGTATAGTATGTTCATTGCTACAAAGTTGAGATTGTGTCTCTTCCTCTCATCAGCAGTGAAATCATCTTCATCTTTAGGCCACTCCTCTCTAGGATCATTGATCTGAGCTTGTGTGATCCTAGGATTAGTAGTCATAAAGACAAAGGGACCTCTGGTAATGACCCTGAGCATTTCATCATGTACACAGGCTAGGTGAGCCCTCATCCTAATATTCCAGAAGTCATATCCATCCACTGAAAACTGGGGCAGCTTGTGATGCGATAACTGGTTGAGAGGATTGGTTTCCATGTTGGAGTCTAAACTCCCAACAACATTGCCATTGGCTCATGTGGCTGTGTTCCCTGTGTTAGTTGATCCTTCTGCTTAAGTAGTTATTTTTGAAAATTCTCTGAAAAGGGTTAGTCAAATCAGTTCAAGTGACCACTTTGATATGGCCAAGCAGTGGTTCTTAGAACCCCTGCTCTGATACCACTTGTTGGTCCCAGATAGACAATAACATGTGTATGGGGGGGGGGGAATACACCTGTTAGTACAGATTGTTGGTCCCAAAGGCAGGTTTTGAGGAAAGAAACACTAAATCAAGTTTAGAAGGGGGGGTTGAATAGACTTGATAGGTTTCAAAATCTTTTTCGAATTGGCTTAATTTTTAAAACAGCAGACTACTTGAGATAGTCTGGTTTTGAAAATTGTGCGCTGTGTATTTTTTAGTGCGGAAACATTTTTGTGAAAACCGTTCTTAGTGATTTGTGCACAGATAAAGAACAGAATAGAAAGAGCACGAGACACACGAATTTATAGTGGTTCGGACAAAAGGTCCTACTCCACTCTCCACAATCCAACTGGCCTTGTGGGTCTCTCCACTATCTTTCTCACTCACTCACTTACTCACTTCGAGAGTACTACTCTCTTACAATAGTCTTATGCTAAAAGCAATCGACGTCTAACAGCTTTTATAAAGCTTAAAATGGATTAATATTGAGTAAAGGTTTTTTTTTAGCACGAGTGAAGATTTTGACAGAGTTTTGGCAAGCTTAAATGCGTGTAGAATAATATATGAAATCTTCACTTTAACTCTTATTTACAGGTTCAAATCAACTAGTCGTTAGAAGGACTAGAGATCTGAAATCCCATAAATTAGGAATCAATCAATCATTGAGATTGATTGAATCTCCTTCTTGATTCCCGAAAATCTTCACGAACCTTATTCAATCAAGTTTGTCCCCTTGATTGATTGATCTTTTATTCTGGGAATCTCTCATTTATCGCAAGTCAACCCTTGTGTGATTCCGTAGAATCTGGGTTGAGCACAAGACCTCAGCTGATCTGTCTCCTCAGCTGGTGTACTGGTCTGCTGGTATTCGGACCTCAGCTGATGTTCTAGTCTGCTGGTCTGCCCCTCAGCTGATATCTTTGGGCCTAGTCTGCTGCTTTGGTCCTTAGCTTATCTGATCCTCGTCTTGTCTGTGACATGCTCTTCAGCTGATCTTCTTACATCAGCTTATCTGTCTCCTCTGCTGTTTTGCTTCCAGGTACTTAGTGTCATCTACTCTAGTCTTTTGTCTTCTGAAATCTGCCAAGTCTTCAAAGCCTTAGCTGGTCTTCTTTTCTATGAATGCTTTGGATCTTCTAGGTAGCAAAGTTGGTTCCCCTTTACAAAAACCTATCTAATCCTAACTATTCATCAGCTGACTAACAGGTTCAGCTGGTCCTATTACAAGCTGGATGGTTTATTATATCATCAAAACTTCTAACAAGAATATCCTAACAAATTCCCCCTTTTTGATGATATCAAAACCAACTCAGCTGATCTAAAACCATACGCATATTTAATCAAGATCAACATAGGACAGAAAAGAAGATCTTTAGGTAAGATCTTTCAGACAGAAAGTAAAGAGCAACTGACAACAAGAAGTTGTCTGGAAAACATAAACTTCATTAAGCAGAGAAAGAGTTACAAGGAGAATAGGATCCTAACCTCAACTGACTCAGCTGGCCTATTACATTACCAAGGATTTCCTGTTGTCCATAGGCAGCTGCATCCAGTCAAGGAATCTCTTCTCAACAGCCTTCAGAGTAGATACAGATGTATCAGGGAGGGTTGAGAGAAAGCGCGTAACCATCTACAACCAGATCTTCGTAATCTCTACCCAGTCGATATTACCACTCTCATCAGTTGGCGTGGGAAAGTACTCCAACTCAGGTAATTCAGGCTGAACATCCACTCTGAGCATTATTTCAGAAACAGCCTTGAAGAAGATTTGAAAGTGTTCCTCTAACCATGTTCTAAACTCAGCATTCTTCTCCCTTTCTCCTCTTGTATCTTCTCCTCTGAGCACATAGAATTGGATAAAGGACCTTGCCTTTATTGTCTTCCACATGTCAATCTGGTCAGACGACATATCCTTATAGAACATCTCTATCGGACCATCCACAAGAGGATCATTGGGATCTCTCACATACTTTCCACCCTTCTTCATTCTGGACTGAGGTAGTTTACCTTCTTTCTTCAACCTCCTCTGATATCTCCTTTCCAGTTGATCATTCATTTCCCTTTCATATCTCTTATTCCTCTGCTCTGGAGTTTCCTTCTCAGCAAACTGCAATTCCTTAGCAAGCTTCTCATCAAGCTCAGTGTTCATAACCCGTTTCTATTTTTCCTTAGCTTCAGCAGCCTCCTCTTGCCTCTGCATAGCTTCAACTATCTTCTGATCTCTCAACTCTTGTGTTTTCTGCTGGGCGATTTTCCTATCATTGATATAATCTTCAACACTCTGTATCCTAGCAGATAGAATGCCATTATTGTCTACCAGCAGATCCTTCAGCAGGGCCATCTGTTCCTTCAAACTTGCAGTCTCAGCTTGCAAGGCAGCAATATCAACTGAGTTCTTCTCTTCCCCCTTTTTGATATTATCAAAAGCAGAAGAAGAGGGAAGTGAAGTGGGAATCTTCTCAACAACAACTTTGAGGTCTGCTTGACTATCCTTGCAATCAGTCTGATCGTGTCATACTCAGCAGAGAGGGCAGCTGTGGCATCATCAGTGAAGGCCTAAGCCTTTTATTCAAACCTCTTGCGAGTGAAGTACAACTCCTTTCTGGTGACATAAAGACCATCCTCAAGACTTTCCCTCAACTTGTTCCTGTGATCCAGCAGGACTTGGTGGACATGCTTTTCTATCAGTGAGGGAGCAGCAGTCTTGGCCGCTAGCAGAGTCGGCTTGACCTCCCTGATATGATCATCAAAATAAGCCTTCATTTGATCCATAATATCAGGAGTTACCTGATCAGCTGGGCAAATCACAAAATTCTCTGCTGGAGGAATGAATTCTGACTCCACCGTTTCTGGGCAATCCAAGGCCACTCCATCCTTGAGCAGCAGAGCCCATGCAACCTTGCGAAGCTCTATCGGTGTAGTCAGCTGAGATGGAGCCTTAATCTCCAAGGCATCCATTAAGATTTCCTCCAGTAGGTAAAAGTAGCTTCACCCATCTCCTTCTCCAACTCGAGGAAGAATGTCACTGGGCCCTCTCTCGCCTGAGCCCAAGCGAGGCCATCAGCCAGCAGAACCTGATGAGCTGTATAGTTGGTGATCTCAGGGATGTAAAGAGCAAGATGAGCATGGGCAGTAATGACCATGCCACGTTCGAGGGGCCCTTTGCATCGGAGGTGGGATAGTCTGGCATTTTGGGCAAGTTCAGTGTGGGAGTTAAGGTTGTCTAGGTTTATGGGTTCTTAGGTAGGAAGTGTGAGGGCAGCTGGTGGCTCATTAGAGGTAGCTATCTCCTCTGGTTCATTGCCAACTGGATTTTGTGAGGGAGAGGGGTCAGCTGGAGGTGTGGAGTGTGTAGGAGGTTGGGATAAAGGGGATTCATGAGAGGAAGGTGTTTGTGAAGGTGAATGTGGGGGCTCAGATGAGGGAGAGGGTTGAGCTGACCTGATGGGATCGGCTGCGATAGGTGAGTCTGCTGATGGTGCCTCCTCAGAGAAGTGTATCACTTCAGTCTCAGCGACTGATGGCTCTGCTGACTCCTCCTCTTCTGATTCCTTCTCTTCTTCACCAGAATCAGAAGCTGACTTTTCTTCTGAACTAGTCGCCTCTGCTGACTCTTTCTCTGCTGGTTCCTCTTCTTCATCAGTTGGCTCATCTACCAGCAGAGTAGATTTTGCAGCTGATGAGGTAGCAGCTGGAGACTTCTTCTTCTGCTCAGAGGAGCAGTATCATCCTCATCAAAGGACAATTTCCTTTGAACAGGTGTAACATCCCTCTTGGACTTCTTTCTCCTGTCAACCCTAGCAGTAGGCTCAGCAGCCTTTCTCTTCTGCTTCTTCTTGACACCAGCAGAAGGACCCTGAGCAACTGGTACTGGGTCAGCTACAGAATCCGAATCAGCAGGTCCAATGACATCGAGATTGGTTCCCCTAAGGAACTTGGTGTGATTGTACTCAACAATCCACTCACCATTCCATATGTGCTCTAGCAGCAGATGCCTCAAGATTATGGTAATCTTTGTAGCCATAGAACATTTTGACTTCAGCCTGTACATCTGCTGACCGTTCACTACTTCAGCAACATATCTCTTGGACTTCTGCTCCAAGCGAAACCACAGCAGACTTACCCAATCTGTTGGAACTCCATCTAAGATCGTTCGAGCCACACTAAGGCGAAGTTTGGTTAGGGCATCCAAACTCCCCTGCTCTGCAAGGATGACCTTGGTCACCACATCCATTAAAAACCTGAACCTCCTCCTTAACATATTTTTCTTCAGATTTGTGGTTTTATCCCGCTGGCTCCTCCTCGCCATTGTTTTGAATGTAGTCAAATAATCAGCCTCTTTGTAGGTATGGGGTTGAACACAAGAGGCAGAAATACTAAAAATTTGAGCAGCAACATCCTTGGATAAGACTACTGTTTCACCATCAACAAGAGAACCAATGGTGTTAGGACTGAACTGGGCTTTGAGTAGAAACTGGAAAGCATAGTAGTTCAGGGTCTTGTGGTCGGGTAGCGTCATGGATATGAAGGTTTGGAGATTATGATGTTAGAGGAGATTTAGAATTTCTTGAATCTCTGGAACTCGTGTTGTATCGTAGTCAACACACATCTCGGCATACATCTTTTCGAGCATCTTCTTAATCGCATCATCATCCATAACTTCAACACAAATATTAGAGAGACAGAGAGAATTTGCAGACTAGAAAATAGAGAAGATAGAAGAATTTCGGAGCGGAAAGGTTTTTAGAAAGAGGGTTGATGGGTATTTATACAAATTGGAGGAGATGAGCAGTTTTTCCAAATTAAAACCGATCAATTTAGATCGTGGATTGGTATATTGCATCACATAAATCAAAGGGTCCAGATTGAGTAACCTTTGAGAATTTTTAGGGGTGATGCGTAAGTATCAGGTTTCGAAAAAGTTTTTTAGCCGCCAAAAATTCTGCCTTTTAGTAAAAAGGTAATGATTAAAAACTTTTGTGATGTAATTTGGGCGGTGAGAAATTAATTACCACTGACACTTTATTTTGAAAATGTAATAAATCCCCAAATTTTCGAAAGTAAAAAGATTTAATTGCCAATTTTCTAAAATCAATTTTAGAAATTAGGGATTTATCGGATATTTGAAAAGATTTTATCAAATTAGTTTTAAAACAGATTTGAAAAACAAAGAAAGAGAAAACTTATCAAATAGCTGACGTCGTAATAACAGCTGATAAGAGTAATCTTCCATAAAAAATTCTTCTGCTCATCTGGTATCAACTGATATGACTTAGTTGGAGGGACTTGGCCTTGTCTTACTTTCTTCAGTTATACCTGTATCAAGTTAGAAGTAACAATATAGGAAAAGAAACAAGAAAGCACTAAAGAGACATACCAGATCAGCTGACTACCTCAGTAGATTCCCCCTCAGCTGATTACCAGCTGACCACTAGAAACCCTTTTTCTCCCTTTCTAAAGAACTTCTACTCCATCTACCATTCCTAACTCAGTTACCAATTCTCTGAATGTTACCTCTGCCAAAGGCTTGGTAAGGACATCTGCTCTCTGCTTCTCTGTGTGAATCTTCTCCATCCTGATGTCTCCCTTCTCAGCATGGTCTCTAAGAAAATGATGTCTTATGTCCACATGCTTACATCTGGTATGGAGAACTGGGTTCTGAGTAATGGCTATTGCACTTGTGCTATCACAAAAGATAGGTATCTCATCTGTGATCACATGGTAGTCCCTCAGCTGTTGTCTGATCCAGAGCAGCTGAGAGCAGCAGCTACCAGCAGCCATGTACTCTGCCTCTGTTGTGGAAGTAGCTACTGAGGTCTGCTTCTTGGAGAACCAAGAGATCAACTTACTTCCTAGAAAATGACAAGTGCCTGAGGTTGACTTCCTATCAATCTTGCACCCTCCATAGTCAGAATCTGAATACCCACTCAGCTGAAAATTGTCATCAGCTGGATACCAGAGGCCCAGATTGGAAGTACCCTTCAAATACTTCACAATCTTCCTAGCTGCTTCCAGATGAGATTTCTTGGGATTGACCTGAAATCTTGCACACACTCCTACTGCAAAGCTGATATAAGGTCTGCTGGCAGTGAGATACAACAGAGAACCAATAAGTCCTCTATATTGTGTCTGATCCACTTTCTCACCAGCCTCATCTGGATCCATACTAAAGTTTGCCATCAAAATCTTAGCATCTCTGCTGCTACTGACTCTAAACTTTTCCATAAAGTTCTTGGCATACTTAGCTTGGCTTATGAAGGTTCCATTGGACATCTGCTTCACCTGAAGTCCAACGAAATAGGTCATCTCCCCCATCATGGACATCTCAAACTTGCTTGTCATCAGTCTGCGAAACTGATCACACATCTGCTTGTTGGGGGAGCAAAAGATGATATCATCCACATAGATCTGCACCAAGAGGATATCATCACCATCTTCCTTTCTGAACTAGGTCTTGTCTATCTTGCCTTTGCTGAATCCACTATCCAGCAGAAATTGAGACAATGTATCATACCATGCTCTAGGTGTCTGCTTTAGTCTATATAAAGTCTTCTGCAACCTATAGACCTTATTTCCAACCTCAAATCCTAGTGGTTGTTCCTCATATACCTCTTCTGACAGGATTCCATTCAGAAAAGTTGATTTGACATCCATCTGATATACCTTGAACCCTTTAAAAACTGCATAGGCCAGAAACAATCTGATGGCTTCTAGTCTGGCCACAGGAGCAAATGTCTCATCATAGTCAATCCCCTCTGACTGTGAATACCCCTGGGCTACTAGCCTTGCTTTGTTTCTCACCACAACATCATTTTCATCCTTCTTGTTCTTGAAGACCCACTTAGTGCCTATGACCTTATGATGTTTGGGCCACTCCACTAGAGTCCAAACCTCTTGTCTTGCAAACTGGTTTAGCTCCTCTTGCATAGCTACAATCCAGTTTGGATCTTCAAGAGCTTCATGGATATTCTTGGGTTCTATCAGAGACACATAACAGCTGGATTGAGCACCCAAGTTTAGTTTTCTTCTGGTCGGAACACCTATACTTGGATCTCCTAAGATCTGCTCAGCTGGGAAGCCAGACAACTTCTTTTTACCCCTCTGAGGTGCCATGGTCTTCTCTGCTTGGGATTTATCTGATATTCCCCCTTGGTTAGTGTCAAGAGTCAGTGTCCCATCATCTGGTGCTGATGAGGGCTTATCAGCTGACTTGGGCTCATCTTCTGAATCTGGGTCTGATTCAATCCTAGGTACCACTACCTTAATCAGATCTGGCTTATCTTTCAGATTCAGTTGATCCATCTCATCTGCTAATTTCTCCTTGCTGTACTCATGAACAAATTCATCAAATACAACATGGGGTGATTCCTCCACACAAAGAGAGACCTTATTAAAGACTCTCTAAGCTTTGCTAATTTTAGAATATCCTAAGAATATTCCTTCAGCAACCTTAGCATCAACGGTCTTTAATTTGGTCTTTCCATTGTCATGGATGAAGCACCTACATCCAAAAATATGGACAAAAGAAAGGTTAGGGGATTTACCTTTGTACATCTCATAAGGAGTCTTGCCATGTCTCTTGACTGGTAGACACCTATTTTGAATGTAACAAGCAGTGTTGATGGCTTCTGCCCAAAATCTTTGAGGGGTCTGATATTTAGCTAACATGGTCCTTGCTGCCTCCTTGAGAGTTTGGTTCCTCCTCTCAGCTAACCCATTCTGCTGAGGTGTTCTGGCAGGTGATGTCTCATGCTGAATACCATTTTCCTTGCAATAGTAAAAAACAACAGAGTTAAGAAACTCAGTACCTCTATCACTTCTGATTCTGACTATGCTGAGGTCCAGTTCCTTCTGAATCCTCTTGAACAAATCCAGCATCTTGACCATAGTCTCATTCTTCTTGAACAAGAACACTACCCAAGTGAATCTTGTATAATCATCCACAACCACCAGTGTGTACTTCCTTCCACTGAAGCTAAGAGGTGAAACTGGTCCAAACAAATCCATATGAAGCAGCTGGAGTGCTTTTGTTGTTGAAGTGCTCTACACATCCTTGAATGAGGCTTTGGTCTGCTTTCCTTTCTGAGAGGCATCACACTTCTGCTCAGATGCAAACACCTCATTTGGTAGTCCTCTGACTAAACCCTTCCTTGCAACCTTGTTGAGAGTCTTGAAGTTCAGATGACCTAATCTCTTGTGCCAAAGCCAGCTGATCTCTGAGGAGCTTTTAGCAACCAAGAATGAATCAGCTGGACAGCTTGCAAAGTCTGCAAGATATATATTACCTCTTCTGAGGCCAGTTAGTAGCACCTGCTCATTTAAATCATTAATAACAAGGCAAGAGTTTTTAGAGAATCTTACTGAATATCCATTGTCACAGAATTGGGATACATACAGAAGATTGTGCATCAGCCCATCTACATAGTAGACTTCTTCAACTCTTGTTCCTTTGATCAGCAGAGTGCCAACTCCTCTGGTGACCCCAAAATTGTTGTCACCCAACACAATTCTAGGCCCATCAAGCGTCACAAAGTCCTAGAGGAGATGCTTTTCGAACGTCATATACTTTGAGCATCCGCTATCAGTGTATCAGACATGGCCCTTGGCTTCTCCTCTCTCTATTGGGCTAGAGTCTGCCTGAAATTAAAACTCAGGCTTTAGGTACCCTTTCTTTGGGTCCTGATTGGTTAGTTTCCACTTTCTGGATCCACAGGTAGAGGTCATCCTTATGAGGTTTAGGTGAACTCAACCTTCTACCATACTTGTCCACAAAGATCATCTCCCTCAGAGGATCTTTTCTGGGGCGATGAGTGATAACAGCAGGCTTGTAGGTGGACTGATCAGCTTGAGCCTCTGAATGACTCATATACTTTAGCCGGTGAAGGATTGCCAACTTTGGTTACGTTAAATGTAACCCAGGGTTGAGGTCTGTTTCACTTGAGCTTTCTCTGCTGAGATGGCCCAGGCTCATCATTCCTCTGCTGATTCTGCTGAGGTCTCCTTGTCTTAGCAGAGCTATGACTTGGATTCCTCTTCTGACCTTGGGACTTCTGAGCTTTAGACTTATGTTGGTTATCAGCAGGCTTCTGAGTTTTAGTACTCTTCTGCTCTGCTGAAACCTTTTGATCTCCAGCAGACTTCTGAGCTTTAGAGCTCTTCTGTCCAGCTGGGACCTTTTCTGTCCCTCTGCTCTTTTGCCCTTCTGTTACAGGTGCAGGCTCAGCTGGCCCTTTACCCTTCCAAGGATCCCTAATTAGCCCACTGCCACCTTTCTTCTTCCTTTTTGGTTTGGGTTTAGGATAACCAAGACCCCTTTTGTCATTCACAGTTTGTGAGGACTCAGCTATTTTAGACACGGCATGTTTTACCTTAGTTAGCTGGTCCACTTTCAGCTGAAGCTGCTGTGAATTTTTAATTGTCAGTTCATTCTGCTTGAAGAGTTCATCAAACTTAGCTGTCAGCCGATTATGTTCTTCACTCAAGACAGTGTTCTCAGAAAGTAGCTTTTCTATCAGCTTCTCCTGTTCCTCAAATTTTGCTATTAAGTCAGCAGACTTGTTAGCATGTGACAAATAGGATATCACTGGCAGTCTAGCACTTTCCAGATCCTGTCTTAAGCATTGAACTTCAGCTTTCAGACTAGAGTTCTCCTCTTCCAGCTTAGAACAAACTTTTAAGGAGGATTGGAGATCAAATAAAAACTTGTGTACATCTGACTCCATAGAGTAGGTAGAAGAGCAAGATGAGCTAACAGAGGGGGTAGGAGAAATTACCTCTTCTACCTTAGCCATACGGCAGATGTCTTCCTCTGACTCAAAGTCAGATGAAGATGAGGATGAGCTGATGTCCTGCTTCTCCTCCTCTGCCAGCAGAGCTCTCTTGTCAACAAATCTACGATCTCTCTTGATCCTCTTCTCCTCTCTCTCCCTTGGTGTAAGTAAAGGACAATCATAGCTGAGATGCCCTGGCTTGTTGCAAGAATAGCATACACCATCTCCTCCTCTCCTGGGACTTGGTTCCCTCCTTCTCTCTGGAGACTGGTATCTGGTCTCCTGCTCATCTGATGATCTTCTGGAATCAGATGACTTCTGGTACCTCCTGGAAGAATCACCCTTGTTCTTCTTCCAATGGGATCTATACTTCTGGAACTTGTTTGATATCTTGTCGAACTTCATGGTCAGCAAAGCAAGTTGCTCCTTTAAACTCATGTCCTCTGGAGTAGAGGACTTCTCTTGACTATCAGCTGCAGCTGAGAATGCAACATTCTTTGTAGTTGATGAAGTTGGAGTATCATCTTCTTGGTCTTCTTCTTGGATATCAAACTCATGTGCCTTCAGATGAGATAATAGTGTATGATGACTCATTTCAGATAAATTCTTTGTCTCCTTGATCACAGTCACCTTCACTCTCCATCTGGGAGTGAGGGATCTCTTAATTTTGTTGTTGATCTCCTTCTCCGAGTATTCCTTCCCTAAGGAGCTTGCCTTATTCAAGATGTTTGTCAATCTCATGTCAAGCTGATCAATTGACTCATCAGCTTTCATCTTGAATGTGTCAAAGGTGTAAAGAACGGCTTGGAGCTTGTTCTCCTTTATCTGATCAGTCCCTTCACACATTGAAGAGAGTTTTTCCTACATCTCTTTAGCTCTCTTGCAAGTCTTGATCTTCTCGATGTACTCTTTTGAGAGTGTCTCAATAATTTCAGTTCTTGCCACTTGATCTAAGTTGAAGATTTTTCTCTCTGCATCATTCAGTTCACTCTTCTTCTTCTCTGGCTTCCTTCTCTCGCTGATCTCAGCTTCTGGAGTCTTGCCATCACGAATGGCTCCAAGATGATTCTCCATTCTGAACTTCCAGTAGTCATAGTCTTCAATGGAAAATTCAGGCAGCTTCCTCGTCATGGATCCACTCTTCTTGTAGGAGGCCATATCTGCAAGTGGTTAAAAAAATGCGCACAAGTTTTTTTTTAAAAATAGTTTTCAGGGATATGTCCAGGTGACCACAAAAAACTTTCTCAGGCAGTGGTCTTTTGGACACACAGCTCTGATACCACTTGTTGGTCCCAAAGGCAGGTTTTGAGGAAGGAAACACTAAATCAAGTCTAGAAGGGGGGGTTGAATAGACTTGATAGGTTTCAAAATCTTTTTCGAATTGGCTTAATTTTAAAAACAACGGACTACTTGAGATAGTCTGGTTTTGAAAATTGTGTGCTGTGTATTTTTTAGTGCGGAAACATTTTTTCGAAAACCGTTCTTAGTGATTTGTGCAAAGATAAAGAACAGAATAGAAAGAGCACGAGACACACGAATTTATAGTGGTTCGTACAAAAGGTCCTACTCCACTCTCCACAATCCAACTGGACTTGTGGGTCTCTCCACTATCTTTCTCACTCACTCACTTACTCACTTCGAGAGTACTACTCTCTTACAATAGTCTTATGCTAAAAGCAATCAACATCTAACAGCTTCTATAAAGCTTACAATGGATTAATATTGAGTAAAGGTTTTTTTTAGCACTAGCGAAGATTTTGACAGAGTTTCGGCAAGCTTAAACGCGTGTAGAACAATTTATGAAATCTTCACTTGAACTCTTATTTATAGGTTCAAATAAACTAGCCATTGGAAGGACTAGAGATCTGAAATCCCATAATTTAGGAATCAATCAATCATTGAGATTGATTGAATCTCCTTCTTGATTCCCGAAAATCTTTGCGAACCTTAATCAATCAAGTTTGTTCCCTTAATTGATTGATCTTTTATTCTGGGAATCTCCCATTTATCGCAAGTCAACCCTTGTGTGATTCCATAGTATCTGGGTTGAGCACAAGTCCTCAGCTGATCTGTCTCCTCAGCTAGTGTACTGGTCTGCTGGTATTCGGACCTCAGCTGATGTGCTAGTCTGCTGGTCTGCACCTCAGCTGATATTTTTCGGCCTAGTCTGCTGCTTTGGTCCTTAGCTTATCTGATCCTCGTCTTGTCTGCGACATGCTCTTCAGCTGATCTTCTTACATCAGTTGATCTGTCTCCTCTGCTGTTCTGCTTCTAGGTACTTAGTGTCATCTGCTCTAGTCTTCTGTCTTCTAAAATCTGCTAAGTCTTCAAAGCCTTAGCTGGTCTTCTTTTCTATGAATGCTTCGGATCTTCTAGGTAGCAAGGTTGGTTCCCCCTTACAAAAACCTATCTAATCCTAACTATTCATCAGCTGCCTAACAGGTTCAGCTAGTCCTATTACAAGCTGAATGATTTATTATATCATCAAAACTTCTAACAAGAATATCCTAACACAGATTTTTCAAAATATTAATCTTTCAGCGGGCTTAAGAACACAGGTGACCTGTTAATACAATCAGTGGACTTTAAGGTCCCCTGATAGGTAACCTGAGTTTTTAATCAGAATTTAAATTTAGCAGCGGATTAAATGAATTTTGACAACTCACACAAAGGAAATAAAGTAATAAGAACACAAAGGATTTATAGTGGTTCGGAGTTAAACTTTCCTACATCCACTTTTCCTGATTTAACAGGAGAATTCCTTAACCTCAGGAATTCCTTGATTTAGAGTGCCAAGGTGCACTGATCAAGAACAACTTCTCTTGATCTCTAGGATTTTCCCTGAGTCCTAGTCCTCTCAAGATTTCAGACTGAGACACTACTCAGCTCACTTTCTACCAACTCACAACCTTGAACCTTTAATCGTTTAAGGACTTGAGTTTTCCAACTAAGGTTGAGTTAACCCTTTACACTGATGATCAAGATCTGGGCTGAGTTATCTCAGTAGACTTCTAAGGATATTACAATCTAAGCCTAATTACAGAGTTGAGCTCTAAACAATGTAAGCACTTGGGAAACTAGTGTGATTTCGAGTGCTTGAGAATTGAGATGAACTTTGGAGAGCTTTCGAATTTCAGATGAGCTTGATAGTTTCCCGTACTTAGCTTCTTCTTCAACTGTTATATTTATAGACATAATTTGAAAGACTATCCGTTGGAGAGATAGTTTCAAAATTATGCTATTTTGGTAGTCCAACGTTCTTCGAAATCTTTCTCAGATTTTGGATTGGTCAAATATGTTAATTTTGTAGTCCAACATTCTTCAAGATCTTCTTCAGATTTTGGAGAGTCAACTCTTAAACATTTAATGATTGTGAGCTCATTAAATGCCTTTTTAGAGTTAATGCAGCCGCCTTTGAAAAGTGTGCCTTCCTAGGGTGTTGGTTGCTTCTAAACCTGGTATTGATAGGTCTGTCTTTTGTGTTAGGTCAGTACATAGGTGGCAGCTTCTCATTGGTCTGTCTTTAATTGTTCATCAGTCCAGTCAAACGGTTATATTAAAGTCTTCTGTCTTTTCATCAGGTGACTTGAAACATTCCATTTGTTGCAACTAACACTTCATTTATGTGTTGCAATTACCTACATTATTGCTGAAGTGTATATAATGAATCAGGCATGTTCCTCTCAGGGGAGTTCTTCAGGTCACCTTTACTTAGTCCTCTGGGGTGTCTTTCTTCAGAGGTGGGTGTATCTCCTAACTCTTCATCAGGCTAGTCAGACCAACATCAGGCTAGTTCTGTCTATGGTAGCCTGATTTTTGTAACTTAGTTTCTAAGTTTTTGACATAGCCTCCTAACAGTTAGGCTATTTTTCTAAGTTTTACAACTCTTTAGCTTATTAGGGGAGTATTTTAGGATTTTATCAAAACTTTTTATTAATCATTTCCCAACAGATATTAACCAAGTCGCAACCATAAGGACAGAGAAAACACGTTATGCTCTGAATGACCAAGTTAGAGAACCAAAAGTGTGCTCAAATATGATAAAAAATATTGCAAGAGGTGAGCAATAAGAATTGGTCCTCATCTGTACTCATACGGATAAGAATAACTCATGGAAAGTGAGTAAAACAAGTTGTTGGCCTCAATATTGGGGGAGATGTTGGGCAATATTGTACCCAACATCTCAGCTGCTCGCCCACTAGCTTGGCATGAAGCATGCAGGAGACATGCTAGTAGGTGGTATGTGTAAGTGTGTAGGCAAGAGGTGGCAGAAGGATATAGCCACCACCTGCTACTAATTCTCCTATAAATATATGTATGTACTTATTACAGCGGGAGAGGAAAAATGGAAAATGTAACAAAATTCTTGCTAAAATAAAATTTGATGGTTTTGTTAATGAATTCAGTTGTTTGTAGCCACATAATCGTCTTGCTAGGTTTAATTCGTCAACACCAGGCTTTAATTTTACCGAACTAATTTTAGTTTTTGGTGTGCATCTTGTGTTAATTGAAATTACAGCTTGTGACAGTCATGCACCTTGGTGAGAAAACCCTAGATTTGGCGATCACTTATGTATAGCGAGTAATCGTGTTCAACTTCCAATAGGTTAACAATTGATTGTTGTATTGAGCAAACAATTACTCCAGTGGGCGAGCATCAAAGTTAATCAACTAATAAAAATAGGCGAGCAATGGTAGTATTGTCGTAATTGTTGGATGATACCACTTAGACTAGTGAACAAACTTGATAAGCGATCTCGACGAACTTATGGTATTATCGTAATTGTTATCAACGAGCAGATGAACTAACCTACGAACAAAAATACCTGGCAAACAACTTGTTTTCGAGCAATTACAGTTAACATACAATTGTAACAGGCGGTCAACTTTAATATCAGGGAGAAGTCCAAAGTAAACAAAAAAATTGATGTTGGCAAACAAATCTTCTTAGCGAGTAGTCCTTTCATCAGCGAGCTGTTATGATTAATGATTAACCATGAAACTTCTTTGAGATTTATGGGCAGGTTCTAAATCTTCATGACCTTTAGCAAGTTTATCACCTCAATTCTTTGATTTTCCAACTTTGCTAACTCTAGAACTTGCAAAGGTGGTGAATTATACCGATCCTCTAGCTTTGTATGTAGAGATTTACCACTTTCTTGGCAATTAACTCGAGCATATGTGCGTTCTGGATTGATTAACTCCCACTACAAAAAAAACGGGTTTTACCGACCGTTTTTTACCAACCGCTTAGAATCGGTCGCTAATTATGTAATTAGCGACCGATGTTGAGTAATGGTCAAACCCTAAATTTTTCGACTGAATACCGACCGAAAAAGCGGTCGGTAATATAAAAATAAATTACCGACTGTCGTATCGGTCGGTAAATTGTTGACTGACAATATTACCGACCGATTAAGCGGTCGATAATTTATTTTTATATTACCGACCGCTTTTTCGGTCGCTAAAATTAAAATCCAAAAGCGGGTAGGTGGGCAATTATTGCCCGATTCGATTTTCATATTTAGCGACCGAAAAATCGGTCGGTAAAATAAAAATGCTGTCACTAAATTTCTAATATAGAACGGCCACTGCCCTTTTCTTTCCTTTTCATTCACGAAAATTTACCCCCTCAACCTTAAAAAAATTTCTGAAATGTGAAGAAATATTATTTCAACGTGTTGGTTGCAATCGTTCGGGTCCATTGTCACATTGTGCTCGTTGCTTCAATTTGACCGTACATTTTTACATTTTTACCGTTTAAGTTTAATATTATTTGCATTTTGTACATTAATTATTTATGGATATATCTATTTTTATTGTAGATTAATCCTAATTTAATTTGTTAGAATTTTGTAGTGTAACTGATGTATGATTATATATATTGGATTTTTTATTTTAAAAAATCAGATATGCTTGTTTACAGTCGAAACTCTGGCGATTTTTTTTATAATTCTAATGTGGTAAATTCTTAATTTAAATTAGATGGAACTCCCTGATCGCCGTTGGATGTATGAAATGCCTCGTCTGATACAAGGATCGATCAACCCTGAATTTTACAAGAACATTCATGAGTTTACTAAGTTTGCCTCTCTTAATCCACACTGCATGGATAGGTATGGCCAGATTAGATGTCCTTGTTCAAAAAAAAAGTGCGATAACAAGAGATTTTTTAGCATTGATGAGGTTCTAACTCATCTCGTGATGTCTGGTTTTACTCCATACTATTACAATTGGACCGTACATGGCGAAACCCGGTGGAATTATAATCTTGAAACAGTGGTTGCCTTCTATGATCAATTTCGTAGTAGTGGAGGTGAGAGATTTGAGATTGGTGGTTCGAGTCGTGATTCACCTACTCCATGCTCTGAGACACCGGTGGATGAATTCCAAAGCTATCATACGATGATTGATGAGTCTGGTTTGGGTGGTCACCACATAGAAGAGGAACCAAATCCTCGTTCGCAGAGATTTTTTTAGATGCTTAAATCTGTCAATCAGAAACTGTTTCCTGGTTGTGATACTGAGGCACAATTATCATTCAATGCTCAGATGTTGTCCATCAAAACTGAAGGCAAAGTGAGTCAGAAAGTGTGCAATCAATTTTCAAAGTTGTTCAAACGGGCCCTACCTAAAGAGAACACAGCGCCAGAAAATTTCTATTAGAGTAAGAGGCTCTTGAAGGATATGGGTTTACCATTTGAGAAGATTGATTGTTGTACCAACGGTTGCATGCTATTTTGGGGCGACGACGAGAGCATCGATCAGTGCAGGATGTGCAACTACCTTAGGTTCAAACCCTCAGATCGTAGGAAGAAGACATCTTTCAAGTCTATATATTATCTTCCCATCACTCCTCGTCTAGAGAGGTTGTATCAGTCGAGTGCAACTGCAAAAGACATGAGATGGCCTGCTGAGGAGTGTTCTGATGAGAATTCCGGAGGGATGCGTCATCCTGCAGACTCTAATGCGTGGAGACATCTTGATAGAGAGTTTCCAGATTTTCCGAGTGAGAAGAGAAATGTGAGGCTTGACCTGTGCACAGACGGATTTGCTCCATTCGGTATGCACGGGAAGAAGTATTCATTGTGGCCTGTGTTACTGACTCCGTACAATCTACCTCCTTGGTTGTGCATGAAGCCTCAACATATATTTCTCACTGTCTTGGTGCCTGGTCCCAGAATCCTTAGTAAAACCTAGATTTCTACCTTCAGCCACTGAATAAAGAGTTGTTATATTTGTGGCATACGGGAGTAGAGACATACGACGTGTACAGGAAGGAGAACTTCACATTACAGGCTACTATTTGATGGACCATCAGTGACTTTCCAGCATATTCTATGTTGTCTGGGTGGTCGACAGCTGGAAAACAAGCTTGCCCGTACTGCATGGATGGATCAGATGCATTTTATCTTCCACTGAGTAAAAAGTTATCATGGTTCGATAACCATCGGAAGTTTCTATGTAATGATCATAAATTCCAGAAGGACAAAGTGCACTTTCTAAAGGGGAATGATGTAAAGCGTCCAAGGCCACGAGTTCAAACAGGTATATAAATATTGTTTATATTTTAATCACTACTTACTTATGAAAAGAGTTTTACCAATTTAGTTTAACTATACATACTTTATTTCAGGTGATTTGTTGTTGAGAGAGGTTACAGTAACTGGCTTGTGGAAAACGACTTAGGAGGGTTGGATGAAACACAAAAAAGGGATCCGTGAAGGTTGGAAGAAGAGAAGCATCTTTTGGGACTTGCCTTATTGGAGTAAATTATTGATTAGACACAACTTGTATGTGATGCATATAGAGAAGAATGTGTTTGATAACTTGTTCCACACGATCCTTAATACAAATGGCAAGACCAAAGACACTGTAAAATCCAGAGAAGAGTTAAGTGAGTTATGTTCTCGTCCTAGTCTCTCCAGTGGTCGACGAGCAGGTGAGTGGCCACAAGCAAGGTACCAAATTTCCAGAGTAGATAAGAAAAAAATATTTCAATGGGTGAAGGATTTGCGCTTTTCGGACAATTACGTGTCGAACATGGGTCGATCGTTTGAGCCAAAAACAGGGAAGGTCACTACGATGAAGAGTCATGACTGTCATATTTTTATGCAGTGGTTGCTACCGATTGTCTTTCAGTACGCACGTCCAAAGGATATATGGAGTGTGATCAAGGAATTAAGTCTATTTTTCAGAGACTTAACTTCCTCAATGATTACAGTGGACGACATGCAGCGTTTGGATAGAGACATCCCTGTTATACTGTGGAAGTTAGAATAGTTTTTTCCACCCAGTTTCTTTGACTCGATGGAGCATTTACCTGTTCATTTACCATATGAAGCTTTACACGGTGGTCCAGTGCAGTATAGGTGGATGTACCCTTTCGAGAGGTAAGTATTATTATTCTAAAGTTTTTTGTTAATTATATTAAATATTGATCAATTGAATGTTTTTTTATTTAGGTATCTGCACAACTTTAAATGTAATATTGGAAATGCAGCACACATTGAAGCATACATTGTTAATGCATATCTCACTGAAGAGGTTAGAACATTTTGTGCTTATTATTTCGGCGATCAAGTTCAAACCAGGATTAGAAATGAGCCTCGCAACTACGATGGCCGGGGAGAAGAACATCCTCTTCGTGAGTTCGATGGTATGTTGTCTGTATTCTTACATGCTGGTCGACCACTGGGTAAAGGGACCTAATGGTATTTTCAAAATGACTGGGAAGAAGAGACGATACAGTCGTACGTCTTGATGAATACGCCTGAGGTTCAACCATACATAGAGTGAGTAATTTATTATTTTTACAAACTACATTATAAATATGCTATTGTTTTTATACGAATATTTGTTATATGTAGGATGTTTTGTGACCAAACTCGTCAACAAGAACCAGGCATCACAGAAGCAGAGGTTTATGATGCAGTTCGCAAGAAATTCATATACTGGTTCCAAAAAATGGTATGTAATGTTGGGACAATCTATGTATTTTGATTAGATCCAAAAACCCCTGATGAATCTGCCTAAGTACAGATGTTCAGGATAGTTAGGTTAGGAAATCAGTACAGGAGGAAGTCGCTGAAGACTGAAGAATATTGGAGTCGACCCAATTTACTGAAGTCTGAAGTATAATTCATCCTGAAGGAATCAGTCAGTCTTGCTGAAGATTGCCTGATCTGAAGCTGAAGATCGAAGCCTGATGATCCGTCCTGAAGTCAATCCTGAAGTACCATTGACTGATGTTTCTACTGAGTACACTAAGCATACTCAGGACAGATCTTAGTCAGTGAAGAGTAAGTGTAAGCTATCAGGCTGTGATGAATTCACTTAAGACCTGACTTAGGCCTTGGTTCAGTTTATCTGAACCATATAAGTCCAAAGCAGAAAGGTTACACATACTGGGCTGAATAATCTATCAGGCTGTGCTGAAGACACATAAGACCTGACTCGGACAGTAG
The DNA here is from genome assembly GCA_026898435.1 of Prunella vulgaris. NCBI lineage: Eukaryota > Viridiplantae > Streptophyta > Magnoliopsida > Lamiales > Lamiaceae > Prunella > Prunella vulgaris. Next base: position 2,166,346 of record JAPKLY010000011.1, read on the forward strand.
TTCAGATCACCTGAACCATGTATGTCCAAGGCAAAAAGTTATTTATGCTATGGGACAAGAGACAAAGAGAATGTCAGTAAGACTCCAATGAAGACAAACATTCAGACTGAATTATTAACAAGAGACTCAGAGTATTGAATGTACGAGGAATGACAAATGTCTGAAGGTCAACTAGCCGTTAGAGCGGAGAGCCAATGATCTTTCGACACGTATGTACGGAGTCTGCGCAGCATTTAATGTAGCATTTAATGCGTCTCAAAAGTTGCAGGCGATGGGACAACTTGCCAGAATAAGCATGGCGGTTAGGTCAAACAGTATTTCTAGCCTGCAAACACCCTAAAATAGGAAAGATTTTATTAGATTTCCTCCAACGGATCTATTTTGAATCTTGCCTATAAATATGGAGAACCTTGCACCCATTCAAGGTTAACGGGAAATTTCCAAGAGAAAACTCTTAAGAATCCAAGCTCTCAAAGCATACTATAAGCAACACTCTGCAATTAAATTTCCCTAGTGTTGTAGTAGGATTCACTCTGTATTTGCTTAGATCGATAGCTCTAATATTTAGCATTGTTTTGTATTGCTAGAGCTATCTTAGTTGGAAACCAGAATACCAAACCTCTCAAGGTGTGAGATTGGTTGGTTAGAAGGACTGGGACTTGTAAAATGCCCAGGAGTCAGTTCCTAAGAGAGGAAGTTGGCTACTCGTATCCCTTGGCACGTAAAACCAAGCACCTATCCTCAGGGTTTTAAGGATAGCTTCCTGTTAAATCAGACCGTGGACGTAGGAGTTGGTTATCTCCGAACCACGTTAAAAAGACCCTTGTGTGCTGATATACTGTTTTGTTCAGGATCATAACTGTCATCATAATAAACTGAACATTCTGCATTGTTTTATCCTCAGGACTGAATCAATCATCCTGAATCTGAATACGGTGCACTCAGTCCTAACCACCAGTTTACTAAGCAAGTTCAGAGAAAATGTTTTCAGAAACTAAGACGAGTAGAATCTAAGGGCTCACTTTCCGCACGTACTCTAACTCATTGAGATAGTAGTCCAACTGACTCGCTTCCAAGCAGTCAGTAGGTTTGTTATCTCTACTGAGCTTCCGAGCACATTACTCACACTCAGCTTATATGACTCATTACTGAACTGTCCCTGCTGTCCCTGTGGACCTTCAGCATATTGAGTAATTCAGGAAATCCTGACTGAGAGTGTAAGAGCATTTTTTTGAGTCTTTCAGAAAAATCTGACATCAGTGTATTCCCCCCCCCATACACTGATCTTACTCGTTTCGGGACCAACAAGTGGTATCAGAGCAGTGGTTCAAAAGACCACTGACTTTGTTTACCATCAGTTTCTGAGGAGAAACTTTTGGTGGTCTACTGAATAGATCTTGTTTCTGAAAATTGCATATCATGGCATCCGGTTCTAACCGCCTCGAGGGCAATCTTCCTGAATTCTCTATTGACAATTATGATTATTATAAATTCAGGGTACTTGCACATCTCTACTCTATCCATGATCAGATGCATCAGGTGATTGAGCATGGTCCGATCAGGTTTATGAGGAATCTTCAGATGACCTGACCTGTTGCTGGCAATGTCCCTGTTCCAGCCGCCGGAGATGAAGAAGTGGAGAGGTCCGCACTTAATACTGATCAGATTAAGCAAATCGGACTGGATAATGTTGCCAAGAACATTATACTCCACACCATTTCTTACAAGAATTCGGTCAGGCTCATGCATCTGAGGACCGCAAAGGAAATCTGAGATGCTCTGAGGGAGATGAGTGAGGGATCAGAAAAGATCAAGGAGAACAAGAGAGATCTTGCTAATAGGAAGTTTGAAGCCTTCCGGATGCTAGAGGGAGAATCCATCGATCAGATGGAAGCTCGGTTCATTAAGATGATGAACGAGCTAGCAACCCTTGGGAAGGAGTTTCCCAAGAGGGAGGTGTCTTCTAAAATCCTGAACTGTCTCCCTGAAAGATGGGACACAGGAGTAATCCTGCTGAAAAACATTCAGGATCTTACAAACATTCCTTACTCTCACCTATTCTCAGAGTTAAAGGCTCTGGAATTTTCGACCTCGATAAGAGGAAGAAGAAGGATGTTGTCAGTGAGGAAGTTAGTGAGGAGAAGACTCCTGAAAAGGAAAAGAGCATGGCTCTTAAAGCTACTCCTGAGCCTGAGGCTGGAACTGGCTCCAAGTCTCTGAAGGACATGAACAAGGATGAGCTAGCCTTGGAGTACAGCCTGATGGCGCGGCGATTCGAGAAACTGAACTCTCGATTCGGAAGGTGTAAGAAATTTTATACTGACAGTCATGATAGCAGGTATTCCATCCCCAGGAGATCGAGCCCCCGAAGAGAAGAAAGGAGGGGTTCAGATTCCAGGAGGGATCGCAATGAGCCTGAGCGACGAAGAGATGAGAAAAGGAGAGATGATGAGCCCAGAAGATCCAGCTCCAAAACTGAACGATCATCAGGGAGCAGGAGGGAGTCATCTGATAAAAGGTACACTGACAAGAAGTTTGCTTCTGATGTAGATCAGTGCTACCACTGCAAAAAGACCGGACATTATCAGTATGATTGTCCGGAGCTCAGTGCTCGTGAGCGAGAGGATCAGAGAGCCAAGAGAGAGCTCAGGGCAACAGACCGGAGAGCATTGCTTGCTGAGGACTCCTCAGATTCAGATGGCCCAGGACGCCGGTCCCCTGAACTCTTCTCCGATGAGGAGTATGATGACCTCTGCCTGATGGCAGATGATGAGGTATGTTCTTCTGCCTCTTCTCCTGATCACGCACCTGATTTTAGCTCAGATTCAACAGGAGAACTCGACCTTCAGCTCGCCCTAGAGCAATTGATGGTTGACTTCTCAAAACTACAGGAGACTCATACTCACACAGTGGATGTGAGTGCAAAACTGAGTCGGGAGAACGATCGGTTAACTGAGTCTCTCAGAGTAAGAGATACTGAGGAAGCCCTCAGATTAGTACATCTTCAGGAAGAGCTACTTCATGCTCGGAACAAGCACGATGAAGCTCCACTGGAGGTAGAAAGACTAAAGGGTGTAATCAGCTCGCTGATTGAGACTCATGATACTGATATGTTCCTTGCTCAGGAACAACTGATGATTGAGCAAATTGCTCTTAGAGTAATGTTCGAAACTGAGTGGCAAGCTCGCCTTTGTACTGAGCAAACCGCTTGGGATCTTGAGCTGATCTCAAAAGAGAAAGCTCATGAAGAGTTGGTGCTTCAGTACACCACTGAAATTGAGGCCCTGAAAGAAACCAATGGGCATCTTGAGGTTAAGCTGAAGAAGTTATACACATCCACCCAAGTGGTTGATGAGTTAACAAGTTTCTCTCAGCTGACTGATGGTGCTAAAGCTGGGTTAGGCTATGATGCCTCAAAAGACCCAAAGGGCAAAAAGAAGAGAGGTGCTTCAGGGAGCAACTCTCAGAAGAAGTTTGTCCCTGCCCTAACTGATGACAAGAGCTTAAGTGTTGCTCGTCAGGACAAAGGCAAAGGGAAAGAGAAAATGCCTGCTGAACCTGTCAGGCAAAGGGCTGAGAAACCAAGACCTAATCCTAAGGAAAAGGTCAAGGCTTCTCATCCTGAGTCAAGGAAGACAGATCAAGGGAACTCCAAGACTCAGCCTAGGAATCCTCAATCTGGGAAGAATTCTGCTCCTAGCACTTCTCAGGCCCAGCCTAGAAATGCTCAGAGTAGAAGGAACTCAGAACAGAGGAGGCCTCAGGGAAAACCAAGGACTACTGAGGTCCAGATTCCTCAGACAGGACACAGAGCCCATCAGGAACGTCCTAATCCTCAAAGGAGAAGGACAAACCAGGTGGTCTCTGAAAGGCAACGGAGACCTGATTCCGGTAACACTCAGGTCAGACCTCAAGTGCCAAGAGGTCAGGCCCGAGCTACTCCTTCTCGGGATCAAACTCAGTCCAATGCACCCAGGCCAAGGAGGAATAGGAGGCCCACTCCCAGGAATCAATATAGGGCTCCTAAACCTCAGGCTGACACCCATACATCCTTAACTTCCCAGGCACAAAGGAAGAAGACTGTGTATGTTGATGTTTCAGGGAGACAGGTTTACACTTCTGATGCTATCAGAATTGTTAAACAAATCTGGATCCCGAAGGGTATGGCTGACTCAGTAGGACCCAATACGAGATGGGTACCTGAGGCCTGATTCTTTTCAGGTCGCTGCGGGCTACAAAAAGAGGAAGGAGGATCTGATGAAGGACTGGTACTTGGACTCAGGATGTTCCAGGCACATGACCGGATTTCGTGATCTCCTTCAGGATTATATAGCTCAGGAAGGCCCGCAGGTAACCTTTGGTGATAACTCTAAGGGTTTCACCAGAGGATTTGGAACCCTTGTTATTGGCTCTGTCCGTGTACTGAATGTATCATATGTTGAGGGACTGAGACATAACTTACTCTCGGTCAGTCAGTTTTGTGACCGAGGATATAGTGTAGAATTAACATCTAACATGTGTCTTGTGAAGGACAAATCTACACTACAGGTTCTGATTACAGGTATCAGGAGGGGCAATGTATATTTTGCTGATTTCAAGAGCAGTCCTCCTGAAACTTGTTTGGTTGCTAAGAGCTCCTCTGAGCTCAGTTGGCTTTGGCATAAACGCCTGAGTCACTTAAACTTTAAGATTATTAACAAAATTTCTAGACTCTCACTTGTAGATGGTCTACCAAATGAAGTTTTTTAGCAAAGACCACGTGTGCGGAGCATGTCAGGAAGGCAAGCAAACCAAAGCTTCATTCAAAGTGAAAGAAGTCTTCTCAACTGACAGAGTGCTTCAGCTTCTGCACATGGATCTCTTTGGTCTAGTAACTCCTGTCAGCATAAATGGTAGAAAATATACCCTTGTTGTTGTTGATGATTATTCCATGTACACATGGGTTATTTTCTTGCTGAACAAGAAGGAAACTCAGGTCAAGCTTCCAGAGTTACTCAAGCAATTGCGTACTGAATAGGGTCAGAGCATAGTCAGGATCCGATCAGATCGAGGAACTGAGTTTATAAACTCTATTATAACTGACTTTTGTACTAACCATGGTATAGCTCATGAGACTTCTGCAGCCAGGACTCCTCAGCAGAATGGGGTAGCTGAAAGAAGAAATCGGACCCTGAAGGAAGCTGCCAGGACCATGTTGGCTGAGTCAGGATTGCCCAAGAAGTACTGGGCTGAAGCAATCAACACTGCTTGCTACACTCAGAACCGATCTATGCTGAACAAACAACATGCTCAGACACCTTATGAAACTTGGAACAAGAGGAAGCCTCGCATCTCTTATTTCCATATTTTTGGGTGTAAGTGTTTCATCCTGAACAATGGGAAAGACGGTTGAAAGCCTTTGATAGCAAATCTGATGAGGGAGTCTTCTTAGGATACTCCTCAGTCGGTAAAGCCTTCAGGGTGTATAACTGTCGGACCCTTTGTGTGGAGGAAACACCTCATGTTGTGTTTGATGAGATTGCATCAGTGCATAGGAAACAGGTTCCGAATCCTGACACTGAGGGGGTTATCAAGAGGATAACAAGACTGAGTCTGAAGAATCCTGAATTCAAGATCAAGCTTGTCAGTGCTCCCAAGGGATGGGATGATGATGATGATGATCAGGATGGACTTCAGGCCAACCCTCAGCTAGCCCCAGCCTCAGAGAATGTTGAGTCTCAGACGGGGGCACAGACTCAACCTGAGGTACGTACTGTCGGTGATGATGCTTCTGCACCTGAGACAGTTACTGAGTCCAACACTGTAGGGGGAAATAATGTCTCTGATATTGGCCAACCCTCAGGAAATGACTCAGTATCCCCTGTTCTTGCTCGTTCCTGTTCTTTGCCTATTATTGTCGAGACTAATGTTTCAGGATCAGGCGAGGGAACGTCAGCAGCTCCCAGTGCTCCTGTCAGCAGGAGGCGGTGGCTAGATGATCACTCATTAGCTGATATCATTGGTGATATCAATGAGGGGGTCAGGACTAGGTTGTCCTTTGGTGAGAGTGCTATGTTTTGCTGCTTCCTGAGTGATCAGGAACCTAAGAGCATAGAAGAAGCTCTTGCTGATCCCAACTGGATCCTAGCCATGCAGGATGAGCTCAATCAGTTTGAGCGGAATCAGGTTTGGGAGTTAGTTGAGAGACCTAGGCGTCAACATGTCATTGGCACCAAGTGGGTCTTTAAGAACAAGAGGGATGAGAAGAATGTTGTGGTCAGGAATAAGTCTAGATTGGTAGCAAAGGGTTACTCTCAGGCTGAAGGAATTGACTATGATGAGACCTTTGCTCCGGTCGCAAGGTTGGAAGCAATCAGGTTGTTTCTGGCATATGCAACATTCAAGAAATTCAAAGTGTATCAGATGGATGTAAAGAGTGCTTTTATGAATGGTGTACTAAACAAGGAGGTCTATGTGGAACAACCTCCAGGTTTCGAAGTTGGAAATAAGGTATATCACCTGAAGAAAACTCTTTATGTCTTGAAGCAAGCTCTGAGAGCTTGATATGATACATTATCCCAATTCCTGATAGACCACGGGTTCGTAAAAGGAACAGTGGACAGGACCCTCTTCCGGATATCCGAAGGGGAGGACATTCTCTTGGTCCAGATTTATGTGGATGACATAATATTTGGATCTCCTAATATGAAGCTTTGTGAGAAATTCTCCAAGCTGATGACTGGGAAATTTGAGATGTCAATGATGGGAGAAATGAATTTCTTTCTGGGTCTCCAAGTCAGGCAAACTGACTCCGGAATCTTCATAAATCAGTCCAAGTATGCAAGGGATTTGATTCAGAAATTTGGAGTCCAGTCCAGCAAAGTCTCACGTATTCCCAAGAACACAAATGAGAAGCTGGATCCTGACAAAGAAGGAGTCTCAGTAAATCAGACTGAATATAGGGCACTGATAGGATTCTTATTATATCTGACTGCTAGTCGTCCTGACATCACTTATGCAGTTGGAGTTTGTGCAAGATATCAGTCTGATCCAAAGAAGAGTCGTCTAGAGAGTGCCAAAAAGATACTGAAATACCTAAGAGGTACAGTCAATCTAGGACTTTGGTATCCCTCTGATGACAACTTAGAACTGACTGGCTATTCAGATGCAGATTATGGAGGCTGTAGACTTGATAGGAAATCAACTACTGGCACAAGTCAGTATCTAGGAAGTAAACTGATCTCTTGGTTTTCTAAAAAGCAGACCAGTGTTGCAACATCTACTACTGAGGCTGAGTATATGGAGGCAGGCAGTTGTTGTTCTCAGATCCTTTGGCTGAAACAGCAACTGAGAGACTACCAAGTTGAAGCCACTGAAGTCCCAATTTATTGTGACAATAATAGTGCCATTGCCATATCCCAAAACCCAGTCTTACACACAAGGTGTAAGCATGTAGACATCAGGCATCACTTTATCAGAGATCATGTTGAAAAGAAGGACATCAGGATGGAGAGAGTCCCTACTGAAAAACAGAGAGCTGACATTCTGACTAAGGCTCTGCCTGAAACCAGATTTGTTGAGTTATCAGTAGAGTTAGGACTCCTTGACCCAGGCTTAGGTCATTCAGTCTGAATCTCTAATCAGAATGCCCATGGTCAGGGGGAATGATCAACTATGACTCAGATTGAAGGAATCTCAGAGAGAATGTAAATGGTTGTAGGGGGAACATTCAGCTGAAAAGGATGATCAGTATAGACTGACTAAGATTCATGACACTGAATTCAGGACTTGTGACCCTAATAGGTCACAAGTGGTATCAGTCAGAATACGAATCTGACTGACTGGTATGTTTCCTGATTTTTATCTAGTCATCTTATCTTGCGTGCACTATTCGTGATACTGTTTGCTGTATTGTCAAATCAATTTAATTTGTCAAATGATCCCAGCCATTCATTTAACATTCGGTTATTATTTAATTCAATTTATTTGAATTAAATACGGACATGCTCTAATGTGCATTTAATGCACTGTGGGCGGGAACAGTTTTCGATAAAGTTTGACCAGTTACTTTTGAAAACCGAAAAGGCTCCATGCTTTTCACTTTTTAATCTTGACCATTGAATCTCATAAGTCATTATTTTCAGAGCCATCCGATTTAAACTGAAAATTAGTATAAATAAGGGAAGTGTTCGACTTTGCATTCTTTATGCACCCAAATATTTTCCTAACATATTTTTCTCTGCAACCCAATTTTCTTCAAATCTCCAACTTATTTCCATGGCGTCTCCTTCAGTAGACTCATTCTTCGGAAACCTTTTTCACCTTAGAAATGAAATTCATTGGGAACCCTGTGGATATTTTACCTCCAACCATTCTGATTTACTTCCTGTGAAGGAACTCTTCAACAATGCAGGTCTCTTGTGCTTCATTTCAGCCAGACCCTAGAGACTGCACCCCAGACTTGTTGCTGCCTTTTATCTGAAGATGGCGCAGAACAAGGACTCCCAGGAGTGGGAGACATGCATTCCTCTGACTTCCTGTGTGAAGAAGAAGGATGGTGAGGAAGAAATGACCAGAAGGTGGGTCACTATTAACCTCAGGGAGAAGATTAGGGAGATTTTTAATCTTCCCCGCTCTGGACGAAGCCCGGTTGATTACGGGTTCGGGGAATGAGAAGGATTTTCTCCAGTCCCTATGCGATAGAGATGTCGTCCTGAGGTCAGGTCTCAATAAATCAGTCCTGAGGACTGAGAACCGTCATTTCTTCGACCTGACAAGTCAGGGAGTGATGGGAATTGCCGGAGGATTGGAGCAGATCTCCAGACCGAAGCTTTATACGATGATGGCAATTTCTGACGCCTCAGTGCACAATTTTCACTGGGAGGATTACTTCCTCCAATTGCTGGTTGCTGAGACCAACAAAATCAAGTATTCGCCTGAGGGTCAGGCGACGTTCGAGGCCAAGATGCACTTTGGCACCAAGATCTCATTGATTTTGGAAACTCTGGATCTCGGGGAAGTTGATCAGGCCCAATCGCTCGAGATTCCACCGAAAATTGACCTCTTCAGGGCTTACTCCGATGATGCTGGTGCAAAAAGGAGACCTCAGACTCAGAAGAAGAAGGCTCAGGCGAGCACGACTGGGAGAGTCAAGGCTCAGGCGAGCAAATCTTCTGAGGCTGACATAGAAAAGCCAGCGGAGGTCAAATCTAAGCCCTCTGGACCCAAGCAACAGAAGCTCAAATTTCTTTATTCAGGGTCAGCAGAGCGAGAGAAAAAGCTTGTGGAAGAGAGAGTTGCTGAAGAAGCTGTTCAGCATACAACTCCGGAAAAGGAACCGGCTCAGGCCGCTCTTGAAATTACTCCCATCACTTCCGTTCCGGACGTTGCATCCCCTGATCCCGATCAACTGATTCTCGACATCGTCTCAACCTATCAGAGTGTTGAGAAGGATCAGGTGGAACCTGCTCAGGAAGGAGGAGTTGAGCAGGAGGCTGCTGAACCAGTTCAGGCTGAAGCCCCGTGGCCTTTCCCCGCGCCTGATGAGAACACATTGCCGGATTTTGAGATAGTGGCAAGGGGAGGGGCTGCTGAAATGGTGGAGAGGAGGTTTCCTGACCTCTCAAAAGCTCAGAAGGAGGCGATAGTGCAACTTCGCACCTATGCTATGATCAGGAATGCCACATGGCCTGAATTGAGTCAGCTTGGGGAGTTGAGAGGATGGGAGAATATGGCTGACACTGAAGCTGCCCTCTTTGATCACTTCAACGTGAATTCTGTACATCACCTGATCAAAATGGCAGACTTCATCAGAACTGTAAGACGCATCTACCCCGAGCCAGAGCCTGAAAAAGTTGAGGAGGAGAAGAAAGATGAGAGGGAAAAAGTTGTGATTGCTGAAGACATTCAGCAAGGTGGCACTGAAGGAGTCAGTGCACCGGCCGATGATGCACCCCTTGGACCCGGGACTGCGGAGGCTTCAGGAGAGGGTCGAACAGGTCTTATCTGAGTCAGAGGAAACTGGATCACCCCAGCAGCTATGTTCACTGAAAATTCCTCACGAGCACTTGCTAATTGTCATAGAAGAATAACTCTCGTTGAGCGAAAGGCAAGTAGGGTTGATTTAAATTCTGAAGCTCTGAGCAAGAAAATGAAAAGGCTGGACAAAGACCTGAATGAAATGGCCACTGATATGCTTGCTGCAATAGATCTTCTTAGAGAAGTCAGACCTCAACATTCAGTAGATCTCACTGCTATCTCCGAGCAAGAAAAAGGTGCCATACAAAGCTGCAATCAGATGGTCTCAGATGTGCAAATTCAGCAGGAGAATAAGCTTACCACTTTTCTTGATCAACAATTGTCTGAAAAAGTTGATCAACTGGTTGATGAAAAGTTGGCCAAACTGAAAGCTGAACTGAAAGAGGAGCTACTGAATGAGATGTCTGAACAGGAGAAGGATGCAATTGCTACTGCCCTGAACAATCGAATGATGAGCTTTGAAGGACGGCTAAAAACTGAGCACAATTCAACCGTCGACAATTGCAGGGCAAGCAGACTGAGATGGACAGTCAGTTCACATTATTGGCGGAGTCAGTAGACGAAGTTGTCAAACGGATAACTGACGATGATGCCAAAAAGGGGGAAGGAAAGAAGCAAATAGCTGCTGGGAAAGCAAAGAAGAAAATCTTCCCCCCTGAACTGATAGCGGCGGAAAGAAAGAGGACAAGGTCCATCGCTGCCATCGAAGCTGCTGAAGGTTCAGATCCGAAGAGATTAAGGCCCTCTGAGGATCCTGCTTTGGAACCTTTGTACAAAGAGATGGAGGAACAAATGCAACCTGAGTTGACCACTCAGAAGAAAATGGTGATGACTGAAGCTGAAAAGATAGCAAAGATGAAGGAGATCTCGCTCCTCAGTCAGATCCAGCTCTTGAAAGAGTCCAATGAGTATCTGACTTCGCAGGTTCAGAAGAAGAAATCTTTGACTTCTGGATCTCGGATGAAGACTCAGAGGAAAATGGTGGTCAGTTCAGGAAAGGGCCCTCCTCCAGTGCAGTTTGTGGAAGACTTCATTCCTATAGAGATGTTGGAGGTATGGATTCCGATCCGGAATAGGTGGGCCTACCTATTCTAAGTGGTGGGGTTATGGGACGATCTAACTGAAGAAAAAGACGTCATACTCCATCACTGGATGGCACAGGAGCACCCTGATCTCTGGGCTGAAATAATCAGACATGCTGACACTGAAGGTGTAGAGATCGCTCCTCCGGAATTCATCAAGTACCCTCCTCCACTCTTCAGGAACTCCAAACAACTAGACCGGAAAGCAATATCAGAAGAAGTCGTCAGAGTAGGACGCGCTGCCGGGGCTGTTGGTGATCGGAACAGGATGAAGTTAGTCCTGAACCGAGTCTTGGAGATATATGATATTCCACAAGCTGTATGGAATAAGGATGAAGACTAGATCAGGAGCTAGTTGTTCAGGACTTTGTAATAGCTTCAGGATAACTGTAATTCTATATCAATCAATGAAGTTATTTTATTTTTCCTGAGTACAACTTCTTGTTGACTCCTTAATTTACTTTTCTGAATCCTTATCAAGAACTGTACTAACCCATTCCTTGTTTTCATCTTATAGACTAAGTACCTAGTTGTCAGGTGGTACTGAGTTGTTCTCACTGACTAAGTCAGTTGATTTTATAGATGAATAGGAATTTGCTTAAGGGTTTTGGCATCATCAAAAAGGGGGAAATTGTTGGGACAAACTAAGTATTTTGATTAGATCCCAAAACCCCTGATGAATCTGCCTAAGTACAGATGTTCAGGATAAAATAATTCAGGATAGTTAGGTTAGGAATTCAGTACAGGAGGAACTCGCTGAAGACTGAAGAATATTGGAGTCGACCCAATTTACTGAAGTCTGAAGTATAATTCATCCTGAAGGAATCAGTCAGTCTTGCTGAAGATTGCCTGATCTGAATCTGAAGATCGAAGCCTGATGATCCGTCCTGAAGTCAATCCTGAAGTACCATTGACTGATGTTTCTACTGAGTACACTAAGCATACTCAGGACAGATCTTAGTCAGTGAAGAGTAAGTGTAAGATATCAGGCTGTGCTGAATTCACTTAAGACCTGACTTTGGCCTTGGTTCAGTTTATCTGAACCATATAAGTCCAAAGCAGAAAGGTTACACATACTGGGCTGAATAATCTATCAGGCTGTGCTGAAGACACATAAGACTTGACTCGGATAGTAGTTCAGATCACCTGAACCATGTATGTCCAAGGCAAAAAGGTTATTTATGCTATGGGACAAGAGACAAAGAGAATGTCAGTAAGACTCCAATGAAGACAAACATTCAGACTGAGTTATTAACAAGAGACTCAGAGTATTGAATGTACGAGGAAGGACAAATGTCTGAAGGTCAACTAGCCGTTAGAGCGGAGAGCCAATGATCTTTCGACACGTATGTACGGGAGTCTGCGCAGCATTTAATGCGGCATTTAATGCGTCTCAAAAGTTGCAGGCGATGGGACAACTTGCCAGAATAAGCATGGCGGTTAGGTCAAACAGTATTTCTAGCCTGCAAACACCCTAAAATAGGAAAGATTTGATTAGATCTCCTCCAACGGATCTATTTTGAATCTTGCCTATAAATATGGAGAACCTTGCACAATTCAAGGTTAACGGGAAATTTCCAAGAGAAAACTCTCAAGAATCCAAGCTCTCAAAGCATACTATAAGCAACACTCTGCAATTAAATTTCCCTAGTGTTGTAGTAGGATTCACTCTATATTTGCTTAGATCGATAACTCTAATATTTAGCATTGTTTTGTATTGCTAGAGCTATCTTAGTTGGAAACCAGAATACCAAACCACTCAAGGTGTGAGATTGGTTGGTTAGAAGGACTGGGACTTGTAAAACGCCCAGGGGTCAGTTCCTAAGAGAGGAAGTTGGCTACTCGTGTCCCTTGGCACGTAAAACCAAGCACCTATCCTCAGGGTTTTAAGGATAGCTTCCTGTTAAATCAGGTCGTGGACGTAGGAGTTGGTTATCTCCGAACCACGTTAAAAAGACCCTTGTGTGCTGATTTACTGTTTTGTTCAGGATCATAACTGTCATCATAATAAACTGAACATTCTACATTGTTTTATCCTTAGGACTGAATCAATCATCCTGAATCTGAATACGGTGCACTCAGTCCTAACCACCAGTTTACTAAGCAAGTTCAGAGAAAATGTTTTCAGAAACTAAAACGAGTAGAATCTAAGGGCTCACTTTCCGCACGTACTCTAGCTCACTGAGATAATAGTCCAACTGACTCGCTTCCAAGCAGTCAGTAGGTTTGTTATCTCTACTGAGCTTCCGAGCACATTACTCTCACTCAGCTTATTTGACTCGTTACTGAACTGTCCCTGCTGTCCCTGTGGACCTTCAGCATACTGAGTAATTCAGGAAATCCTGACTGAGAGTGTAAGAGCATTTTTCTGAGTCTTTCAGAAAAATCTGACATCAGTGTATTCCCCCCCCCCATACACTGATCTTACTCGTTTCGGGACCAACATGTAACACTATTCCATATAGAAAATATGTATTTCCATAATGTTCTAAAATTTTAATATGTATAGGGACTAAACATTCAGCTTCACAATCCACATCTTGAAGCTTTGAGCAAAAGACCACTTCGACAAGTGTCATGTTATAATGGATACTATTCAAATGGTTATAAATTTCACACAGCTGCATATGCTTCAGTAAAAGCCACTTCAAACAGTGGTGTTTGTGTTACCAGTGGAAATTACAATGAAGCACCGATCGAGTACTATGGTATGTTGCAAGAAGTCGATGAAGTGGAATATCCAGGGTGGCCTTCGAGAAAAATTGTTATGTTCATTTGTGAATGGTATGATCCAGGACGAGGAGGGAAAAGAGTCGATGCAAACTACAAGATTGTTGATATTATGATCAACAAAAAATACCCAGCTGCATATGACCCATTCATCTTTGCATCACAAGCATCTCAGGTATATTACTGCAAGTATCCGGTTTCAGGCAAACCGAACTTAAGAACAGTGTGTAAGGTCAAGGTAAGGTCGTTGATAATTAGTATTATTTGTTGATTATTGTTGATTATGTTTTCATAATAGATGAATCAGGAAGAGGGAGGAGAGACTGGAGAGGGAGGAGAGAGGGGAAGAGGAAGAGGAAGAGGAAGAGAGAGGGGGAGAGGGAGACAGACGGTCCTGCCTTTACCTCCGGTACTGATCGAGCAGTTTCATAATCTGATCCCTCCTAACTTTGAAGTGGGATCCTCTTCTGCTGCCGGAGCTTCTTCATCACGACAGCATCCCTTAGTAGATACTCGGCAACCAATAAAGCTGTCTGGCGGAATGTAAGTTTTTTTTATAATATTAATACCTAATTGTTTTATAATATTAATACCTAATTATTTATGCAGCTTGATTCCGAGTAATAAGGCTTCTGGGTTGGTCACGAATGCACTGAGAAGTGTTGTCTGACCTTATGGAGTCGGATCATGGTCTAAAGTTCCCGCTTCCAAGAAGAAAGCATTTTTTACGAGTATAAGGTATATATATATATATATATATATATATATATATTTATTATTAATTTTATTTAATTTTAAATTTATTATTTAATTTAATTTATTGCAGAAGCCCTGTGTGTGGGAACCGCGACACGAGGATGCGGTGCGTACTCTATTCAACGAAAAAGCGCAGGGCCGCATGAAAGACTTGGTATTCGAGTTCAAAGACAAGTGGACGAAGCAGGGGATCAGTCAAAGTATGGGGACGGACGAAGAGGGCCGCAATATCTGGGAGGGACTAGTCCAGTATTGGCTAGATCTGAAGCATGTTGCGAGGGCCGAGACGGCCAGAAGAAATAGGAGGAGCGACCCCACTGGGCAAGGCATAGCCATACATCGAGCAGGCTCCCGGACGATTTACGAGCATGCTGTCGCTTTTGTGAGTATTTAATTAATTATTTATTATACTCACATTTAAATTTATTAATTTTACTTTATAAAAAGCTTTATTTTTTGTACAGGAGCATGCTTACGGACGGAAGCCCACCCTCATCGAGGAGATGCATTTTGCTCACCCGGTTGGGGAGAGTGGACAGTCCACTTATGGCCGCACCACCGAGCTTCACGTATGTATTTTATTATAATTTATGTTCTAATTAATCATTTTATGAATTATACTAATTAATATTAAATTATAATTATATTTTGTTTAATTTCAGAATCAGATGAGGAAGACGGTGTCGGCACCCACCCCGGAGAATCCTTCCCCCGCCCCTGTTGACGAGGACCAAATATTTCTGAATGTGGTCAAACCGAAGAAGGGGAAGTATATATGTTTGGGCAGTCACAGTAAGGCTGTCCCCGCCTATCCCAGAAGGGGAGCTCTTCCTATCTCTCGACTCTCACCCCTCCTCCAATGTAGAAAGTCAACTCTCCGACGTGTGAAAGACATTGGAGAAATATCAAACAAAAGGGAGGCGGATGAAAGATAGGATGAAGCAAACGGAGGACCTGGCACAAATGATGAAGGCTTCGGTTGAGAATGCCTCGAGACAGATGGGTTGGGAAGTCCCCAAATTTCCTGAGATTCCACCTGAGATTCCTGAGGATGATGAAGATGAGGAGTCTGTCAATCTTGGTGACGACGACGACTTTAATTCGTCAGAGTAGTTTTATTTTTTTGGTGAACTTTGAATTTTATTTATGTTGGATGTTTTTATATCGGATGTTGAGTAATTTTATATTGAATGTTTAAATTATGTTGAATGTTTAAATTTTAGTAGTGTAAAATAATTATTTCCAAATGGTTATAAATATTTATTGAAAAATATTAAAATAAACAAATTAGAAACAAAAAAGAAATTATTTTGATGAGGTAATTAAAAAAATCCAAATAAAGTGAAAATTTTGAATGAATTGTATTTGTATTTTTAAATTGAACAAATTAATAAATTTTTGTAATGTTAAATAATAAATTTACAACATTATAATATTTATTGAAATATATATATATATATATATATATATATATATATATACACATAAACAAATTAGAACCAACAAGCAATTAATTAGAAGCATTTTAAAAAAATGTGACTCAATTTGGAGTTAAATACAGTTAATTGTAAAAAATGAACAAATTAATAAATTTTCGTAATATTAAATAATAAATTTTTAAGTTTATAATATTTAATAAAATATATATATACATAAATAAAGTAGAAACAATACTCATTTAATTAGAAGCATTTTAAAAAAAAAACGTGACTCAATTTGGAGTAATATACAATTAATTGCATAAAAATGAACAAAAATGACAAGTGCCCGAGTTGTCACGCCACTTCTGAAATGCCCAGAGGTCGCGTGTTCGACCCCTCACAGGCACAAATTTGGGGGATTTAATCTGAGCCAACTATGGCTCAAATAAATGATGCGGTGCATGTGCTAATATATTGGGGGCGTGGCCAAGTGGTTCGAGCCCTGCTGAGCCACGCTGGAGGTCTGGGTTCGAACCCCCTTGGCCCCATTTTTTTTTTCAAGACAAAATTTAGCGGCCACGTCGGTCGGTAATTTATATAAATACCGACCGATAGAGCGGTCGCTAAATACAAAATAAAAAAACATAATTAATAATTAGAGACCACTAAATCGGTCGGTAATTTATATAAATACCGGCCGACTGAGCGATCGCTAAATAAAAAATAAAAAAATAAAAAACATAATTATTAATTAGCGACCGAAATATCGGTCGGTAAATATATACATACCGACCGATTATACGGTCGCCAAATTGAAAAAAAATTAAAAAAATAATATTCATTATATTTTGCGACCGTTAAAACGGTCAGTAATATCCTAAAATTGGTCAACACCCGGTTCTTTTAGTGACTAAATACCGACCGTTTAGACGGTCGCTAAATTAGTGACCGATTTGAAATTCGATCGCTAAATATTAGCGACCACAGTTTTACCGACCACCAATTTTTGTCGGTATATCTATTTACCGACCGTTTTTCGGTCGGTAAAGCGGTCGGTAAATCTCAAATTTTTTGTAGCGTCCTTGCAGCATGTTGTTTGAATGTGTTCCCTGTTTCTTCACTTTAAAGTCGCATAATCAAGTAATCATACTTTGCATACTCAAACACACCTTCAAACATTTCTTCAAAATGGAGGTTCGAACCCTCGTTCTAGTGTCAAATTATTGATAACCTTTAATAACACGTTGATTATGTGGCTTAACGACGATAAGGTTACCAAACAACACATGAAATAAGTGTTCTCTAGTAGTTGAAACGATAAGCAAGTTGCACGTTGGATAGCGCGTTGTGATATTCAAATATCACATTGTTCCTTCTATGAATATCGGGATTCTTTATTCACTATTAAGAGTACATATTTATAAGGGACAATTTACGCATGACATGGTCCTTCATATGCCACCACACGACAAGTGTCCCTTAAGGATTACAACAAAAGTTTTATTCAGTGTGAAGTAATCACCATCAAGGTCAGTTGCTCGCCCATTGGTGAGCAACACATGAGAGGAGGCGAATTGTTGCTATTGGGGGCAAGAAGGAATTCTCCCGAGATGAGCAACCTTGGTTCTAGGGGCGAACAGGTGTGATGTTGGACGCAATATCGGGCAACACTGCGCCCAACATCCAGTGAACAACCTACATGAGGGATGAACATCATTGGTTTGGGAAAGTAACTTCAGTATCAAAGTTGCTCGCCCCTTCTTGTACTCCTTAAGGGGTTGCAAGCCTTTGTTTTCTTCTCTTACCAAAGTGTAATTAGTCTCATTAATCCTTGTGATGATATCCTGATTAATATCCTCCTTAAACGTACATTTTACTTGCTTATATCAACAGCTTTTGCGATGAAGTTGTAATAATAGCATTATTCTTGCCTTTTTTGCCAGCAGGTTTGCCTTTCTTCTGACCTTGTGGAGGACCCTCTATCATAAGGATAGGAGAATCCTATACAAATGAAAAATCATATTTTGAAGTCGTTTGTATAATCTATCATACAAAACCTGTTATGATACAACAAATATTTTACTGAAGAACACAAAATCAGGTTGTACAATCTATCACAAAAAAAACTGTTACTAAACAAAGCAATTATATGTTACTAAAGAACAGAAAGTGTGTTATTAAAGAGCACAAAACTATGTTACTACAAGATAAAAAAAAGGCTACTATACTATAAAAAATAAAAATGACAAAGCATTGTATGTTACTCAAAGAACAAAAAACATATGTGTATATATATATTACTTTAAATAGATAAAATATATTGTTATCTAAACATAGCATTATATGTTACTAAAACCATAACACTACGCTACTATAAGATATAATGTGTTACTATACTATAAAAAAAATAAAATTTTGCTAAACAAAGCATTGCATGTTATTACACATCAGGAAGAAACAGTTTTACAAAAGTCATAAATATTATGTTACTCTATAGTAATAATATATGTTACTATATAAAAAAATTTGTGTTACCGGACAAAATAAAGCATGAAGTATCAACTAATCCAACTTAAAACAAAAAATAGAGAATTAACATGCAACGAACATAAAAAAACACAGATAATTAACAAAATCACACATTTGAGCCATACATTTTGTACCATACGACCAACAAAATCGTCGATCATATACTAGTTTACTCAATAATAAAACTATAAAAGGCTCAAAGAAAAAATCACAAAAAAAGGAAAAAATTGAAAACCGTAGAATTTTCACTTACCAAACTTTTGACTAGTAAACTTGAGAAAAACTCAAAACAAAAACACGTCTAAAGTGAAAAAATACCTTCGCACACAGCTTAAGAAAAAATCACAAATAAAGCATAGAAAACCTAGAGTGTAAAGCATATGAAAAAAAATTAACACAAAACACGTCTAAGTTAGAAAAAATACCTACACTGATAGAGTTGAAGGGGAAAACATCTAAAATCATCTGAAGAGCATCAGAAAACCGTCGTAGAATTGGAGAGCAAGGGTGCGGGGGAGAGATAGAGAGAGAGAGGTAGAGAGAGAGAGTACAAAATTTCAATTGATAAATTAATAATGACCGCCTTCTTATTTGACCAAATTCTTTAGTTGATCCGCCCTGTTCTTTAGCTAACCTATCTAAAAATATGGTATATTTTAAACGTTTTCATATGAATTTTCGTGGACAAAGTATTATGTGTGTAATACACACAGGAAATAAAATTCGTGTGTAACAGTTTTGACTTAATTCCAATTGTGATTCGATTCAAACTTTCCAATTATTAATAATTAATTGGGTCAAATTATTATAAAATAAATTCTATTTCTGTATATATTACACTGATGGGGACGAAAGCAGTGGGCTCAAGAATGCATAAAATCGGGCTAGGCACGCGAGAATGAAAGAGTTGGGCTTTCAAAGTGAAGAGAAAGGCCCATCCGCGGAATAGAGTCCACCAACTTAATTTTCGAATTAAGTCCAGTAATTTTGTCTTGCATGAATTGCGCGTATTATTCATTGATTATGCGTTGATTATTTTTCTATATTTTTGCATATTGTTAGGATCTGAGTATCTTTTAGATGTGATTTATCTTCTAGTAAGTGAAGTATTTATATAGGTTTGTTAGTTGAGAATTGCTTATCAGAAAAATATTACCAAATTTCCTTGCAAATATTCCTTTGCACCTCCATAGCTTTCTAGCCAAAGCTAGGGCTTTGGATTTATTGGGCTATTATCGTGATTCGCATCAATTGGTGCTTTCATTGAGATTGAAACACTGGGGAATCACGACATGGTCGGAAATCACAGGATTGAAGGCTTGAATCGCGAGCGGATGGGTTGGAGACAAGATTAACGAGCGTTCAGGGTAAGATCGATTCACTTAGTCAGATAATAAATTTAATGGGGTTGCAGATGGATCAACTCCTCAAAAGAGACACTAGGAGTGGGCGTAAAAATTCCTCCTCGGAGCAGTCAGGGGAATCGGGAACAGACGAAGATAAAGTGGATATTGAACCGACAAATCACCAGGGTCGCAAGGACGACGATGGTCAAAAGAAATTTAGGCAAAAATTGGCATGTCTTATCTTCAATGGTACGGATCCTGTATCATGGTTAAGTCGAGTGAACAAATACTTCATACTAAATGAAGTTGAACGGGTTGAAAGAGTGTTTTACGCCACCTATTCTTTGTAGGCGGAGTCTAATATGTGGTGGCAGTGGATTAATAGGGTATACCACAAGAAAGGAAGGATCTTGTTGTGGAAAGAATTCGAAAAAGAAATCATGGCGCGTCTTGGACCAACGGAGTACACAGACTATAATAAAGCAGTGGCCCATATCAAGCAAATAGGTAACCTCAGAGAATATCAGAAGAAGTTTGAAAAATTGGCAAGTTGGGTCCACGATTGGCCCAAAAAGGCACTGGTAGGAGCATTTATCATGGGCTTGAAGTACGAGTTGGCAGCAGAGGTATGTGTTTATCGCCCTAAATCATATTCGGAAACGCTAGAAACTGTGTGACTAAGAAAGGAGCACTTGAACATTACACGCCGAGGGTTTTGGCCAGAAATGGGACGTATGAATCCAACAATGGGAGACGGCAAAGGGGGAGGCATGGGTAGTAACCGAAATAACTGGGGAATCACAATTAAATCACTCCCAACTGGGGTAAAGCGATTACCGTGGGAAGAGTTACAAAAGAGGCAAAAAAAAGGGTCTATGTTTCTATTGCGACGAACGATTTGTGCTAGAGCACAAATGCAAGATTAAATAGGCTTTCCTTATAGAGCCAGTGGATTCCGATGTTGAGGAGGTGGAGGAAACCGCAGAGGAAATGGTATGGAGGAAGCAGAAGTATTGGTGCATGCCATATCCGACGTTCATTGCCCCAAAACCATGAAGATCTCAGCATGGGTCAAGAAAATATGTGTGGTTGTGCTAATAGACAATGGGTCCTCCCATAATTTTATCAATCCACAACTCGCATGGTGGTTGGGATTAATAACAACTCGTGTCACACCATTTAAAGTGCGCGTCGCTAGCGGTGAGGGAATGAATTGTGAACACCTTTACGAAGGTGTGTCACTTAAGATGCAAGGAATCGAAGTAAAGGTGAATCTTTATGCGCTACCATTAGTAGGTCCAGATGTTGTGCTAGGGGTGAAGTGGTTAGAAGGGATAGGTGAAGTAGTAACCGACTACAAAGAAGGAACTATGGGATTCAAGTGGGGAGACGGATATGTAAAATTTGTTTCATGGATGGATAAAGAGGTCAAGGAAATGGGAATACAGAGTATTGAAAGAATGTGGAAGGCTGGGGGCAATGTTTTGTCGTATGTGTGGAAAAGGTGGAACATGAATTAAAGGCTGAAGTTAAGTTACAGCCGGAGATTGAGAAATTACTGCAGGACTTCAAGGTTGTGATGAGTGAACCCACATCACTACCACCTAAGAGAAACTTTGATCATCACATTCCTGTTGGACGAATTTCTTAATTATATTGTTTATGTGGCTGATTATCCTTTGAATTCTCCCAAACAATAATTAAAGTTGGATTGTGGAATAGATTTAATAGTGAGAGAAAGTAGAGAGAGGTTTGTCTTGTGGATAAATGAACTTAGAGAGAGAGAATGGGTACAAGAGGCCTATTTATATGTTTGCATGTGGTGAGGTGTCATGTTTTAAGCCTAAATTGCCAAATTAATAGACAAGTGTCATTAACACATGTCTCTTTACCACATCTTATGCTCTAACTACATTGCTTTCATCCTACTACATTACTATTGGAGACCTACTCAGCTATTGCATCCTACTTTGGGTAGGGCGAGCTTCTCTGCCTTGTGCTTATTCCGAGGACACATGCTTGTAGTGAGGAGTGATCACTTGTCTTCAACACTGGGTGAACTCTAGGCGAGCTAGTTGGCGAGCTCCCTCTCTCTTAGTTGTGTTGACTGGTCAATGGATGATGATGTGGCTCTTGGCCACCTGGAGCGAGCTAACGGCGAGCTATTAAGCCTTGAGCTTTTAATCATGTCAACTCACCCTAATGAACTTGCTTTAGTTCGCCTATCAACAATTCCACTGAAGAATGAGGCGCAACCCATTAATGTTCACCCATATAGGTACACACATTTTCAAAAAGAAGAAATCGAGAGACAAGTTAGCGAGATGTTGAAATAAGGATTGATTCGGCCGAGTAACAGTCCTTTCTCATCCCCAGTACTGTTGGTAAAGAAAAAGATGGGTCGTGGAGGTTTTGTACAGATTATAAATATTTCAACGTAGCGGTGATAAAAGACCGTTACCCCATACCAACTATCTAGGATATGCTAGACGAGTTAGGGGGTTCGCAATATTTTTTGAAACTTGATTTGAGAGCAGGTTACCACCAAATACGATTAGCAGAAGAAGATATCCATAAAACAGCCTTCCGCACCCACCATGGGCATTTCGAATATTTGGTGATGCCCTTCGGACTCTGCAATGATCCCGCCACTTTTCAGGGCATGATGAATAGCATATTCCAGGAATATCTACGAAAGTTTGAGCTAGTATATTTTTATGACATACTCATCTATTCGAGAACATGGGAAGAACATTAATACCATTTGCAGCAGGTGATGTCTATACTCGCCCATCACCAGTTTCATATAAAGATGTGCCTTTGGGTAAGAATCAGTCGAATACCTCGGACCCAATATATCTTCACATGGAGTAGGGTATATCAATCAATGATTGCAGCCATGAACAATTGGCCAAAACTAAAGAAACTCATGGCTCTACGGGGCTTCTTTGGCCTTACCGGGTATTACTAGAAGTTTGTGGAAAATTACGGGACGATTGCAAGGTCATTGACAAACATGACGAAAAAAGAGGATTCAAATGGACCACAGAGAGTGAGCTAGCTTTCGAAAGGCTCAAAAAGGCTATAACAGATACTCCAGTGTTGGCACTTCCCCAATTCGATAAACAATTTGAAGTCCACATCGATGCTAGTGACTTGGGTATAGGAGCTGTATTTATCCAAGAACGGCGACCTCTCGCATATTTGAGAAAGGCTCTGGGGAGTCAAAAACTGGAATGGTCCGCGTATGTTAAGGAGATGATGGCTAATTGTGGAGGCGGTGCGTCACTGGAGGCCAAATTTATTGGGATAGAGATTTCGTATAGTTACCGATCAACAACCATTGAAACACATACTAGAGTAGCGAATTATCACCCATGAACAACAGAAATTTGTCGCAAAACTTTTAGGATTTGATTTAGAAATTGTGCGTCGGCCAGGGTGGCAAAATGCGGTAGCGGACGCGTTATCCAGACGCAACGACATAAGTGAGTTGTGTGCCATTACTGGGCCTGTATGGGCAATTTTGAAGGATATCCATCGAGCCTTGACAACGGAGAGAAAGTGGTTAAGTGCCGAGCATTAATAGAAAAATGAGGTGTTAAGGAATTTCGTGGATGCTCGGATCTATTCGGGTTATACACTAAACACAAATTTAAGTCAATAACTAATATCATAATTTAAACATAATTAAATCAAATAGTTGAACACCCAACAATAGGGTTTCCATGCAAAAACAATGACAGTATAAAAGCACATAAATCCCTACACATGCGGAATTAAGGGGTTTAAGTGAATTATACTTATTCCTTTAACAAATTTGTTTGAGACCAAAAGGGATCCTTTTGAGGCGTTTTATGAAAGAGTAGTATGTTGGTGGCAGTCCAAAAGGTCCTTCTTGAGTCCCTTTGCTTTGAATCCTTCTTGCACAACCCAAAAGGCCTTTCCTGAGACCCTTTGCTTTGGATCACACAATCCGATGGAGGAGCCTAAGCAATCCAAAATGCCTTTCTTGAGACCCTTGCTTTGATCCCACATGATCAACTTGATCAACCCAACAAGCCTTCTCAAGTATTCCCTTGTCCTTACTCGTACACCCGGTGGGAGGCCACACGAATAATTTCAACACAAGGAAAAAAATAATTTTGTTGCCCAATCAACTTGGAATTTTCAAAATTTTGCACCAAGAAATTGTGTTCTTGATGTCTTGTTTCATTTCATATTTATAATGAGATTCAAGACCTTGAATATCTTGAATATCAAACATTTCAAATGTTGATTATCTTGAATATCAAATATTCTAATCTTGATTATCTTGAATATCAAATATTTTATTCTTGATATTTGTACTATGATATTCTCGAAAATCTATACACATATTTAATTCAATGAGATCTTGATTTTATTAGATATTCTTGTATTCAAAATACATATCTATTTTCCATAAAATTCTGTCATTAATTTTATATTAATTTTTGAAAAATATAATAATCATTGGGCACAAAATATTTCTTTTATTTTAATCACCTTGTTCATTGTTGAACATTTAATTGGGCTACTTGAGGGGCCTTTAGGAGAAAAGATTGGACCTCCCAATGGGCCTTGAATTCTAACATTGAACCCAATTTCATTCAACTCATTAACATTAATCTCAATCCACTATAGGATTAAAGTTGCACTATCCATCTTAACACATATTACAACCATATGACTCCCGGTCATTATTTCCCATGTTTAAGATTCTCTTGTCCGTTAATTAATCAAGCCACTGAACGCTTTAATTAATTTAACATCTTAACCTTGGAGTAAGGACAACTCTTCTTTATCATCATACCGGAAACAAATTCCACTTGCAAGATTTAGTATAACGAACGTTTAGAGCCCACCAAGGGGACTAATTATGCAAGACTCTCCAAACACACGTTCCTCTTTATTAAATATTATCAACTATCCTGTTCTCAATGGTGTAGCCCAAGATGTAAAGTATTGAGTCTCATTGACAAATTAAAGTGCCACGCGCCGATTACACACAGTCCTATTTAAGGGATAGAGGTTTAGAAATAAATTACCACTGAGATCTAATTCTTCATCCCATAAATCAGTACGGAAGAATTACCTCTCTGTAGGTCCTCTTCAATGCACTAGTGTAATCCCTTGGTCAAGATAAGCCAATATGGGATCTACAAATCAATCATTTACCAATGGGGTGTTCAAATCCCATCTCGGTTGTGAAGTTAGTACTTGTTACAAGACAATGATAATATGATCTGGCTGTGAGTTATCCGGGGATCACCACATTTATCTACAGTGTAACTTGTACTATTATATTTGAATGGATTACAATTAATAAATAACATTCATATTGTCTAAAACACAGTGATAAAAGATTTATTTCAGATAAAGCTCAAAGATTTAGTTTAGTTATACAAAGTAAAAGCATACTTTCTAGTATAACCCTAACAGGAGGGACCTGGATGGGGGTAGAATGGAGAGATGGATTACTATTCTTTAAGGGACTAACATTGGTCGCATATCGGAGGTCATGGGTCGCATATCAGAGGTCACTACGGAAACAAGTACTAAAATATTTTCATGGGTCACATATCGGAGGTCACTCAGGCATCTACAAAACGTAGGCAAGGATAACATCTACTTTTTATTGGCCCGGGCTCAAGGAAGAGGTAAAAGAATATGTATTGTATTGTGACGTGTGCCAATGGGTGAAGAGTGCCTCCAGAAAATCAATGGGCTTGATGAGACCATTCCCCATACCAGAACGTATTTGGGAGGATATTACCATGGATTTCATCGAGGGTCTGCCTTTATCTAACGGGTACAACGAGGTTTTGGTGGTGGTGGATCATCTATCGAAATACACACATTTCAAAATCCGTATACGGCCAAATCGGTGGCCAAATTATTTGTAGAGTGTGTTATTAAGATGCATGGCATGCCTCGTTCAATAGTAATGGATAGGGATCAAATTTTCATTAGCAATTTATGGAAAAAGTTCTTTAAGATGCAAGGGACAAGCCTATCTATGAGTTCAGCTTATTATCCTCAGACCAATGGACAAACAGAGGTTACTAACCGCATACTTGAGCAGTATCTCAGGTGTTTCGTACATCAAAATCTACGCCGTTGGGAGGAGTATATTCCATAGGCAGAATATTGGTACAATACTGTGAGTAGTTAAAATTAATTGCCGAAATAAAAAAAATAACATGTAGAAATTACACGTTAAAATAATTTATTAATGGGGATTTGAATAAATTTAATTCCTAAATAATAAATTCAATTGGGCCTTAAAAGCCTAACAAATCAAAGTAGGCCTCAAAAGCCTAATAAATCGAATTGGGCCTCAAAAGCCTAATAATTCCAATTGGGCCCCAAAAGCCTAATAAATCGAATTGGGCCCCAAAAGCCTAATAAATCCAGTTGGGCCTCGAAAGCCCAATAAATTCAATTGGGCCTCTAAAGTTCAATTAATTATTCTGGATTTTTAAAGTCATAAAGCTCTATCTTTAAAAAACACTAGAAATCAAATCTTCACAAATATCCTTGAAGATTATCAAATCTGGCATCTTTTGAGAATATTCCTCAAATCACATCTTTCGGCCCATCAAATATGGCCTGCAAATCTAAAATTCTACACCTATAAATAGGGTCTCATTCTAGTCATTTTTCATTCACTACAAGGAGTCAAAAAGATCAGAGCTTTGAGAGAAGCATCAAGATCCAAGACTTCGGGCATCCTTGAAGATTCAAATGTGTTCTTTGTGACTTCAAGTGTGTTCTTCGAGTTCTTCAACAACAAGGCATTTTTATATGGGATCACAGTGTGAAGCCTCCGGTCGATGTTCGTCATCAAAATTGGCGTTCGATTTAAGAAACACGACGTGAAGCCCCTCCAATCAACGTTCAACAACTCATCTTCAACGACAATCCACACCGCTCATCTACAAGGACAACTCCATAAGGAGTCCAAAGGTGAATACTCAACAAATCCCTTCCGACAAGGCAATATTAATTTGAAATAAGGCTTAACGCCCTCAAATTAATATCAACCTCAACATCAAATCGGACTCAACTCCGAAGATCAACAAAGTCCTTCCATAAGGTAACGTTAATTCGAAACAAGGCTCAACGCCCTCGAATTAACGTCGAACTCCAAAGTCAACTCTGAATCAGCTCCGACAAACCAACAAAGTCCTTGTAATTCAAAACAAGGCTCAATGCCCTCGAATGAATGTCCAACTGCAAAGTCAACCTCAGACCCAACACCGAGAATCTCGCAAATCAAGTCAAGATCAAATCAAGACTCGAAGAGTAGAATCAGAAGATTTTATAGAGATTGAACCCAAAATAATCGCTTGATTTCTTATATTTAAACATACTTCTTTGTAATTTCCTTTTCACATTTTTAATAAAAAGATATTAATTTTTGTGAAAAATTCGCAAGTTACAAATACTACCGTTCACGCTTCGACCAAACATACCCCATTCGAAATAGTTTATGGTCGTACTCGTTCCCATCTAGGAAGTTATCCCATCGGAGACTCGCCAAATGCGAAAGTCGACAAGGAATTATATGACAGAGATTTAATGTTACGTGAACTGAAGGAAATATTGGCTACCTCCATAAACCGCATGAAGGCAACGTATGATAAGAGTTGGAGAGATGAACAATTTCAGGCCGGTGAGTGGATCTACTTAAAGCTGTGACCATATCGCCAGCAAACCATTTCACAAAAGGCCCTTTACAAGTTAGGAGCCAGGTTCAACGGGCCATTTCGGGTGATAGAACGGATAGGAGAGGTCGCATATCGACTCCAGTTGCCAAAAGGAGCGCAAATACATCCTATTGTGCACATCTCACAGTTGAAGCGTAACTTGGGTGATGAAAATTCCGTTGTGCACAGCTTCCAGCCGTTAATTTGCAGGGCAATGTGATCATTCAACCAAGCCTGGTGCTGGAGTATTGGTGTATCAAACAAAATTCAGATTCGGTGGGAGGTACTGATCGATTAGGACTCCTTGCCATGTGAAGATGCTACTTGGGAAGACATGATGATAATAAGAGAACGTTTTCCAGAATTGAACCTTGTGAACAAGGTTCATCTTGAAGGGGACGGGAATGATGGGGACGAAAGCCGTGGGCTCAAGAATGCATGCAATCGGGCTAGACATGTGAGAGTGAAAGAGTTGGGCCGAAAATCTGGGCGACAAAGTGACGAGGAAGGCCCATCCGCGAAAAAGAGTCCACCAGCTTAATTTTCGAATTAAGTCCAATAATTTTGTCTAGCATGAATTGCGCGAATTATTCATTGACTATGTGTTGATTATTTTCCTATATTTTTGCTTATTGTTAAGATCTAGGTATCTTTTAGATTTTAGTTATCTTCTAGTTAGTCAAGTATTTATACGGTATTGTTAGTTGAGAATTTCTTATCAGATAAATATTGTCAAATTTCCTTGGTAAATATTCCTTTACACCTCCGTAGTTTTCTAGAGTGAGCTAGAGCTTCGGATTTATTGGGCTGTTATCGTAGTTCGCATCATACACATAAAACATTGACTTATTTTTGTGATTAGTAAAATGTTACATATAAGGGATATGCATAAAAACTTTTTTTTTAACTCCAAGGGATAATCTATAAATATATAATAGCAGCATCCTTACCTTAAAAAGTTTTGACGCCATTAAGTCGTAGTCATAGATCGTTTCTTCTATTTCTATGTCAACTTCTGGATCTATCTATCAATAGTATATGGAATGACTTTTATTATGGATCCTTACATTTTATTTTCCTATATATTATATGGAATGACTTTTATTATATCAGTGCTTTGTTATTATTTTCTTGTGTTGAATAGTGTACTTTTTTGTGGGTTGTTTGGTTTCGCCATATTAGGGGGTTGTGATGATGGTATTTACATATCTCATCTAATGGCGGTTAACACTTCAGAGATTTTGAGTTTAAATTCCCCACTATTTATGGCAGAGAAACTTTGTCGAGAACAATTTGTACAATATGATCAATAATAATTGATTTTTCATCTCTTACTCTATAATGATGTTTTCTCATGGTCAGCTATTCTTTTTCCTGCAGGAAAAGCATTTTCATATTTTTTAAAAGATCGATGATGATATATATTTACCACAATCACCCTTTTTTGACATCATGTAATTTTTTAAAATTACTGTTGCAATTTTATTACCATATTTATTATGTGTTAATATTTTTATGAATTTCAAATATACATTTTACTGTATTAGAGATGTAATTTATTTCATATAATATGTATCTGTAGACCACAAGATTAACAAGTTTGTACACATTTTCTTCCAAGCATGCGATTCTCTAATCTACTTTATTATTATTGTAAAAAATAAATAATAAAAAAAATAATAAATAATTAAATTTTTTACGGTAAAGATTAGATTATTAAAGTTTGATTGTTAGGATTTGAAACTAATGTAAGAAGGAGTATAATGAACTAAATATATTTATTGAGATTAATACATGTCAATTAATTGTTAGTCAAATATACTATAAATAAATAATTAAACAAATAAAGGGCTATGGTTTAAATCCTAGATTAATTGCTAAATTTACCCTAATTAATAGACGAATAAATATATTTTAAAGAGATTAATTCATGTCAGTTAATTATTAGTCAAATCTAATATGAATAAATAATTAAACAAATAAAGCACATGATATAAATCCTGGATTATTTCTAAATTTACCATTATTAATAGATAAATAAATTAACACTACTATAAATGGGGTAAATTGCATAAAATAAATTTATACACATTATCAATTACAATATATGTTTATAAAATTATTAATTCGATATATGAATTCAGTAAAAAAATAATTTTTTTAATTGCTGGTAGATTTTGATAATTTTGGTAAAGTGATGAGATTAATTGTTTTAATTCATGATATTAAATAAATATCTATTAGTTTGTACACATTTTCTTCCAAGCATAATATACATCGCAATTGATCGATTCTCAAATCTACTTTATTATTACTATAAAAATATATTAATTGAAATTAATACATTTCAATTAATTGTTAGTCAAATATACTATAAATAAATAATTAAAAAATAAAGGGATATGGTTTAAATCCTTAGACTATTGTTAAGTTTACCCTAATTAATAGATAAATAAATATATTTTAATGAGATTAATTCATGTCAGTTAATTATTAGTCAAATGTATTATGAATAAATAATTAAACAAATAAAGAACATGATTTAAATATTGGATTATTGCTAAATTTACCACTATTAATAGATAAATAAATTAACACTATTATAAATGGGTTAAATTGAATAAAA
Organism: Prunella vulgaris; assembly: GCA_026898435.1. NCBI lineage: Eukaryota > Viridiplantae > Streptophyta > Magnoliopsida > Lamiales > Lamiaceae > Prunella > Prunella vulgaris. The sequence goes on from JAPKLY010000011.1 coordinate 2,196,586, forward strand.
TAAAATCATACACATTATCAATTAATTTTTTTAAATTAATAATTTGATATATGAATTCAGTAAAAAAATATATTATTTAATTGCTGGTATATTTTGATAATTTTGGTAAATTGGTGAGATTAATTGATTTAATTCATGATATTAAATTAATATCTATTAGTTTGTACACATTTTCTTCCAATCATAATTGTTGGGATTTAGTCTGAGTGTTTTGATTCAAATCCCAAAATCCCTTATAAATTGCCTAAGTATAGTTAGTCAGGATTGTTTAGCTCAGGACTAGTCAGGTTAAAATAGGTTTTCTATTCACAGGTAATCAGCTCAGAGGGAACGCTTTGAAGGCTGAAGATTGATGTAGACATCCCAAAGATCCCAAGTTAGAAAGGTGTTCAATCCAAAAGGTCGAAGTTCGTCCTGAAGACGCTTAACCTGAAGCTAATCGCTGAAGAACCTGAAGTTCGTCCTAAAGCCCGTCGAAGACGATCCTGAGAAATCCCATTGATAATGTTCCTACTGAGTACTCTAAGCATGCTCAAGTCAGGACATACTTAGTGAAGGCAGAAATAGTCTGTGTAGTCAAGCTGAGCGTTCAACTACTGGCACTCATAAGGACCTGATGAAAAGTCTACTGAAGCAATGGGAGTTAACAGTTAACACCTGAGGACAAAAGGAATGTCAGCAGCTCCGGATAAGACAAACATTTGACCTGAGTAAAGTGCAAAACACAGAGTTTTAAATATACAAGAAAGGATGAAGTCAGATCAAGAACTAGCCGTTTTAACGGAGTGCAAATTAGATGTAGACAACGCATGTACGGAGTCTGCGCAGCATTTAATGCTCCTCAGTTCTGTAGGCGGCGACCACATAATTTCCCCTTTAAGCATTGGGAAAGGTCAATCAAGTACAAGCCCGTCTACATCTACCTAAAATAGGAAGATTTGAAAAGATCTCCTCCAACGGATCTATTTTGAAAAGATCTATTGTGAATCTCCTCCAATGGATCTATTACAGAAGACCTTGCACCCATTCAAGGCTAACAGGAAATTTCCAAGTGATTGAAAATCTCCAGATTCCAAGTGCTCAAAGCAAACGTCAAGCAACACTCTGTAATTTAAATTTCCCTAGTGTTGTAGTAGGAATAAATCTGTATTCTGCTTAGAGTGATAATCCTTATCCTTAGCTTTGTTTTGTTAGCAAGGATTATCACAAACTTAGTTGGAAACCTGAAAACCAAACCCCTCAGTTTGTGAGAAGGTTGGTGGTTAAGGACTGGGACTTGTAAAACGCCCAGGGGACGAGTTCCTTAGAGAGGAAGGAGGCTATCCGTGCACCTTGACACATTAAAAACAAGTACCAATCTTCAGTGGAGAGGATTGCTTCATGTTAAATCAGGTTGTGGACGTAGGAGTGATTAGGGTCATAATTGCATCATTTTGCATCAATTTTATCATGATATTGATAATTTTATATTCATAATTGACCCAAATATACAATACTTTGTGCTATTGACCTCTTGTTGGCAAGGAAGTATGTTTTATAGGTGAAATCGAGAAAAAACAAGGAATTCACGACTATAGGGGAAGAGTTGATGTAATCCGAGCGTATGGGGAAGTTTAAAATATTCACATGAAGACCCTAGTAAGCTTGGATGAGCCATGGGGATCAAGAATGAAAAAGTTAAAATCAGACATCGGAAACATGCATTGACCGAGCGCTGACTGAGCTATGTCCAAGCCCCGGCCAACGGGTGTCCGAACGGATTTACTCTTTACACCTAAATCTCATGTGCTCTATCATGTGTAGTGGGACGCTCGACCAGAGCTGTCCGAGCGGCTGCAAGAAGGTGTCCGAGCGCGCCTTGGGAAAAAGGCCAAATTAAGGGCAACTTCGTCTTTTCACGCGTTTAATGAGGGGCAATTTGGGCTAATCATTATGGGCACTATAAATACCCCAAGGATCAGATTTCCAAGCATCACCAACTAGCCTTAGATCATTAGGTAGTTTTATAGAGAGATTAGGAAGTTACTTAGTGGGTTCTTAGTTAATTTTCAATTTTCTTTCTTCAATTACTTTTGATCAAACCATTGGATTGTTAATCCGTTTGTTTCTTTAGCTTAGTCTCATTATTAGCTATATTTCAACGGTTCGTTTTTGCATTTGGAGTTCCAGATCAATAGCTAGCATTTAAAGGTTTGTTTATTGCTTTTCAATTCTCCAACAATTGGTAAGATTTCTTGTATTTCCTTTCATATTAGTGTTAATCATGTGTGACTTTAGCTTAATTATTGTTTTGGATTCCCAATTAACCATGGGCGAATCACATTGCTGTATGAATATTATGGTGTACTTTAGTGTTCTATTAATCTTATGCATGATTAAGTGATCTTGATTGATTAGTTCTCTAATTTGATGATTTTTTGAATGTTTGGTGTAATCAATTGGATGTCTTGAGCCTATGTGGGTTAGTAACACATGAGAATTGAGTTAATTCATAGAGGTTCTTGATTAAATGTTGTGCATGCGAAGTGTTTGTATTAATGTTTTTATATCAATGAGAATTTCTTAGAAGGTAAGACCTCTGAAATGGAGTATTGGATGTTGTTAGAGAGATCTAGACACTTGATAGAGCCCTTTAGCTTGTTAGAGAGATCTGGACACTAGTTAGAGTCTTAGCTTGATTGAGACATCAAATGACCTTTCGTATGGTAGGATGGATAGGATACTAGGTGAACCATAGAAGGATTACTTCAATGCACACACATCTCACACTTGCTCATCATTCTAAGGTGATAGTTAGATTTTACTTTGCTTGTTGAAATAGATAGAAACCAAGACTCTTTCTTGTTTTCCTAGCTATTAGCCATTGTAAACATTCAATACTTGCTTGATATCACATCGTTTCCCTGTGTTCGATATTTTTATTACTTGGTTTACTTGCCACGATAACAACTTCCACGTACACTTGCGTGAAAGCTCATGATTTTGACAAACAAGTTTTTGGCGCCGTTTTCGGAGAAATGATCACTTTGTTGAGTTTGTATTGATGTTTACATGTTCTTTTCTTTGTTTTGCTTTATTTATATTTAATTATTCTAAGTGAGTGTTGATACTTGCTTATTTTTGTAGGAGTGAACTTAATTGAAGATGGACGGATACAACCACTACTCATATTCTCCACAATACACATATCCTCCTAATTCATACATATATCAACCTTACCCATATCAACTACCACCTACACAAGTAGATCCTTATCCTTTTAACTTATATTCTTATCAAGACTCCTACTCTCATTATGATCCTTGTCAAGATATAACCCCTTACACTCCATATCCTCCTATGTCTTATAGTCAAGAAGACACTCTAGCTCAAATTGTTAAGTAAATTGAAGAGATAAGAATGGACATTTAACGAGATACATACTCCTACACTATACCTCCTCTTATGCCCTTTAATCAATAAGAAGCTCCTCTAAGACATGATGTAACGCCCCAGTTTTTCCAAAATGGTTCTTGGCATTCTAGAAACCCGAGTCGTCACTTAATGTCCAAAACGCAGTGGCCATTTTCAAAATATCACACACACGATCGTTATAAAAGTTTGGCGCAAAATAGATAGTTCTGATAAATATTACACACCATCATCGAGGAAAGTATAAACGTTTACCGCCTCGGCATATTAGTTAAGTCATATTAAAACTACTAGTCTCGTTTTCACGAGTAATTTAAAACACTTTGGTAGGGAAGTAGTATCACTCCTCCACTGGCGCAAACTCCCCGTCATCGAGACCTGAAAAAAGATTTAAAAGTAGGGGAGTGAGATTTGAATTCTCAATGTGGGCGACCTGTACGCTACTATACATATTGGTAGTATGCAAACGTATCATTTTGTAAAAACACTTTTCATAGCCACAAAGGCTCATCATTCATCATATAGCCCGTAGGCTCTGTCCACCGTGGCGCCTAACTACACAAGCCAGACCACTACATATCATTTGAGATACTTTTAATCATATAGCCCTCAGGCTCTGTCCACCGTGGCGCCTAGCTACACAAGCCAGACCACTACATATCATTTGAGATACTTTACCCGTAGGCATTTGGGTAATAACCTTGTAATCGGACCCAAAGGTCAAAACATTTTCATTCAAATACACCAATAGTCCATATAATATTCAAGGCAATACAGTAAATGACACCCACCTTAAACGCTTTCCTTTTTGCAAAACAATCACCGTTCCTTTCACCAGTAATTCTCGTCACCGTTTGCACACTTAGACCTAGCACCATTCGTTGTATTTCAGTTATTAATGTTTAAGAATTCTTGTTAAGATTTATACAATTAGTCTGATAAGGACATACACTTTACTTAGCATTTTTGTTCACTTAAGAAGTTAATAAAATGTTTTACGGTAATTAGTAGCTTGAGGTTCTTATCTAGGTGCATTTAGCATACTCAACTTTGTTAGGATCTTACAAGGTTCTTCGTATTTTCCTTTCTCAAGGCAAATAAGAAACATATGGTCCTTAATCTAAAATCAACACTAAATATCATTCCATTCATATAACTCATGCATTCACATAGAATTAACCAAGGCTTTAGACTAGTTTCCTCATGGGAAAATATTTGTTTTCCTTCTAACAAGGAAATAACACATAATCAACAATATTCAAGTACTGCAGTTTGCATGTTGACCCACACTTATACCAACTTGGAGAATTTTCTAAAAATATCAAAACTCATTCAAAAATCATGAAATTTTTACAGTGACTAACCCATCAAGTCTAAATTACATATAAAATTTATTTCATATCATTTGGTTTAGGAAAATATGAGTTCTAGGCTAATTCCCAAAACATGGCAGATTGTTCCAGAATTTTCCAGAATTGAGCAACTTTCGAAATAATTTTGGTAAAAATATTTACACATCTCCAAAAATCGTGAAATAAATCATGAAGATACTTAACTTCATGTAGTAATTTATAAAAATTTTAAAATAATTCTTTCTTGAACAGATTACTCCCAGAAAATCCATACTTTAGAAATAAGGGGCATTTTGTCACACTTTATTAGAAAATTCATAACTTATTAATGAAAACTCCAAAAATTCTCAAACTAGATTCAAATGAAAGATAACTTGATGTAGTTTCCAACCATATAAGCATCATCCAAAAATTTATAACATATGAGGTCCGAATTCTGTACGAAATTCGAGGTCAGTGCGTAAAGTGTGTGATTTGTGTGCATGCTTTCACTTACATTTTCAATTTCATAACTACCATGCAACCAACATTTTAACTCCTTCAAAAACATCATTCTAGACTTCATTCATCATGCATTTGAACATTGGAAAGTAATAATGTCCTAGGGTTTCATGGTCTCTAAAAATATGGAACAATAAACACACATAGCTCACATATACATGCAAGAAAACCAAATGTTTTGAGTTGGGGTTTTACAACCTTTGGAGCCTTTTTCTTGTTAACAAAAGAAGCTTTATTGACCCTTGACCCTTAAGCTTGTAGGAATGGAGCACCACTTGGAGGAATACTTTGGTTTTGAGCTAAAACAAGGCAATGGAGTAAGTTAGGAGAAGTGGAGAGGAAAAACATGAACTTAGAAGAGAGAGGGAGAGATGTTGGCTTCCTCTTTGCAAGGAAATGACTCCAACCTTCAACCTAACTCCATGGATTTCTTGATACTTGAGGAAGGAAGCTCTCTTGTTGTTGGAGATGGGAGAAGAAAATCTCTCTACCCTTTGTAAGTATGGTGACCAAAAGTTGAGTGAGGGAGTGAGAAGGGAGTTTGTGGATTTTCTTTTCTTTGGGTTTCTTTGCTCAAGGTAGGGAATGAACTAAGATAATTCATATATAGGAAATGGGAGCATATGACCATTCAAAGTTACTCATTTGGAGGTAAGAGAAGTCAATGTTAGGTAAGGGAATAGGAAAGAAGGTATGGCTCCTTAATTTAGGGGTATGGGCATTTTTTTGACTTCACATTTCTTCATTCCAGCTGATAATTTCGGTCATAAGGGGATTTAGGAGAGGAATTTGAGTTCTAACTGTATTTTGGGACGCGATATGGCTTTCGGGGTTGAAAATGAATATTATTCGGTCGCGTTTTGGGCGCCGAAAATTAATATTTTGCTCATTTTGTAAGCCTAAATTTTTATATCTTGTATTTGTTAATTAAAACTTATGTTTAACCCATTATATTACTTAAGTTCTAATAAAGATCCGCAATTACTCGTCGGATCGAAGTTTTACAAATTTTAGAGTTTTCAGTTCGACATTTGGCGACAAACGTCCAGGTTTTATTTTTTATAAATCTTTTACACCCAAAGGGTCTTAAAATCCCTTTTAGAATGTTATTTCATTCGTTCAAATGATTTATTAATATTTGATTCATAGTTACGGTGCTAGGAGTGCTTCCGGTTCCGGTTTTGAACCAACCGTCAAGTAGAAATCACTCATTTTAAAACTTAGTGTCCTCAAAGAAGTAAAAGATCAATCAAGCAAAAATATATAAATATAATAACATGAAATGTAATATAAATAGAAAAAAAAATCTAATTTGGTTCGGGGTATTACACATGATAATGATACCTTAGCCTATATTGTCATGCAATTCGAAGATATTAAAAGGCAGAATGAAAGGATGCATGAGGAGATCAATAAAAAATTTGATGATGAGTGTAAGACTAATCGGCATCAAATCGAAAGCTTGGAGATCCAATTGGATGAATTGGCCAAATCATTTAATCAACAAGCCATCAAGGAGAAGGTAGAAGAAGAAGATGGGGGAAATCTAGATGATGAAGTTGGTGTGGAATGTGATATTCCATTAGGTGAAGAACAAGAAAGGAAAGTTGAAAGTATGGGGGTAGAATGGAATGTCGAAGATGTTGATGATGATGATCATAAGGATATTGAAGTTCTTTCTTTTCAAAAATATTCCAATATTAAGATGTCTGCTAGTCCTCCTCAAGAATGCATTGATAATGATATTACTCTTCTTAATGGAGATATTGCTTATTATATTTCTCATGTTGAAGTTGTTAGGGATCAAGAAGAGAAGAAGGTTGGACTAGAAGAGCAAAGAGATAAGAGTAAAAAGGAAGAGAATGAAGATGAGAGTGAAGAGGATAATGAAGATAAGGATGAGGATGATCATGATGAGTACAAAGATCTTTATGATCACTTTTGTTGGGACAATCTAAGTGTTTTGATTAGATCCCAAAATCCCTTGATGATTTGCCTAAGTATAGTTCATCAGGATGATGGACTCAGGATAAATAGGTTAGAATAGATTTTTCTATTCACAGGTATTCAGTTCAGGGGGAACGTACTGAGGAGTTAAGACTGATGGAGACGTCTTTGAAGTCTAAAGTTTAAAGTATCTCTAACCCTGAAGGCATTGATCATCCTGAAGATGATCAACCTGAAGCTGCAACCTGAAAAACCTAGAAAGTGTCCTGAAGATGCCTAGAAGCCATCCTTAAGAAGACCACTGATCCTAACAGAACTGAGTAGACTAAGCATGCTCAGAGAAGTCTTTGTTAGTGAAGGCTCAATGTAACCTTGATCAGGCTGAACGTCCTTCTGATGTTCATAAGTCCTGACTTGGGCCTAGTATCAGTTAACCTGATACTTGTAAGCCCTGAGACCCAAAGGTTATGCGTGCGAATAGAAGTCTGAGGAAGCAGAAAGAATGTCAGAGTCTCCAACATAAGACAAACATTTATGCTAAGTAAAGACCGAGGAACTCAGAGTTATAAATGTACGAGGTTCAGTAAAGTCAATGCCGATAAACTAGCCGTTGGACAAATGACCAGTTAGAAGGCGACACGTATGTACGAAGACTGAGCGCATTTAATGCTTCTTAAAGGTGCAGGCGGCGGATCAGAAACTTTGCCATACTAGGTATGGTCTCTGTCAGACAAGGACAACCAGTACCTGCACCTACCTAAAATAGAAGGGTTTGAAGCGGATCTCCTCCAACGGATCTATTTCAAACCCTCCTATAAATACAGAAGGCCTTGCCCCCATTCAAGGTTACGGGAAATTTCCAAGTGAAGAATTCTCAAGATTCCAAGCACTCAAAGCATACTTAGAACAACACTCTGAAACCCTAAATTTCCCTAGTGTTGTAGTAGGAATCTATTTTGTATTTTGCTTAGAGTATTGATCCCACCTTTAGCACTGATTTATTAGATGGATCAATGCATAATAGTTGGAAAACGTGAATACCAAACCCCTCAGGTTGTGAGTTGGTTGGTAGGAAGGACTGGGACTTGTAAAACCACCCTGGGGTCAGTTCCTTAGAGAGGGAGTTGGCTATCCGTGTCCCTTGGCACGTAAAATCCAAGTACCTATCCTCAGGGTTGTTTAGGATAGCTTCCTGTTCAATCAGGTCGTGGACGTAGGAGTTGGTTATCTCCGAACCACGTTAAAAAGACCCTTGTGTGCTGATTTACTATTTGCTCAGGATCATATTGTCATACATATTAAACTGAAGCATACTTGCATTGTTTCTGAAAAAGCATCAGGATTGACTTGTCATCCTGATCACTAAACTGTGCACCAGCCTTAACCACGTTTTCACTAAGCAAACTGATAAGTTTTCAGAACTAAAACGAGTAAAACCTTAAGGGCTCACATTCCGCACTAAACTGAGCTTACTGAGATAGTAGCCCAACTGACTAGCTTTCGAGCGGTCAGTAGGATTGTTATCTCTACTGACCTTCCGAGAGCACAACTCTGACTTAGCTTATTTGGTTCATTACTGATCCGTCCCTGCTGCCCCTGAGGACCATCAGTAGACTGAACATTTTCAGGAGCTTCCTGACTAAGTCTGAAAGAGCATTTTCCTGAGTTTTTGGGAAAATCTGACATCAGTGTATTCCTGCCCCCATACACTGATTTATACTCGTTTCGGGACCAACAAGTGGTATCAGAGCAGTGGTTCAAAAGACCACTGACTTTGTTTACCAATAATTTCTGAGGAGAAACTTTTGGAGGTCAACTGAATAGATCTTGTTTCGGAAAACTTGCATTCATGGCATCCGGTTCTAAGCACCTTGAAGGCAGTCTTCCTGAATTCTCTATTGATAATTATGATTATTGGAAATTCAGGGTCCTTGCACATCTCTACTCCATCCATGATCAGATGCCCCAGGTGATTGAGCATGGTCCGATCAGATTAAGCATGTGATTCTCTATTGGCAATGTCCCTGTTCCGGCTGCAGGAGATGAGACTGTGGAGAGGTCCGCGCTTACTGCTGATCAGATTAAGCAAATCGGACTGGATAATGTTGCAAAGAATATTATACTCCACACCGTTTCTTATGAGAACTCGGTTAGGCTCATGCATCTGACAACTGCGAAGGAGATCTGTGATGCACTGAAGGAGATGAGTGAGGGCTCAGAGAAGATCAAGGAGAACAAGCGTGATCTTGCTATCAGGAAGTTTGAGGCCTTTCGGATGTTGGAAGGAGAATCCATCGATCAGATGGAAGCTCGGTTCATTAAGATGATGATAGAGCTAGCAACCCTTGGGAAGGACTTCCCAAGAGGGAGGTGTCGTCTAAAATCCTGAATTGTCTCCCTGAAAGATGGGACACAGGAGTGATCTTGTTGAAGAACACTCAGGACCTCACAAACATTCCTTACTCTCACCTATTCTCAGAGTTAAAGGCTCTGGAATTCGACCTCGATAAGAGAAAGAAGAAGGGTGCTATCAGTGAGGAGGTGAGTGAGGAGAAGACACCTGAGAAGGAAAAGAGCGTGGCTCTTAAAGCTACTCCTGAGCCTGAGGCTGGATCTGGCTCGAAATCACTCAGAGATATGAGCAAGGATGAGCTAGCCCTGGAGTACAGCCTAATGGCACGAAGATTCGAGAAGCTGAACTCTCTTTTCGGCAGGTATAAGAAGTTTTATACTGACTCTCATGATCGCAGGTATTCCAGCCCTAGGAGATCGAGCCCCCGGAGGGAAGAAATGAGGGGTTCAGATTCTAGGAGAGAGAGAGAGGAGCCTGAGCGGCGCAGAGATGAGAAGAGGAGAGATGATGCTGATCCCAGAAGATCCAGCTCCAAGCCTGAAAGATCATCAGGGAGCCGGAGGAAGTCATCAGATAAAAGGTACACTGATAAAAAGGGTGTTTCTGGTGTAGATCAGTGTTACCACTGCAAGAAGATCGGACATTATCAGTATGATTGTCCGGAGCTCAGCCCTCGAGAGAGAGAGAAGATCGGAGAGCGAAGAGAGAGCTCAGGGTATCAGACCGGATAGCTATGATTGCTGAGGATTCCTCAGATTCAAATGGCCCAGGACGCTGGTCCCCTGAACTCTTCTCCGATGAGGAGTATGATGATCTCTGCCTAATGGAAGATGATGAGGTATGTTCTTCTGCCTCTTCTCCTGATCACGCACCTGAGCTTAGCTCAGACTCAGCAGGAGAACTCGACCTTCAGCTCGCCCTAGAGCAATTGATGGTTGACATCTCAAGGCTACAGGAGACTCATACTTACACAGTGGATGTGAATGCACAACTGAATGGGGAGAATAATCGGTTAACTGAGTCTCTCAGATTGAGAGATACTGAGAAAGCCCTCAGACTAGTAAATCTTCAGGAAGAGTTGCTTCATGCTCGGAATAAGCATGATGAAACTCCACAAGAGGTTGAATGACTGAAAGGTGTAATCAGTTCACTGATTGAGACTCGTGATACTGATTTGTTCCTCGCTCAGGAACAGCTGATGATTGAGTGAATTGCTCTGAGAGAGATGTTTGAAACTGAGTGGCAAGCTCGCCTTTGTGCTGAGCAAACTGCTTGGGATCTTGAGCTGATCTCAAAGGAGAATGCTCATGAAAAACTGGTGCTTCAGTACACCACTGAGATTGAGACCCTAAAGAAGGAAAATGGGCACCTTGTGGAAAAGCTGAAGAAGTTACACACATATACCCAAGTGGTTGATGAGTTAACAAGTTTCTCTCAGCTGACCGATGGTGCTAAAGCTGGGTTAGGCTACGATGCCTCAAAAGACCCATAGGGCAAGAAAGAAAGAGGTGCTTCAGGGAGCAACTCTCAGAAAACGTTTGTCCCTGCCCAAACTGGTGACAAGAGCTCAAGTGTTGCTCACCAGGAAAAAGGCAAAGGGAAGGAGAAAACGCCTGCTGAACCTGTCAGACAAAGGACTGAGGAACAAGGCCCAAAACCTAAGGGAAAGGCCAAAGCTCCTCATCCTGAGCCGAGGAAGAAGGACAAAGGGAAGTCTAAGGCTCAGCCCAGGAACCCTCAGTCTGGAAAGAACTCTGCTCCGAACACCTCTCAGGCTCAATCTCAGAATGCTCAGGGTAGAAGGAATTCTGGTCAGAGGAGGCCTCAGGCAAGGCCGAGGAATACTGAGGTCCAGAGGCCTCAAACAGAGCACAGAGCCCATCAGGAGCGTCCCAATCCTCAGAGGAGGAGGACAATCCAAATGGCCCCTAAAAGGCAACGGAGACCTGACTCCGATAACACTCAGGCCAGACCTCAAGTGGCTAGAGGTCAGGCCCGAGCTGCTCCTTCCTAGGACAAACGTCAGCCCAACGCACCCAGGCCTAGGAGGAACATGAGGCCCACCCCCAGGAATCAATCCAGGGCACCTGAGGCTCAGGCTGACACCCATACACCCTCAACTTCCCAGGGACAAAGGAAGAATAGGACTGTGTATGTTGATATTTCAGGGAGACAGGTTTACACTTCTGATGCCATCAGAATTGTTAAACAAATCTGGATCCCGAAGGGTATGGCTGACTCTGTAGGACACAATACGAGATGGGTACCTGAGGCCTAATTCTTTTCAGGTCGCTGCGGGCTACAAGAAGAGGAAGGAGGATCTGATGAAGGACTGGTACTTGGACTCAGGGTGTTCCAGGCACATGACCGGATTTCGTGATCTCCTTCAGGACTACGTAGCTCAGGAAGGCCCGCAGGTAACCTTTGGTGATAACTCTAAGGGTTTCACCAGAGGATTCGGTACCCTTGTTATCGGTTCTGTGAGAGTGCTTAATTTATCCTATGTTGAGGGTCTTAGGCATAACCTGCTTTCGGTCAGTCAGTTTTGTGACCGTGGATATAGTGTAGAGTTTACATCTAACATATGCCTTGTAAATGACAAATCTACACTACAGGTTCTGATTACAAGTTTCAAGAGAGGCAATGTTTATTTTGCTGACTTTAAGAGCAGCTCTCCTGAAACTTGTTTAGTCGCTAAGAGCTCTTCTGAGCTCAGTTGGCTTTGGCATAAACACCTGAGTCCCTTAAACTTCAAAATTATTAACAAAATCTCTCGACTTTCTCTTGTAGAGGGTCTACCTAATGAAGTTTTTAGCAAAGACCACGTGTGCGGAGCATGTCAGGAAGGCAAGCAAATCAAAGCTTCATTCAAGGAGAAACATGCCTTCTCAATTGACAGAGTGCTTCAGCTCCTGCACACGGATCTCTTTGGTCCGATTACTCCTGTCAGCATGAATGGTAGGAAATATACCCTTGTTGTTGTTGATGATTACTCCAGGTACACATGGGTTATTTTCTTGCTGAACAAGAAGGAGACTCAAGTCAAGCTTCCAGAGTTACTCAAGAAATTGAGTACTGAACAGGGTCAGAGCATCGTCAGGATCAGATCAGATCGGGGAACAGAGTTTATTAACTCTATTATAACAGATTTTTGTACTGACCAAGGTATTGCTCATGAGACTTCTGCAGCCAAGACCCCTCAGCAGAATGGGGTAGCTGAGAGAAGGAACCGGACCCTAAAGGAAGCTGCCAGAACCATGTTGGCTGAGTCAGGACTGCCCAAGAAGTACTGGGCTGAAGCAATCAACACTGCTTGCTACACTCAGAACCGCTCTATGCTGAACAAACAACATGCTCAGACACCTTATGAAACGTGGAATAAAAGGAAGCCTCGCATCTCCTATTTCCATATTTTTGGGTGTAAGTGTTTCATCCTGAACAATGGGAAAGACCACCTTAAAGCCTTTGATAGCAAGTCTGATGAGGGAGTTTTCTTAGGATACTCCTCAGTCAGCAATGTTTTCAGGGTGTATAAATGTCGGACTCTTTGTGTGGAGGAAACACCTCATGTTGTGTTTTACGAGACTGCATCAGTGCGTAGAAAACAGGTTCCGAGTCCTGACACTCAGGGGGTTACCAAAGGGTAACAAGACTGAGCCTGAAGAAGCCTGAGTTCAAGGTCAGATTTGTGGATGCTCCCAAGGGATGGGATGATGATGACGATCAGGATGGACCTCAAGCCAACCCTCAGCAAGCCCTAGCCTCGGAGAATGTTGAGTCTCAGACGGAGGCACAGACTCAACCTGAGGTACGTACTGTCGGTGATGATGCTTCTGCACCTGAGACAGTTACTGAGTCTAACTCTGTAGGGGAAAACAATGTCCCTGATATTGTACAACCCTCAGGGAATGACTCAGTGTCCCCTGTTCTTGCTCGTTCTGCTTCTTTGCCTATTATTGTCGAAACTAACATTTCAGGTTCAAGCGAGGGAACATCAGCAGCTCCCAGTGCAGCCATCAGCAGGAGGCAGAGGCTAGATGATCACTCATTGGCTGACATCATTGGTGATGTCAATGAGGGGGTCAGGACAAGGTTGTCCTTTGGTGAGAGTGCTATGTTCTGGTGCTTCCTGAGTGATCAGGAACCTAAGAGCATAGAAGAAGCTCTTGCTGACCCCAACTGGATCCTAGCCATGCAGGATGAGCTCGATCAGTTTGAGCGGAATCTGGTTTAGGAGTTAGTTGATAGACCTAGGCATCAACATGTTATTGGCACCAAGTGGGTCTTCAAGAACAAGAGGGATGAGAAGAATATTGTTGTCAGTAACAAGGCCAGACTGGTGGCTAAGGGATACTCTAAGGCCGAAGGGATCGACTATGATGAGACCTTTGCCCCAGTTGCAAGGTTGGAAGCAATCAGGTTGTTCTTGGCTTATGCAACATTCAAGAAGTTCAAGGTGTATCAGATGGACGTAAAGAGTGCTTTTCTGAATGGTGTACTGAACGAGGAGGTTTATGTGGAACAATCTCCAGGGTTCGAAGTTGGTGACAAGGTCTATCACCTGAAGAAAGCTCTTTATGGCCTGAAGCAAGCTCCCAGGGCTTGGTATGATACACTCTCCCAGTTCCCGATAGACCACGGCTTTGTAAAAGGAGCAGTGGACAGGACCCTCTTCAGGATTACCGAAGGGGAGGACATTCTCTTGGTTCAGATTTATGTGGATGACATAATATTTGGATCTCCTAATCTGAAGCTCTGTGAGAAATTCTCCAAGCTGATGACGGGGAAGTTTGAGATGTCAATGATGGGAGAAATGAACTTCTTCTTAGGTCTTCAGGTCAGGCAATCTGACTCCGGAATCTTCATAAATCAGTCCAAGTATGCGAGGGACTTGATTAAGAAGTTTGGAGTTAAGACCGGCAAAGTCTCACGTATTCCCATGAACACAAATGAGAAGCTGGATCCTGACAAGGAGGGTACCTCAGTGAATCAGACTGAATATAGGGCACTGATTGGATCCTTATTGTACTTGACTGCAAGTCATCCTGACATCACCTATGCAGTCGGAGTTTGTGCAAGGTATCAGTCTGATCCGAAGAAGAGTCATCTAGAGAGTGCCAAAAAGATACTGAAATACCGGAAGGGTACAGTCAACTTAGGACTTTGGTATCCCTCTGATGACAACCTAGAACTGACTGGCTATTCTGATGCTGATTATGGAGGCTGTAGGCTTGATAGGAAATCAACCACAGGCACATGTCAGTTTCTAGGGAGTGAACTGATCTCTTGGTTTTCTAAGAAGTAAACCAGTGTTGCAACGTCTACTACTGAGGCTGAATATATGGCGGCAGGCAGTTGTTGCTCCCAAATCCTTTGGTTGAAGGAACAACTGAGAGACTACCAAGTAGAGGCCACTGATGTCCCAATTTATTGTGACAACAATAGTGCCATTGCCATATCCCAAAACCCAGTCTTACACACCATGTGTAAGCATGTAGACATCAGGCATCACTTTATAAGAGATCATGTTGAGAAGAAGGATATAAGGATGGAGAGGAACCCTACTGACAAGCAAAGTGCTGACATCCTGACTAAGGCTTTGCCTGAAACCAGATTTGTTGAGTTGTCAATAGAGTTAGGACTTCTTGACCCAGGAATAGATGGTTGAGTATGAACCTCAGTTCAGGATTGAACCGGGTGGTCAGGAGGGATGACTAACTTAGGACCAGGATTGCAGAAAGATGGATGACTTTCAGGGGAAACAGACATCAGATATGGATCTTCAGGATCAGAATAGAGTTAGGTTCAGGACACAGAGCTCAGGGCTTGTCACCCTTATTAGACTCAGAGGTATCAGTCAGGTTTCTGTATCTGACTGACTGGTATGTATTATTGAACCTTTGCTTTAATTATGACTTGCTTGTATCATTTCTGATCGAGTCAGACATCACATCAATCAAAGGGTTTTAAACTCTCATCCCAGCCATTCATTTATTATTCAGTTTTATTAAATGCGAATTATTGTTATTTATTTCAAACATGCTCTGACAAGCATTTAATGCGAATGTGGGCGGGAACAGTTTTCTATAAAAGTTTGAATAATTAGCTTCGAAAACTGAATTTGGTAAAGTTTTATTCCGGATATACCCCTTCATCTAATCTGTTGAATTTCAAAAGACTTTTCATCAAAACCGTTCATTAAAACAGAATACTTGGGTATAAAAGGAATTTTTGTGTTCATTACATAATTTGAACACTCATATTTTCCTAACCCAAACATTTCTGCAATCTATCTCTCTCACCTTTCCTGCATCCATGGCTTCTTCTACTGCCCAATCTCTAGAAGATATAGGAGGTTTCACGATGCCATCTCCGAAGTGGAATCGAAGGTCTCCAATGAGTGGTTGGTGGAATTCACTCATCGATCCACCATCAAGGAACTTATGCAGGTTTATGGAGCACTGAACAACGCTGGGCTCGTTGATTTCGTCTCCAGAAAGCCAACCAAGGTCTGCCCATCACCTTCTTCACGAACTTGAAGTTGAATGATGACGATGAGTGGGAATCAGTGATTCTACTCATGCGATCCGTGGAGAACAACGGTAAAAAGATGGTTCAGCACTACACTGAGAGGATCCAACTCAGGGATCTCATCAAAAAGACCTACAATCTACCTCATTCCACTGAGGAGAACCAGCTGGCTGACTTGACTGCTTACAAAGCCGGGGAAAAGCAGAAATGTATGAATGAGTACCTGATCGTTCCTACTGAGATCTTCAGCACCATGAACAAGAAGCTGCTGAAGCCTGAGTACAAGCTTCTATTCGAGGTGGTTGTCCAGAGCATAATGGGCTTCATGGGAGGCATGGAGCAAATCAGTCAGCCCAAAATCAGGGGTTTGGCTACAGTAGTGGACAATGCGAAGATCGACTGGGAGGATTTCTTTCTTCAGAAGTTGGTTCAGGAATCCAAAAAGGTCAGGATGGATGGAGACAAAATCAAGCAGGATAGGAATCCTCATTTCGGATCTAGGCTATCAGTGATGCTCCAGGATCTGCTTGGAGATATGGATAGGGAAGCTTGTGAGGAGTACAAGGACAGAAATGTTCTCTTCAAGAATGCTGCTGAAACCAGAAAGAGGATGTTTGATACTGAAATTAAGAAGGTATCAAGAGGGAAAGGAAAGGGAAAAGCAGTAAGCTCGAAGGCTCAGGAGAAGCCAGCCAAGTCAGGACCCAAGAGGGTGAGAGTGAAGGGCATCACCATCAAGGAGCATCAGGAGAAGAAGACGATGCTCCATGACTCTGATACTGAGTCTGATCACCTGATCAGCCTTCAGATTCAACTGCAACCCTTGCTGCTGTGCCAATTTCTTCCGTGGCACCCACTGAAATTCCTTCAACTGATACTGCAGCAGCCTCGGGCACTGAGTCGGCACCTTAGGAGGAAGTGGCTCTGGTTGAGGGGGAACCGGCAGCTGATGAGGAGATCAGGGTAGGTATGAACCCTGATGCGGTTGTGATGAACGTGGTCCATACAATCGTCGAGGAGGGAGCTCAGGCGGTGCCCAGTGGAGGTGCTCAAGAGGAGCAATGAGGTGATGAGCAGATTGTCAAGGAGGGACATGGGAGTTCTGATGGAGGTGAGGAAGAGAAGGAAGAAGGGAAGGAAATGGAGGCTCAGGAGGAGGAGCTCCATGATGAGGATGTTGAGGAAAATCGGGGAAGGAAGTGGTCAGTTTCAAATGACGCTGAGTCCGGGTCGGATCATCCGGAGGAGTCTAAGGAACAAACTCAGGAGGAGTCAACCCCACCTAAGCTAACTCCATTTGACATGGACGCCCGGTGTCAGGCCATCAGATTTGTCAATCAGAACTTTCCTAATTTGGAGGAGGCTTATGGTGAGGAGGTCATCAGACTCAGGGTCTTGATGATGATTAGAAAGGCCTCAGTACCCGAAGTTGCTTCCCTGATTAGAGCAATCGGAGAAGAAAACCTCAGGGATGAAGAGCAGAGAATCTTGGACAGATTTGGGCTTCGTACTTATGCCCAAGTCATCAATAAAGAAGACTTCATCCGGGTGGTCAGGGCGAACAATCCTCAGCCCAACCCTTCTATGGCACTTGTGCCAGTAGTCGGGGAAGGTGCGACCTCAGGTGGAGGTGCACCGGCCGATGACGCACTCCCTGGGACAGAGATTGCTGAGGCTTCAGGAGAGGTCCCGTAGAAGGTTGCCACCAAGTCAAAGCCAGCCAAGAAGAGGAGAACCCGAACCATCATAGTGGGAGTGTCACTGATAGGGCAGACTATCCTGGGCAAGCTCGATCGTCAGCGTGAGAAGATCAAAAATCTCAATGCTGCGTTGGGCAAGGCTAGGAAGGAATCAGCTGATAGATTCCTGAGCCTTGAACAACAACGATCCTCCGAAGTCACTACTGATCAAGTATAGGAAATGATTAACACTTCTCTCAGTGGCCTAGATGACAGGATCAAGGCACTGATCGCTGAAGCACTGAAGGGGCAGAAGGCCCAGATCAGGACAGTGGCTTGGGAAGAAGCGGACAAAGGAGATACTGCTCTTATGGCGAAGTGGAATGAAAGCCAGAAGTCTACCGATGATGCATGGCACAAGTCCCTGAACACAATGCTATCTGAAAGCACAACCCGGAAGGAGGAGATTACTGCCATGCGGAGGGAATTCAATGAGCACCTCTCTGACAGTCTGCTCAGAGCTGAAGCCAATGAGAAACTGGCTAAGGTATTTGAGGTGGTTTCCGATCAGCAGGCATCTCAGGGGATCCTGATTCAGGATATCAGGAAGAAGATCGACAAGGACGAGGACCCCTTTGATGCTGCCAAAAAGGGGGAAGGGAAGAGAGCTCTGAAAATTCCAAAGTCTACTGCTCAGAAGCGGAAAGCTGATGTTTCCGTGGGTGAGCTGATGGAGGAGTGTGAAGAGCAATTATACCCTGGTGATCCCATTGTCGAGGGAAGGAAGAAGACAAAGCAGCTGACACTGGAGACTGCTATGCAGGTCAGAAGTCAGGCTACTGAACTTCAAAAGCTGAAGGGATAGATGGATGTGCTGAAGGAGAAGACTGATCCAAAGAAGAAGCATGTCCCTGAAGCTGGAAAGAAGAAAGTTGTTGCGTCTAAGAAGAAGGTTGATGCTCAGGATGCCAATCCCCTCGTATATGAATACGTGGACAAGTTTGTACCTCCCGAAATGAATGAGCAATGGATTCCAGTCAAGAAGGACTTTGTGGATCAGTACTATGTTGTCGGGAACTGGCTGAAAACATATGAATGCAAGGATAAGAACACCATCTTTGCTGAGTGGATGGCCTTGCACCATATTGATCACTGGGCTGAAATTGATAGACATGCTGATAGAGCTGGAGTTCAGATCAAGGCACCTAAGCACATCACCTATCCGCCTCCGACCCTAGGCATCAACAACCACCTGAACATGGATCTGATTAGGAATGAGATTGCAATGATTGCATCAAGAACTGGAGCTCTCAGAGATCAGAAGATGTTCCACGAAGTCAAGCTCAGGGTCCTGAAGAAGCATGGGATCTCCTTGGCTAGGTGGGATAATGAAGATTAGAATAGTTTGTCAAGATCTTTGTTTCAGGAATTGCTTTATAATAGTTTCAGGAACCCGTGTACTTAACTCTTTTTATCAATGAAACTATTTACATTCCTGAGACAACATCTCATTGACTCCTAATTTACTTTTTTGCTCTTTATCAAGAACTGTACTAACCCATTCCTGTCTCCATCTTACAGAACTAAGGACCTGATATAGGTTCCTGAACTGAATACTGATCATATCAGTAACTTGTTTAGATGGTAGGATTTTTCTAAGGGTTTTGGCATCATCAAAAAGGGGGAAATTGTTGGGACAATCTGAGTGTTTTGATTAGATCCCAAAACCCCTTGATGATTTACCTAAGTATAGTTAATCAGGATGATGGGCTCATGATAGATAGGTTAGAATAGATTTTTCTATTCACAGGTATACAGTTCAGGGGAAACGTACTGAGGAGTGAAGACTGATGGAGACGTCTTTGAAGTCTTAAGTCTAAAGTATCTCTAACCCTGAAGGCATTGATCATCCTGAAGATGATCAACCTAAAACTGCAACCTGAAAAACTTAGAAAGTGTCTTGAAGATGCCTAGAAGCCATCCTGAAGAAGACCACTGATCCTGACAGAACTGAGTAGACTAAGCATGCTCAGGGAAGTCTTTGTCAGTGAAGGCTCAGTGTAACCTTAATCAGGCTGAACGTCCTTCAGATGTTCATAAGTCCTGACTTGGGCCTAGTATCAGTTAACCTGATACTTGTAAGCCCTGAGACCCAAAGGTTACACGTGCGAATAGATTTCTGAGGAAGCAGAAAGAATGTCAGAGTCTCCAACATAAGACAAACATTTATTCTAAGTAAAGAACGAGGAACTCAGAGTTATAAATGTACGAGGTTCAGTAAAGTCAATGTCGACAAACTAGCTGTTGGAAAAATGACCAGTTAGAAGTCGACACGTATGTACGGAGACTGAGCGCATTTAATGCTTCTCAGAGGTGCAGGCGGCGGATTAAAAACTTTGCCATACTAGGTATGGTCTCTATCAGACAAGGACAACCAGTACCTGCACCTACCTAAAATAGAAGGGTTTGAAACGGATCTCTAACGGATCTATTTCAAACCCTCCTATAAATACAGAAGGCCTTGCCCCCATTCAAGGTTAGGAAAAATTTCCAAGTGAAGAATTCTCAAGATTCCAAGCACTCAAAGCATACTTTGAACAACACTCTGAAACCCTAAATTTACCTAGTGTTGTAGTAGGAATCTATTCTGTATTTTGCTTAGAGTATTGATCCCACCTTTAGCACTAATTTGTTAGAGGGATCAATACACAATAGTTGGAAAACGTGAATACCAAAACCCCTCAGATTGTGAGTTGGTTGGTAGGAAGGACTGGGACTTATAAAACCACCCAGGGGTCAGTTCCTTAGAGAGGAAGTTGGCTATCCGTGTCCCTTGGAACGTAAAACCCAAGTACCTATCCTCAGGTTTTGAGGATAGTTTCCTGTTCAATCAGGTCATGGACGTAGGAGTTGGTTATCTCCAAACCACGTTAAAAAGACCCTTGTGTGCTGATTTACTATTTGCCCAGGATCATATTGTCATACATATTAAACTGAAGCATACTTTCATTGTTTCTGAAAAACCATCAGGACTGACTTGTCATCCTGATCAGTAAACTTTGCACTAGGCTTAACCACATTTTCACTAAGCAAACTGATAAGTTTTCAGAACTAAAACGAGTAAAACATTAAGGGCTCACATTCCGCACTAAACTGAGCTTATTGAGATAGTAGTCCAACTGACTAGCTTCTGAGCGGTCAGTAGAATTGTTATCTCTACTGAGCTTCCGAGAGCACAACTCGGACTTGGCTTATTTGGTTCATTACTGATCCGTCCCTGCTGCCCCTGAGGACCATCAGTAGACTGAACATTTTCAGGAGCTTCCTGACTAAGTCTGAAAGAGCATTTTCCTGAGTTTTTGGGAAAATCTGACGTCAGTGTATTACCCCCGCATACACTGATTTATACTCATTTTGGGACTAACAACTTTGATTTTGATATGGATCATCTTGTTGATGATGTTGATGGTAGTAATGAAGAGATCCTAATTGAGATAAAAGAAGATGAAGATGATTTTGAAGTGATCAAATCTCCTCATGTTCAAGAAACCTCCGATCTTAAGAATTTTACTAATCCTTCTTATAATTACATTGATCATAATATTAATCCTTTCTATGATGATAATCAATATGACACTTCTTGTGTATGCATTGATAAGAATTAAGAAGAAGAAGAGAAGGAAGTGAAGGAACAAAAAGAAGAGAAGGAGAAGGAAAGAGATGATTCAAGAGGAGGAAAAAGAAAGAACAAGGAGAGGTAGATAAAGGTCCTCTCATGTACATGAGCATCATTGAAGAGAAACGACAACATGAAGTGGAAGATGAGCTAAACGATGAAATGAGCATTTCTATACCCTTAGCTCTTCCTTTTGTGCTTAAATTGATAATGTTGTTTGTTGGTCCCAAAGGCAAGTTTTAGGGAAAGAAACACTAAGTCAAGTCTAGAAGGGGGGTTTGAATAGACTTGAGGGGTTTCAAAACCTTTTTCCAAGTTTAGGCTTATGTTAATAACAGCAGACAACTTAGAGAGCATCTGGGTTTTGAAAATTGTGCGCTGTGTGTTTGAGTGTGGAAACATTTTAATGAAAACCTTACTTAATGAATTTTGCACAGATAAAGAACATGAAATAAAGAAACGAGACACAAGGAATTTATAGTGGTTCGGACAAAAGGTCCTACTCCACTCTCCACAATCCAACTGGAATTGTGGGGCTCTCCACTAACTTCTCTCTTACTCACTCACAAACTTTGAGAGTACTACTCTCTTACAAATGTCTATGCTTAAAAGCAGTTGACTTCTAACAGCTTCTATAAAGCTTACAAAAGATTAATATATATAAGAATGGGTTGACTGCGAGTGAAGATCTTGACAGAGTTTCGGCAAGCTTAAAACACGTGTGGATAAAAAATTTGAAATCTTCACTGGTACTCATATTTATAGGTCCAAATAACTAGCCGTTGGGATTGACTAGAGATCTTAAATCCCATAAATTAGGAACCAATCAATCATCCGGATTGATTGAATCTTCCTCATGATTCCCGAAAATCTTCTTGATGCCCAATCAATCAAGTTTGTCCTCTTGATTGATTGATTCTTCTATTCTGGGAATCTCCTCCTTTGTCACAAGTTAACCCTTAATTTGATTTCGTAGCATCTGGGCGGAGCACAAGACTCCAGCTGATCTGTCTCCTCAGCTGGTGTATCGGTCTGCTGATACTTGGACCTCAGCTGATGTGCAAGTCTGCTGGTGCACCTCAGCTGATACCTTGGACCTCAGCTGGTGTGCTGGTCTGCTGGTGCACCTCAGCTGATCTTCTGATATCAGCTGATTTGACTCCTCTGATGTTCTACTCCAGTTATTCAAGTGTGTCAGCTGCTCAGGTCTTCTGTCTTCTGGAAACTGCTAAGCCTTCAAGCCTTAGCTGGTCTTTTTCTCTATGATAGCTTTGGATCTTCTAGGCAGCAAGGTTGATTCCCCCTTACTAAAAACCTATCTAATCCTAACTATTCATCAGCTGACTAACAGGTTCAGCTGGTCCTATTACAAGCTGATTGGTTTATAATGAGAATATCCTAACAAATTTATTGGTAATTTGTCTTACCTCTTGAATTGATTGATTATAAGATTGAATTAAGGATTCTCTTGAAAATCTTTGATAGTAGGAAAACGGGGTAGATAGGTTTGATTAGAAGAGAGGAAGAAAATGTATGTTCTTACAAGTTAAAATTGAAAAGGAAAGTAGGGGTATGGGGTAGAAATCCTACTTGTTTCCTTGATCATGAAACTATGAGATTAGAGTTTGATGGCAAGGATGACAAATACCTTGGCCATTTCGATAATATTGGTGTCGTCCGGCTAGGGGACATTAAACCCAAGCACTTGATGGGAGGCAACTCATCCTTAAAAAATTGTTGTTTGTTTTGTTGTGTGCTTTGTAGTTAAATATTTTTCTTACTTGTTTTTGTTTGATAGGAATTTAAGGCAAGAATAGTTTGGAGGAGTTATATTGAGATAGTAGGAGATGTGTTGTATTGATTGTGCATTTTTATACTTTGTTTGGTGTTTAGATGCTTGCAAATTCAATATTCATCACTTTTTTCCAAACTTTTAGGATTTTCAATCCGAAAAAGTTTGGGGGGGGTGTGATCGTTCTTCATATTTTATATTTGCAATGAATTTTTATGTTTGTTGTGGATTAGAAATGCATGAATTGGTGTAGAAAAGTCATGATTCAGAAAGGTGAAATTTGGGTCATGATCGAGCTAGCCATGGTCTATGCTCGAGCGCCTCGTAACGGATGATCTAGCAATTTTACACTGGGGACCTGGATTCGGCCTGCTCGACCATGTGTGATCGAGCGCTGGCTCAACTATGTCCGAGCGCCTGCTTCTTATGACCGAGCGCAGCATACGGCCCAAGGTAAGTTGACCACTTTTCCAACTTTGACTCATTTTTTTTCTCTCACCTATATATACTATGTTCCACACACAAACACACACTCTTCACCATATTCTCGCACACACTCTCTCTCAAAACACACAAGAAGAGGAAGAAAAAATTCTTGGAACTCAAGCTCTACAATTTTTCTCTTCTATTCCTTCCATAGGTATGTTTTCTACACTCCCTTCTTACTTATGCTTGTATACTTGCTTCCATTCCTAGTTTTTGTTTGTTAGATGGTGGTTTGTTTAGGATTTGTCATTGGACTTGATTGTTGATTCTTGAGTATTTGGTTGGAATTGAGCATTGTAAATAATCTTTTCATCACTTTAGCCAAACTTTTAGGATTCATGATCCAAAAAAGTTTGGGAGGGGGGGGGTGTGTGTTCATTTTTCAAATCTCATTTGCAATGCTATGCTTATATAGATTCTTTATGTTACTATGATGTTTAGACCTTGTGCTTAGGTTGATGACTCAATTTTTGCTTGATATAGATTACCATTTGTTGCTAGCTTAGGGTAATTGTTGCATGAGATATGCTTATTGTTGTATGGATGATGTTGTTAGTGCATAGTTAGATGTAATGTGTATACTGCTAAATTCATTTTTTGTCTATAGTGTATTTTATTCTTCGATGCTTGATACATGAATGATGTGTACATGTTTGATATGATATGAATCTTGATCACCTTAACTCGTGAGGTTTGAGCCTTTTATGCTAGTTTCAATCTTGAATGTATGACATTTCTTTGATGTGAGATCCATATGGTAAATTTTCACTCTAGAACTTGATTTGAGTCTTGTTTAAGATCACATTTTGTAATGAGTTTTCAAAAATGATTTGAGGCCATCTTTGATTTTATATGAGTCACTTAGTCAAATTATCCATACCATGACATTTATTCCATAGTTAGCCATTTTGAGCCTTTTGGCCTTTTTCTTTGGCAATCTATGATTGTAGCTTAATTATCCTTCATTTTGAGCCTTATTTTCCCTATGACTAGTGGAGCTTTCATGAGGATAAGAGGGGTACATGTGCTATTAAAAAAGAGCTTGGTGGATGAGATGGTGAAAAAAAATGAAAGAAACAAAAGATGAAGATAAAAAAAATGAAGGTGAAAGTGGTGTTGAATGAAAAAATTGTGAAGAAGAGCTTATGTTCCTAATGTGTTGGTGATGTGATACAAAATTTAAAAAAAGGAAGTGGAAAAAATGCTTGAAAATAAGAAGTGTGAAAAGAATTGTTATGTGGTTGAAATGGTGTTGCAACTTGATCACTTGCAACCTATCTTTGAAGAGTAGAGATATTCTAGCTAGGTATCTTGACCTATTGCCCCACTAGTTTGATAGTCACTTCTATCCAAAATATCCCACCCTTATCAAAGAGGCAACACTACAACCAAATAAAAGTCCTCTTTGATTTGATGATGAGTTACTTGTCAAGTGGTGGAGAATTAGAGACTAATATCAAGACTATGGATGCACATTGTGTGATATTGAGTGAAACCTCATACACTTGAGAGTTGAGCTATACACTTCCTAGTGAAGATCTTGACTCATTGATTTGATCATTTGTGCATTGATGTTTATGTAGATTGTTGATGAGATGACACTACATTGATAGATTGCATGAATTAGGTGATGTATATATCGCATTTGATTGTGTGTTAGATGCTTCATTGATACAATTATTCCCCTATCTTATCGCTTCGTTGCCCGAAGTCGTGCAAAAATCTAGTTTGGGGGTGTGATTAGAGTCCAACTGCATCATTTTGCATCCATTTTATCATGATATTGATGAGTTTATATTCATAATTGACCCTAATATGCTATACTTTGTGCTATTGACCTCTTGTTGGCAAGAAAGTGTGTTTTATAGGTGAAATCAAGCAAAAACGAGGAATTCACGACTATAGGGGATGAGATGATGTAATCCGAGCGCATGGGGAAGTTTAAAATACTCAAATGAAGACCTTAGGAAGCTTGGACGAGCCGTGGGATCGAGAACAAAAAAGTCGAAATCAGACGTCGAAAACATGCGTTGTGTTCAAACACTGGCCAACAGGTGTCCAAGTGGATTTACTCTGTACACCCAAATCTCACGTGCTCGATCATGTTTAGTGGGACGCTCGACCAGAGCTGTCCAACCAGCTGCAAGAAGGTGTCCGAGCGCACCTTTGGAAAATGGCTAAATTAAGGGCAACTTCGCCTTTTCACGAGTTTAATGAGGGGTAATTTGGACTAAGCATTGTGGGCACTATAAATACCTCAAGGATCAGATTTCCAAGCATCACCAATTAGTCTTAGATCATTAGGTAGTTTTAGAGAGAGATTAGGAAGTTACTTAGTGGGTTCTTAGTTAATTTTCAATTTTCTTTCTTCAATTACTTTTTATCCAACCATTGGATTGTTAATTTGTTTGTTTCATTAGTTTAGTCTCGTTATTAGCTATATTTCTACTGTTTATTTTTGAATTTGGAGTTCCGGATCAATAGTTAGAATTTAAAGGTTTGTTGATTGCTTTTCAATTCTCCAACAATTGGTAAGATTTCTTGTATTTCCTTTCATATTAGTGTTAATCATGTTTGTCTTTAGCTTAATTATTTTTTTGGATTCCCAATTAACCATGGGCTAATCTCATTGGTGTATGAATATTATGATGTAGTTTAGTATTCTATTAATCCTATACATGATTAAGTGATCTTGATGGATTAGTTCTCTAATTTGATGATTTGTTTGAATGTTTGGAGTAATCAATTGGATGTCTTGAGCCTATGTGGGTTAGCAACACATGAGAATTGAGTTAATTCATAGAAGTTCTTGATTGAATGTTGTGCATGCCAAGTGTTTGTATTAATGCTTTTGTGTCAATGAGAATTGCTTAGAAGCTAAGATATCTCAAATGGAGTATTGCGTGTTCTTAGAGAGATCTAGACACTTGATAGATCCCTTTAGCTTGTGTTGTTAGAGAGATATAGACACTAGTTAGAGTCTTAGCTTGATTAAGACATTAAGTAGTCTTTTGCATGCTAGGATAGATAGGATACAAGGTGAACCATAGTAGGATTACTCCAATGCACACACATCTCACACTTGCTCATCATTCTAAGGTGATAGTTAGATTTTACTTTGCTTGTTGAAGTAGATAGAAACCAAGACTCTTTCTTGTTTTCCTAGCTATTAACCTTTGTAAACATTCAATACTTTCTTGATATCACATCGTTTCCCTGTATTCGATATTTTTATTACTTCATTAAATTGTCACGACAACAACGACCATGTACACTTGTGTGAAAACTCATGATTTTGGCAAACAAGGAGTTGGTTATCTCCAAACCACATTAAAAATGCCCCATGATTGCAGATTTACATTATTGTTCAGGATCATAAATTGTTATCATTATAAACTGAACATTCAACATCATTTTACAAATTCAAGAGAAATCAATTCTCCTGAACATTAACTTCTGCACCAGCCTTAACAACTATTTCTAAGCAAAATAGAAAATAGTTTTCAGGACAGAAAAATGAGTAGAACATAAGGGCTCACTTCTGCATGTAACTCTAGCTTACTGAGATAGCTATCCAACTGACAAGCTACTTAAGCGGTCAGTAGGTAGGTTATCTCTATTGAGCTTCCGAGAGCATGTTACTCAGAACTCAGCCTATCTGTCTCCTGACTGATCAGTCCCTGCTGTTCCTGAGACAATCAGATTAGTAAGAACCATCAGGATCTTCCTGACTGAGTTTTGTAAGAGTATTTTCTGAAAGTTTGGAAAATCTGACATCAGTGTATCCCCCCATACACTAATTATACCCGTTTTGGGACTAACAATAATATATATCGCAATTGATCGATTCTCTATTCTACTTTATTATTACTGTAAAAATAAATAATGAAAAAATAAATAAATAATTAAGTTTTTTACGGTAAAGATTAGATTATTAAAGTTTGATTGTTAAGATTTAAAACCAATGTAAGAAGGAGTATAATGGACTAAGTATATTTATTGAGATTAATACTTGTCAATTAATTGTTAGTCAAATATACTATAAATAAATAATTAAACAAATAAAGGGTAATGGTTTAAATCCTAGATTACTGCTAAATTTACCCTAATTAATAAATAAATATATTTTAATGAGATTAATTCATGAAAGTTAATTATTAGTCAAATCTACTATTAATAAATAATTATACAAATAGAGGACATGATTTAAATCTTGGATTATTGCTAAATTTACCATTATTAATAGATAAATAAATTAACACTAATTATAAATTGGGTAAATTGCATAAATAAAATTTATACACATTATCAATTATAATATATATTTAAAAAAATAATAATTCGATATATGAATTCAATAAAAAAATAATCTATTTAATTGCTCGTAGATTTTGATAATTTTGGTAAATTGCTGAGATTAATTGATTTAATTCATGATATTAAATTAATATATATTAATTTGTACACATTTTCTTCCAAGCATAATATAGATCTCAATTGATAGATTCTCTAATCAACTTTATTATTACTTTAAAATAAATAGTGAAAAAAATAAATAAGTAATTAAGTTTTTTATGGTAAAGATTATATTATTAAAACTTAATTTTTCGGATTTGAAACTAATGTAAGAAGGAGTATAATGGTCTAAATATATTTATTGAGATTAATACATGTCAATTAATTGTTAGTCAAATATACTATGAATAAATGATTAAATAAATAAAGGGCTATGATTTAAATCCTAAATTATTGCTATATTTACCCTAATTAATAGACAGATAAATATATTTTATTGAGAATTCATATAAGTTAATTATTTGTCAAATCTACTATGAATAAATAATTAAACAAATAAAGAATATGATTTAAATCATGGATTATTGCTAAATTTAGGGAGAAACACAATGAAGGGCATTTTATAGGATGAAAATAAAGATGAGGGCAAACAACTTTTTACCTTACACTGAGGGGCAAATTAATAAGTTAATTGCAAATTGTTATTTCTTGGGTAATAACCGGAGCCTATATCATAGACCATAGGGGGCTATTGATATATTGATGTGGGTCTAATCAACCGTCTCAAGACCTCCATCAATTATAGATGTTATATGAACAAGCTTGTATCACAGAGACATTGTTGTGATTTTGGGCACTCACGGGGGGAAAGGAAGAGGGTCAGCAAGTGAAAAAAACTGTGAGCAAAGTCGTATTCATGGAAGGTTAAACAGGTTCGTAGGTAAGATTGTTTTACATTTTTGTATTTTTCGATTCAAAGCATGTATATACAGGGATTGATGTGTCAATTGGATGTAGACTGAAACCCTAATTTTTTAATTTTTGGGGTAAATGGTCTAAAGAATGGAAAATCTCCTCCAAGGGCTAATTGTTATTGTGTGTCGATTGTTGCTGATAATGTATTGTTTTTTTGTTTTGTACCAAATGTGCGTCGACCCGGCGCGTTAGTTAGGGTTTTAGGAAATGTCTGAGTATGTATTTGGAATTTAGGGTTTTATGAGATGTGTTTGTATGTGAATGACGTACTAGACAATTGTATATGTGTGGGTGGGCATGAATGATATACTCTCCAATTACGGTTGTTTTGGTGTGCGTCGGTCTGAGAATAGGAAAATTTCAAGTGTGTTGAAGGTAAGCTCAAGCTTGAAGGTAAGCTCCTATCTCTCCCCCTAGTCCTGTTTTCTCTAATTTTTCTTGTACAATTGCCCTGTGTGTTTTTTTTTCCTCGTTTGTCGGTTGCGCAGAAGTTGGATTTTCGGTGGGTGTAATTTCTCTTCTTCTTTCTATGCCTGTGTTATTTTTGTAATGACAATATTGATTTTACCTAAGCTAATATGAATTTCGACAGTATAGAGTTCAATTTTTGTCTTTTGGTCTTTATTTGTTAATTTACATAGTAGTACTAATTTTCTGTAATCAAACCCAACCAAGGGTTTTGCCAGGGTTCATAAGAAAAGGGAAGCAATCACTGAATTAAAGAAGAAACAATGGCCTCTCGACCGGAGCTGCAAGCGCCGCCAGAGATATTCTACAATGATGAGGAAACAAGTAAATATACATCCTCCTCTCGCATCATCGATATTCAGGTACATATATATTTTTCACCTTTAAACAAACACAATTTTTTTCCCTTTCCTGGATTTCAGCTCAAATCCTACCGCATTTTTTCTGTTGAAAGGCTAAACTTTCTGAGAAGGCATTGGAGCTTCTCGCTCTGCCTGATGATGACGTTCCAAGATTACTCCTTGATATTGGTAATTCACTTTTTCTCATCCTGTGTGTGGGTGTGGGCCTGCCTCAATGAAGTTGTTGGAATTTCCTTTACATTGTAAATTGCGTTTTCTCTTATTCGGTGATAATTCTTGGAAATAGATTCATGAGAAATTGAGTTGTTGGTTTCAGTATGTTATACCATAGAAAAAACATGGAATTCTTTAATATACCATAGGCGTGTTACTATACTATACATAGTATAGTATAATATACTACGGTTTTAAAGTATGACGTCAGTGACTTGTAGCAGTGGCTGCCTCCTTAACATTTAGATTAATGTAGAAGTGACTTAATCGGATATTTCTCACGGTTGTAGCACAAGTATGTCTAACTTTGTTTACCCTTCTCATTTTTTGGGTTAGGTGGAAAGAAAAGATCATCATTCTACTATGACCTGTGGAATATCAAGTATTTGAGTAAATTCAAGTGGGATGATCTTGCTGAAGAGATAGGTATGTGACTGCACATGTTTAATATGTAAATTTTCGATATTATGGAGTGCTGCAAGAATGAGATAACGTGATCTAAATATTTCTTTTTCCCGCACTAAAGAATACTACTCGTGAGCAAAAAAATTGGCGATGGAACTCTCTGCTGCTAAAAGAGAGAGGGACTTTTATCCCTCCAAAGTTGATCAATCAAAAGCAATAACCAAAATGTGAGAACGATTAAAGAAGGTAATTCCAGTGTGTCTACGTAGTTGTTTCTCAAGCAGCATACGTGCTTCAAATTTAAATAATGATGTTTCATAGTTTTCAACGCAGAAGAAAAAGATTGAAATGGTACCAAAAGTTGTGCGCGGAGAAAATAAGGGTCAACAACTTTCTAAGGATATCTTAGCAGGAGTAAGTGTTTCTCTCTTAGTCATGCTTGGTTATTTATTACTCTGCTAATTTCAATGGTAACTCAAAATCCATATGCCTTTATCCAGTTTTTGGTGGCTCTTCATAAGTTTCAAACCCGCCATTATTTTGATTTCGCCAGCCGGTCGGACGAGCGAGTTCAGTTTTTGAGAGTAGAGATTCATATGCCACTTTGTTTCTCCTTTTTCGTGTTTGTGGCTGCTAAATGCTAGCATGGAAATTACGTGTTGCTATTACCACAAAAATAATCACTTTGTGGTATCAAAAAATTTGTATTTGCTCTTTTGTTGCCTAAAAGCAACTCATATTTATTGAATCTTTCTGTCTTTTATCCATTGTTTCTCATGGAATTACAATTTTAAGTTGAGCAAGTGCCTCCTAAAGATCTTGTTGCTTGCACATAACCTGTTTGATAAGTATAATAAGAGGTTAGATCACTGCTTAGTAGTTGTAATTCTTTCTTCACCTGTGATAAAGTAGAATTCATCGTAACCCACTTATTTGAGCTGACTCAAAATAAACAAGGCTTGAGACTGTAAAATCTAATAACCGACCAGGCTGGGCTAGTAACCCACCTAATAGCCATAAACACTTTTTTGTAGGATTTACGGAGGCCACGAGAATCTTCTGTGGCACCGGGACTGTGGAGACGACGTCGTTGCTGTTCAATCCTAAGTCGATTGGCACGTGCACCAATTCGAGCAAGTATGTTTTCTGGGATAGTGTCCATCCATCTCAGGCAGCCAACCAGATTCTAGCTGATAGCTTGATAGTTCAAGGGATTGCGCTCATTTCTTGATCTGAATATTTGCAACGTGTGATCTTTACTTTACGAAAAAACTTTCTTTGTTTCTTTGTCATTTTTACTTGAAAATCATGTCTTTATCTCTTGATGGAAAATCTGTAAGCTTTGTCATATTGTGTGTTGTGTGCTCTTTTAATAAAAAGATAGCCATGTAATGGAATTGTCGAAAAAAAACTTATAACTAGCTGCTTCTCTTACTCAGAACAACCAAACACTTCTTAGGTGAAAACTTGATTCACTAATTCACAACAACCGTGTGCAATGTATATACAAATCAGCATTACCGAGCTTTTCTTGCAATTTGCCAGATGGTTTTGTATCCTTCACATTTACAAATCAGCAAGAAAAAAGTAAGGCAAGATTAGACTACACATAGCCAGGCTGTCATATAAAATCCATAGGTCCAGATATAATGTGTGTTTCTGAAGATTTACTGTTTTGTGTAATCCAAAAGCTTGCAAGACAATATAACTGGATAATTGGGGAAGCAAGATTCATCAATTATGGCAAAATATAGTCAACTAAC
The DNA here is from genome assembly GCA_026898435.1 of Prunella vulgaris. Classification (NCBI taxonomy): domain Eukaryota; kingdom Viridiplantae; phylum Streptophyta; class Magnoliopsida; order Lamiales; family Lamiaceae; genus Prunella; species Prunella vulgaris. Next base: position 2,228,796 of record JAPKLY010000011.1, read on the forward strand.
ATCGCATCGCACTATAGTATACCATACCATGTTACTTTAAAACCATAGTATATTATACTATACCAAGTATAGTAAAATAACATGCCAATGGTATATTAAACCATTCCATATTTTTGCTATTGGTATAACATACTGAAACCAATCAACTCAATTTCACATGAATCAACACATTTCCACCCAAATACTTTCACCCATTCGAGATTTAATATAGGACATACAAATCTCCTTCAAATCCATTCATCAGTTCATATTATCAACTATCCAAACATTATTAATCATTGAAAGCCACATAGAATTTTGGCAACATAATAGTCATGCCTACAACACCAAAATAATAGTTGATTACAAAATTACAATCCAAACCTCACTAGAACACAATAAATATACATCCGGTTGCGTCTAGTCCAAGCCTCACTTATATATTGTAGCATTAAATTTAAATCCCTACACACTAATGAAAAATGTAAAAAGCGAAAAGGATTTCTATGTGAATACATTTCATTCGAAGGCTATTGCATGATTTAAAATAGGATTAACTACAATAACATAAAATTGTGCAAAATCTGGACATTGTGGCTGAAGAAAAATCCTGGTCTTCCAAAACCAGCCTCTTCCAAACTATGAAGACCCTGTTCTTTAGGTGTCAAGAAATTCTGACCTATTACCTTTTGCACCACAGCTTTATAGCATAAAATAAATATATTGGCAAATAATGATGTAACACCCCGCATAGGCAGCAGCTTTTAGTCCCTTAATTGTTTTTGTTTTTGTTTTTGGGCGAGAGTTTTGTATGTGTTTAAGGTTTAGTCCTTTAAGTTGTTATGCTTTAGTATTTCTTATTTGTTGGCTTAGTATTAGTTATCCCAATTAGTATTAATTGGTCTCTTAAGATACATATTAAGTTTCGAATTATTAAGAGTAAAGGAAGAGAAGTATTATTGTTGAGGTTATAGTATTAGTCCTCTAATAATAGTATTTCCTTAAGTATTAATTCATTAAGGGTATGTTAGTAATTGAGAAATTAAATTTAGAGATTTGACTTTATGAGGTTTTGACCAAGAATAGGATTGAATAATACTTAGAATATTATTAGTATTATTTTCGAAAAATAAGGTCTTAGACATCAAGGGGATTTTCGAAAATTATGTAGCATTAAGACTTTGATTTCTAGTATCTTTATTTATGGAAATAAGTCATCTTCTTATGCAAGAGAATTATATGCTTGAAGGTTAAGTATCACAAGAATAAAGAGATGGTAAGGATTTGTTAAATAAGGAAATAAGTTGCCAAGTATGGAAATAGAGATACACCAAGATTATGGGACAATTTTTTTGCCTTTACTCTAAGATTTCGGCCAGCCCCTTTTGTGTAGCCCTACACACTTATTCCAACTCTATAAATATGTATTGATCAAGTCCCCAAAACCCTTAGACACCCCAAGAAATCGTCAGCCACCTAGCACACAAAATTCGGCCACTTTATGAAGCTATAGGACCAATTTTTTCAGCAGCTTGTAGAAGTAGAAGGAGGGCAGATTTCGTGAGTTCTTAGAGCAAGGATTAAGCAAGCCAAACGTACAACACTTCTCTTCTTTCAAGCAATCAAAGGTGGGGGTTTAAACGGTGAAAAGTGGTAACTCTAGTTCGATTTTTAAATACTATGTTTGATGTGTTTATGTGTTTATGTGCTAAAGATGGATGCCCTTATGTGGTGTCAAAGATGAGTGCTCTTAAGTAGTACTAAAGATGGATATCCTTATGTGGTATCAAAGAATGGATGCTCTTATGTAGTATCAAAGAAGGATACGCTTAAGTCGTATCAAAGATTAAGAAAGATTGGTATGTTTTCATATTTACATGTCCATTGTATTTAGACTTCGAACTAAACTATCCCCACGGAGTGATTATTTTATAATTGCTCACCCCTTCACCAAATTATATTTTCAGATTTTCAAGAGTAAGATGACGAGATTGGCGATGCGGAGGAAGGTGGATGTGATGCGAGTTAAAGAAGAAGATAATGGATTGAAGTTTTTTTAAACCAAGTAGGTTTTATATTTTATTTAGTTGCAAGTATTTTTATTAAGTTTTTTCGGCACTTAAGGTTGCCACAAGATTAGACATTTGCATGTTTTATTTCGATGAGTGCATGGACACGTAGATGCTTGATTTAGGATTTGTTATGGTTTGAAGACTTATGGGATTTTATTATGGATTTTTATAAGGTATTTTATTATTATGATTATGTGTTAATTTGCATGATTATTAGGAGATAATTTGATGAATTTATTTAATAAGTTGGCAGCTGATGGTTCGAATTTATTATGCATGCTTAAGTGTTAATTTATGTGTTTAATTGTTTTAAAGAAAATTAGTTATTGTCCTTAGTTTGCATGATCGATAAGTTAAGTTTTATAACTTCAAAAATTATGAAATTTTACCAGAATGTTTGCCATAATTTATAATGCATGTTGACAAATTTTCATGAGTTTTTACTTAATAGAAGTCGAAGTTCTAGTTTTAGTCCTTTATGTGATTCTAGTCCTCAAAATTCTTGTTTTCAAAATACCGAATTTATGCCCAGCTTGTTTTCAAAATTTTGGCAATTTAATAGCCATAAAATATTAAGTATTTAGGTCATAAAACCTGGAGCAAAATCGTTCTAAAGTTTCAGCTTTAAATTAGTCCTTTAACTTTGTTTTACGAGCTTTTTATGTGATTCAAAAAGGGATTTTCGTGGCAAGTCTTTATATTATGTTTAATATGATTTAATTGAGCATTTAGAGGTCTTAAATGGTTCGGCAAGATGATAGTATTAGAGAAAATGGATTTTGTATTAATTAATGGACTGTTTTTATACACAACTAGTTTTGATGAGTACACCCAGGCTGTTTTCGTGAGTTTTAGGTACTAGCTGCTGTACATGATTTGTTTAAGTATTATTGCATGATTTAATTGATGACTTATGCATTGAGTGATGTAGAATAAGTTTAATTCACAAGTGAATATTATTGAAGCATGTTATATGTTACTTTTGTGATTCCTAGGAATATGTTAAGTGTTGGTCCCAAATAGACAGAGACAGGTGTATGGGGGGGGGGGGGAATACACTTGTCAGTACAGTTTTTCGAAAAATCAGTTTTTTTCAGTGGACTCCTTTTAAGAACACATGCCACTTATAAAAATCAGTGGACTGGAAGGTCGCCTGACAAGTAGCCTGAGGTTTTGATAAGTTTGAGTTGTGCAGCGGATTGTTTTGAAAACACTTGGAGTATTAACACACACAAAAGCACAAGAGACACAGGGATTTATAGTGGTTCGGAGTTAAACTCTCCAACATCCACTTTTCCTGATTTAACAGGAGAATTCCTTAACCTCAGGAATCCCTTGTTTTAGAGTGCCAAGGTGCACTGATCAAGAATACCTCCTCTTGATCTCTAGGATTTTCACTGAGTCCTAGTCCTCTCAGATTTCAGACTGAGTCACTTCTCAGCTTACTTTCTTCTGCTCACAGCCTTGAACCTATCACAGTTTAAGGGCTTGAGTTTTCCAACAAAGGTTGAGATAACCCTTTACAATGAAGAGCAATATCTAAGTAGGGTTATCTTAGTAAGCTTCTAAGATATTACAGTGTAAGCCTAAATACAAGAATGAATTCTAAGTAATGTAGCACTTGGGGAACTAGAGTGATTTCTAGTGCTAGAGAGTATGAGTTTTTCAGATTGTCAGTTGAGCTTATTAGTTTCCCGTGCTTAGCTTCTTCTTCAACTTGTATTTATAGACTTAAATTTGAATGACTATCCGTTGGAGAGATAGTTTCAAATTTAAGCTATTTTGGTGTTCCAACGTTCTCCAATATATTTTCTTTAGATTTTGGATGGTCAAATCTGTGAAAATGTGGCAGTCCAACGTTCAAGAAATCTTCTTCAGATCTTTGGATGGTCAACTCTCAAGCATTAATGGTTGATAGCTCATTAAATGCTTGCTTAGAGTTAATGCAGCCGCCTTTGAAAACTGTGTCATCCTAGGTTGTTGGTTGCTTCTGAACTTGGTACTGACAGGACAGTCTTTATGTCAGATCCGTACTTAGGTGGCAGCTTCTCATTGGTCTGTCTTAATTGTTCCTCAGACCAATCTAACGGTTGCATTGAAGGTCTCTATCTTTTCATCAGGTGACTTGGAACATTCTCTTCGCTGCATTAAACACTTCATTTATGTGTTGGCTGCTTCCTTATTAAATGCTGAGAGCATTTAATACATCAGGGTACTTGTTTTCAGGGGAGTCCTTCAAACTGCTTGTAGTTAGTCTTCTGGGGTGCATTCTTCAGAGAGTGGGTGTATTTGCTAATACAACATCAGGCTAGTATATAAGCCATCAGGCTAGTCTTCAATATATCAGACCAGTTTTTGCATAAGTAGCCTGGTACATATTTTAACTTATATTCTATGTATTTATCATAGCCTCCTAACACTTTGGGTTATTATTTCTAAGTCTTAGATATACATTAATACATCAGGGGACTCTTTGGGATTTATCAAAACATTTTACAAGTCATTTCCCTAAATTAAATGAATATTATTGAAATATGTTATGAATATTTGAGATGATATTATGTTTTCCATGGATGTATTGAATGAGTTGTGATATTTTGATGTATGATTTAATTATTTAAATTGTTACTCTGATTTTAGTTTCAAAAAAGGCTTTTAAAAGAAAGGAATTTTATTTAGTAGAAAATGGGTGCACGTTCTAAAAGATGTTTTAATAAATTATTGATTAAGAGTGAGACTTCCGCTGATTTGAAATGTATAGAAATTTAGGGCATGATAAATGAAGCCAAAATTCTTTAGGTGTCAAGAAATTCAGACCTGTTTAGAAATTCTGAAAAATGAAGCCAAAATTAATTAAGAGGAAAGTCGCCGTACCTCCAACGTTTTTAGGGATATGATGATTATCCAGAGATTTAATTCGAGTCGATCAGGAAACCCGAAATCATCATCCCAGATAATGAAAAGGATGTCGTTGTATAACAGAACAAAAAATCAGAAAAAATTCAACCTTCAATGAAAACAATGGAACAAAATGAGAGAGAGAGAGAGAAAGAGAGAGAGAGAATGATAACTCACCATCGACTTTCAAGATCCTGGATTCGCCTCTGTATGTGATTGAAAGCAAAACTTCAGAGTCCATCGATGCATCCAAAAAAATGGTGAAATCATAGAATTGAAATCAGATGTATATAGTCTACAAACTCAATAATAATCAGTTCCCCTGAGCAGTTCGCAAAATTTGAAATTTGAATTGAGCATTAAATGTCTTCTACCTTGGAGGTGAGGTGATATGATGAATCGCCGCTTCGTGAGGCTGTGTAGGACGAGTTCCAAAACACATCAGTCCATTGTCCGAAGGATAATAGGTGAGATATTTGTGTTAATTACACACTAAAAGGGGCGTATTAAGCGTGGTTAAAAGCTAATCTGCTATTACTCGATATTATTTAGTTAAAGGGCCCCAGCTTGCGAAGTTTGTGTAAAAAGTGCCCCGTTTTGTGTTTTTTTCCTAAATTTACCATAATTAATTGATAAATAAATTAACACTATTATAAATGGGTTAAATTGCAAACAAGAAATTTATACACATTATCATTTACAAGATATATATTGATAAAATTTATAATTCGATATATGAACTCAGATTATATATAGCTGAAATTGGCCTAATGTATAAATATTAATTCATATATTAAATTATATATTTTTTAAAAATATTTATGATTAAAAATGGCAACTTTTTACGCAATTAATCCTTATAAAATATAATGTTTACGTCTTTAAGGTCGAACACTTTTATTTTTAGCCTTCAATTTTATATTTTGAAACTGAGTAATATTTATTTTAAGTCTTTCTTAAAAAAGACAAAAACTTATATATAAATTTCTACCATACAAATATTCATTTTTAAAAAAATTCACGGGTCTAAACTGGGTCGGGTTGGATTTGGGGATTTTTTTTTCAAAATTCGTGCAATTTGAATTTTACATTTTTTTCGCTCTCAGATATGTTACAATTTGGACAAATGCATGTTACTTTAAGTCAAAATGTGTGTTACAATTAGACTAAATGTTGGTTTTTTACCCATATTCATTTGTTTTTATAGAAATAAATAATGTTTATACAATGTAACGCATGTATGTGTTACATTGTATGTGTAACACATATTTATTCTTAACAAAAATACATTTATCCTATAATAACACATGTTTGCTCATATAATAACACAAATTGAGGAGCAAATGTGTGCTACAATTAGAGTAAATGTGTGTTACTACAAATATGTGTTACAAATGTGTGTTACACTGAGAGTAAAATGTGTGTTACAATTAGAGTAAATGTGTGTTACTGTAAATGTGTTACAATTAGAGTAAATGTGTGTTACTTTAAATGTGTTACAATTAGAATAAATGTGTGTTACAAGTAGAGCAAAGGTGTAACACAATTAGAGTAAATGTGTGTTACTGCAAGATCAAATGAGTGTTACTATATACATAAACATTTATTTGTCCTTAGAAAAAATATATATTGTACTTTATATAACATATGTAAGGTATTAAAAGATATATTAGTAAATGAACAACATACTATCATCATAAATCAACAAAGAGAATAAAAAATATATTTAGTAACACATATTTATTCTTGCAAAAATACATATTTTCCTTATAGTTAGTTGAAAAGTACAAAAAATTAATTTTTTAAGAATTAGTAACACAGATTTTACTTAATAGTAACATACATTTTCCCAAATTGTAATATACTTGGGAGCGAAAAAAACTAAAATTACAAGTTGTGCGAATTTTGAAAAAAAAATACCCAAATTCAACCCGACCCGATTTAGACCCGCGAATTTTTCAATACGATATAAATTTTTACACAAGTGTTGCTCAAAAATATTGCAATTGTTTTAAATGTTAAATTTATTCAAATGAGAAATATTTTATTTATAGTTAAATCATGTATTAAACTTCTGTCATACCTATTTTTTAATTTTATTCTGTATGGTTTATACAAGTATATACATTTGTATTTTATTGTGGGTGGGTTTCAATTTCTTTTTAATTAGTTTTAACAAAAATTGTTTGAATAAATATATATATATATATATATATATATATATATATATATATGTGTGTGTGTGTGTGTGTGTGTGTGAGAGTAGCTCTTCTGTGCAATATTGCACGGTGCAATATTGCACAAAAAAAGAAAATTTTAAAAACTCGCGGGTCAATAGGGTCAAAGTAACAAAATTTACAGATCTTGAACGGGTCGGATCGAATTTGGGCAATTTTCAAATTTTAGGATTTTCGCTTCCAGTTGGTGATACTGTATGAGTAAATTTATGCTACTATAAGGTCAAATGTATACTACTATAAGAACAAATGTTATTTGTTTAATATATTCATTTGTTTTTGTAGAAAACAAACATGTTAATACAATGTAAGATCAATATGTGTATTATTATAAGAAAAAATATTCATTTTTCATAAATATTTATTGATTTTTATAGAAAATATTTTGTTTTAAGATGTATTAGCACACATTTTGTCTTACAGTAGCACACATATGTTCATGTGGTATACATTCTAGGATTTTGATAAAATTAATTTTTTAAGATGTAGTAACACACATTTTGTCTTACAGTAGCACACATATGTTCATGTGGTATACATTCTGGGATTTCGATAAGATTAATTTTTTAAGATGTAGTAGCACACATTTTGTCTTACAGTAGCACACATATAATCATGTGGTATACATTCTGGGAGTGGCGAGATAATAACACATGTAAGGTATTATTACATTAACAACATATTATCAACATAAAATTAATAATAAAATGAAAAATAAATTAAGAAACACATATTTTTTCTTGTAAAAATACATATTATTCTTATAGTTTCTTTAAAAGTACAAAAAATTAACTTTTTAAGATGTAGTAGCACACATTTTGTCTTACAGTAGCACAAATATGTTCATGTGGTATACATTCTGGAAGTGGCGAGAATTTTCCTTAAAAATTTATTGGATCCGCGAATTTTCATTTGGGGATATTGCACGGGTCGGGTATTGTGCAATATTGCATATGAGAATTTGTGTATATATATCTTTGTGATTTTATATACTCATTGGTTTAAATCAAAGTATTATATATGTATTATTGTTAATTGTATGTATCAAAAATGATATGTACAATAAATTTCACATATAAATTATTTTTGGTGTATTGATTTATTTATGGATTAGTTGTATATATTAAACCACATTAGTTGTGTTGGTCCTGAAACGAGTACAATCAGTGTGTGGGGGAGAATACACTGATGTCAGACTTTTCTGAAAGACTCAGAAAAATGCTCTAACACTCTCAGTCAGGATTTCCTGAATTACTCAGTATGCTGAAGGTCCACAGGGGCAGCAGGGACAATTCAGTAACGAGTCAGATAAACTGAGTGTGAGTAAAGTGCTTGGAAGCTCAGTAGAGATAACAAACCTACTGACTGCTAGGAAGCGGGTCAGTTGGACTACTATCTCAGTGAGCTAGTGTGCGTGCGGAAAGTGAGCCCTTAGTTTCTACTCGTTTTAGTTTCTGAAAACATTTTCTCCGAACTTGCTTAGTAAACTGATGGTTAAGGCTGAGTGCACAGTATTAAGATTCAGGATGATTGATTCAGTCTTGAAGATAAAAGCAATGCAAAATGTTCAGTTTATTATGATGACAGTTATGATCCTGAACAGAATAGTAAATCAGCACACAGGAGACTTTTTAACGTGGTTCGGAGATAACCAACTCCTACGTCCACGACCTGATTTAACAAGAAGCTATCCTCAAAACCCTGAGGATAGGTACTTGGTTTTTAAGTGCCAAGGGACACGAATAGCCAACTTCCTCTCTTAGGAACTGACCCCTGGGCGTTTTACAAGTCCCAGTCCTTCTAACCAACCAATCTCACACCCTGAGTGGTTTGGTATTCTGGTTTCCAACTGAGATAGCTCTAGCAATACAAAACAATACTAAATATTAGAGCTATCGATCTAAGCAAATACAGAGTGAATCCTACTACAACACTAGGGAAATTTAATTGCAGAGTGTTGCTTATAGTATGCTTTTAGAGCTTGGATTCTTGAGAGTTTTCTCTTGGAAATTTCCCGTTAACCTTGAATGGGTGCAAGGCTCTCCATATTTATAGGCAAGATTCAAAATAGATCCGTTGGAGGAGATCAAATCAAATCTTTCCTATTTTAGGGTGGTTGCTGGCTAGAAATACTGTTTGACCTAATCGCCATGCTTATTCTGGCAAGTTTGTCCCATCGCCTGCAACTCTGAGACGCATTAAATGCCGTATTAAATGCTGCACAGACTCCGTACATACCTGTCGAAAGATCATTGGCTCTCCGTTCTAACGGCTAGTTGACTTTCAGACATTTGTCCTTCCTCTTACATTCAATACTCTGAGTCTCTTGTTAATAACTCAGTCTGAATGTTTGTCTTTATTGGAGTCTTACTGACATTCTCTTTGTCTCTTGTCTCATAGCATAAATAACCTTTTTGCTTTGGACTTACATGGTTCAGATAAACGGAACCAAGGCCTAAGTCAGGTCTTAAGTGCATTCAGCACAGCCTGATAGATTACACTTACTCTTCATTGACTAAGTTCTGTTCTGACTATGCTTAGTTTACTCAGTAGAAACATCAGCCAATGGTAATTCAGGATTGACTTCAGAACGGATTAACAGGCTTCGATCTTCAGCTTCAAACCAGGCAATCTACAGCAAGACTGACTGACTCCTTCAGGATGGATTACACTTCAGACTTCAGTAAATTGGGTCGACTCCAATATTCTTCAGTCTTCAGCAAGTTCCTCCTGTACTAAATTCCTAACCTAACTATCCTGAACTATTTGATCCTGAACAACTATACTTAGGCAGATTCATCAGGGGTTTTGGGATCTAATCAAAATACTCAGATTGTCCCAACAATTTCCCCCTTTTTGATGATGCCAAAACCCTTAAGCAAATTCCTATTCATCTATACAATCAACTGACTTAGTCAGTGAGAACAACTCAGTACCACCTGACAAACTAAGTACTTAGTCTATAAGATGAAAATAAGGAAAACGTTAGTACAGTTCTTGATAAGGATTCAGAAAAGTAAATTCAGGAGTCAACAAGAAGTTGTACTCAGAAAAAATAAATAACTTCATTGATCAATAAGAGTTACAATTATCCTGAAGCTATTACAATTCCTGAACAACTATTTCCTGATCTATTCTTCATCCTTATTCCAAGAAGCTTTGAGGAATTTCATACATCTCCAAGACTCGGTTCAGGACCTGCTTCATCCTGTTCCGATCACCAACGGCCCCGGTAGCGCGTCCTACTCTGACGACTTCTTCTGATATCGCTTTCCGGTCCAGTTACTTGGAGTTCCTGAAGAGTGGAGGAGGATACTTAATGAATTCCAGAGGAGCAATCTCTACACCTTCTGTGTCAGCATGTCTGATTATTTCAGCCCATAGATCTGGATGCTCCTGTGCCATCCAGTGATGGAGTATGACATCTTTTTCTTCAGATTGATCGTCCCATAACCCCACCATATAGAATAGGTAAGCCCACCTATTCTGGATCGGAATCCATACCTCCAACATCTCTATCGGAATGAAATCCTCAACGAACTGCAGTGGAGAAGGACCTTGATCTGGACTGACCACTAACTTCCTCTGAGTCTTTGTTCGAGATCCAGAAGGCACAATTTTCTTCTTCTGAACCTGCGAAGTCAGGTACTCATTGGACTCTTTTAGCCGTTGGATCTGACTGAGCAGCGAAATCTCCTTCATCTTCGCTATCTTCTCCGCCTCAGTCATTACCATCTTTTCCTAAGTGGTCAACCCCGGATTCATCTGTTCCTCCATCTCCTTATACAAAGGTTCCAGAGTGAGATCCTCAGAGGGCCTCAACCTCTTCGGCTTTGAACCTTCAGCGGCTTCGATGGCAGGGACGGACCTTGTCCTTTTTCTATCCGCCGCTTTCAGTTCAGGGGGGAAGATTTTATTCTTGGCTTTACCAGTAGTAGCAATTTGCTTCTTCCCTTTTCCCTCCTTTTTCGCATCATCGTCATTGATTCGCTTAACAACTTCATTTACTGACTCCGCCAACAATGTGAACTGACTGTCCATCTCAGTCTCCTTGCCCTGCAGCTGTCCAATCTGCCCTGCCATCCCTCTTAGGCCAACACTGAGCTTATCAATGACTGAATTGTGTGCAGCCTTCAGTCGACCTTCGAAGTTCTCCATTCTGTTGTCCAGGGCAGATGCAATTTCCACCTTCTCCTGTGCAGACATCTCACTCAGCAGCTCATCCTTCAGTTCAGCCTTCAGCTTGGCCAAATTTTCATCAACCAGTTGATCAATTCTTTCAGGCAGTTGTTGATCAAGAAAAGTGGCAAGCTTGTTCTCCTGCTGAGTTTGCGCATCAGAGACCATTTGATTGCAGCTTTGAATGGCCCCTTTTCTTGTTCAGAGATAGCAGTGAGATCTACTGAGTGTTAAGTCCTGACTTCTCCAAGAAGATCAATGGCAGCATTCATGTCAAATCCCATCTCATTCAGGTCACGATCCAGCCTATTCATCTTCTTATTCAGCACTTCAGAATTTGAACCAACCCGGCTAGTTTTTCTCTCGACGAGGATTACCCTTCTGTGAAGATTGGCAAGAGCTCGTGAGGAGTTCTGAACATATAGTGACTCGGGGGTGATCCATTTTCCTCTGACTCGGACCAGACCTGGTGGACCCTCTCCTGAAGCCTCCGCAATCTCGGGTCCCAGAATTGCTTCATCGGCCGGTGCACTGACCCCTTCAGTGCCACCTTGCTGAGCACTATCAACAGTCTCAATCACTTCCTTCTCAGCTTCCTCCTCCACTTCTTTCTCCTTCTCAACTCTCTGAGGCTCGGGCTCAGGAATAATGCGTCGGACAGTTCTGATAAAGTGTACCATCTTGATCAGGTGATGTAGAGAGTTAACGCCAAAATGATCAAAGAGGGCAGCCTCTGATTCAACAATATTGTCCCATCCTCTCGACTCTCCGAGCTGACTGAGTTCAGGCCAGGTGGCGTTCCGGATCATAGCAAAGGTGCGAAGCTGCACAACTGCTTCCTTCTGAGCATCTGAGAGGTCAGAAAACCTCCTCTCCACCATCTCAGCAGCCGTTCCCCTTGCCACTATCTCAAAGTCTGTCAATGTGTTCTCGTCAGGCGCAGAGAATGGCCACGGAGCTTCAGCCTGAACCCCTTCAGAAACCTCCTTCTGAACTCCTTCCTCCTGAACAGGTTCCCCCTGATCCTCACCCGAGGGGGCCTTCATACCATGATAAGTTGAAGCAATGTCAAGAATCAGTGGGTTAGGATCAGTGGGTGCAACATCCGGAATGGCAGAGATAGGGGCGATTTCAAGTGCAGCCTGAGCTGATTCCCTCTCTGGATGTGCGTGCTGAATCATTTCTTCAGCAGCCTTCTCTTCCACAAGCTTTTTCTCTCGCTCTCCTGACCCCGGATATAAGAATTTCAATTTCTGTTGCTTGGGTCCTGAGGGCTTGGGTTTGTCCTCCGCTGGCTTCGTAATAAGGATCCCAGAAGATTTGCTCGCCTGAGCCTTGACTCCTCCAGTCGTGCTCGCCTGAGCCTTCTTCTTCTGAGTCCTTGGTCATTTCTTGGTGCCAGCATCACCGGAATAGGCTCTGAATAGATCAATCTTCGCTGGAATCTCGAGTGATTGGGCCTGATCCACATCACCGAGATCCAGGGTCTCCAAGATCAGAGAAATCTTTGTGCCAAAGTGCATTTAGGCCTTAAATGTCGCCTGACCCTCCGGTGAGTATTTGATTTTGTTGGTCTCAGCTACCAGCAATTGGAGGAAGTAATCCTCCCAGTTAAAGTTATGCACTGAGGCGTCAGAGATTGCCATCATCGTATACAGTTTTGGCTTCGAGATCTGCTCTAGTCCTCCAGCAATCCCCATCACTCCTTGACTCGTCAGATCGAAGAAGTGACGATTCTCTGTTCTCAGAACTGACTTGTTCAGACCAGACTTCAGAACCACGTCACCATCGCAGAGGGACTGGAGATAATCCTTCTCAGTCCCAAACCCATAATCAACAGGGCTTCATCCAGAATGAGGAAGGTTAAGAACCTCTCTAATCTTCTGCCTGATGTTGAGAGTGACCCACCTCCTGGTCATCTCTTCCTCACCATCTTTCCCCTTCACACAAGAAGTTAGGGGAATGCATGTTTCCCACTCCTGGGAGTCCTTGTTCTGCGCCATTTTGATATAGAAAGCAGCAACAAGTCTGGGATGGAGTCTCTGGGGTCTGGAAGTGATAAAACGCAGAAGACCTGCATTTTCGAAAACCTCCTTTACAGATAATATGTCAGGATGATTGGAGGTAAAATCTCCAAATGGTTCCCAGTGTATTTCATTTCTCAGGTGAAATCGATTCCCGAAAAATGAATCCACCGAAGGAGAAGCCATGGAAATAATGTGAAGAATGAAGAAGATCGGTTCACAGAGAGAAATATATCAAGAAAAGATTTAGGTGCATAAAGGTTGCAATAGCACAAACTTCCCTTATTTATACTAAAATTCAGTTTTAATCGGATGGCTCAGAAAATATTGACTTATGAGATTCAAAGGTTAAGATTAAAGCGCAGGATGCATGGAGACTCTTCGGATTTTTAAAAGTAATGGGTCAAAACTTTATCAAAAACTGTTCCTGCCCACTGTGCATTAAATGCGCGTCAGAGCATGTCCGTATTTAATTCAAATAAATTGTATTAAATAAAAACCGAATATTAAATGAATGGCTGGGATTAAATGACAAATTTAAATTAATTTGACAATACAGCAAACAGTATCTAGGATGATGCACGCAAGATCTGATGACTGAAAGAAAATCAGGAAACATACCAGTCAGTCAGATTTGTATTCTGACTGATACCACATGTGACCTATCAGGGTGACAAGCCCTGAATTCAGTGTCCTCAATCTTAGTCAGTCTATACTGATCATCCTTTTCATACCCAATGTTCCCCCTACAACCATTCATATTCTCTCTGAGATTCCTTCATCCTGAGTCCATATAAGTTATTCCCCCTGACCTTGTGCATTCTGATCAGAGATTCAGATTGAATCTCCTATGCCTGGGTCAAGGAGTCCTAACTCTACTGATAGTTCAACAAATTTGGTTTCAGGCAAAGCCTTAGTCAGTATGTCAGCTCTCTGCTTATCAGTAGGGACTCTCTCCATCCTGATGTCCTTCTTCTCAACATGATCTCTGATAAAGTGATGCCTGATGTCTACATGCTTACACCTTGTGTGTAAGACTGGGTTTTGGGATATGGCAATGGCACTATTATTGTCACAATAAATTGGGACTTCAGTGGCCTCAACTTGGTAGTCTCCCAGTTGCTGTTTCAGCCAAAGGATCTGAGAACAACAACTGCTTGCCGCCATATACTCAGCCTCAGTAGTAGACGTTGCAACACTGGTTTGCTTCTTAGAAAACCAAGAGATCAGCTTACTCCCTAGAAACTGACATGTGCCTGTAGTTGATTTCCTATCAAGCCTACAGCCTCCATAATCTGTATCTGAATAGCCAGTCAGTTCTAGGTTGTCATCAGAGGGATACCAAAGTCCTAGATTTACTGTACCTCTCAGGTATTTCAGTGTCTTTTTGGCACTCTCTAGATGACTCTTCTTTGGATCAGACTGATAACTTGCACAAACTCCAACTGCATAAGTGATGTCAGGACGACTAGCAGTCAGATACAATAAGGATCCTATCAGTGCCCTATATTCAGTCTGATTTACTGAGACTCCTTCCTTGTCCGGGTCCAGCTTCTCATTTGTGTTCATGGGAATACGTGAGACTTTGCTGGACTGAACTCCAAATTTCTGAATCAAATCACTTGCATATTTGGACTGATTTATGAAGATTCCGGAGTCAGTTTGCCTGACTTGGAGACCCAGAAAGAAATTCATTTCTCCCATCATTGACATCTCAAATTTCCCAGTCATCAGCTTGGAGAATTTCTCACAAATCTTTAGATTAGGAGATCCAAATATTATGTCATCCACATAAATTTGAACCAAGAGAATGTCCTCCCCTTCGGATATCCTAAAGAGGGTCTTGTCCACTGTTCCTTTCACGAACCCGTGGTCTATCAGGAATTGGGATAATGTATCATACCAAGCTATCAGAGCTTGCTTCAGGCCATAAAGAGCTTTCTTCAGGTGATATGCCTTATTTCCAACTTCAAAACCTGGAGGTTGTTCCACATAGACCTCCTCGTTTAGTACACCATTCAGAAAAGCACTCTTTACATCCATCTGATACACTTTGAATTTCTTGAATGTTGCATATGCCAGAAACAACCTGATTGCTTCCAACCTTGCGACTGGAGCGAAGGTCTCATCATAGTCGATTCTTTCGGCCTGAGAGTAACTCTTTGCTACCAATCTGGCCTTATTTCTGACCACAACATTCTTCTCATCCCTCTTGTTGTTAAAGACCCACTTGGTGCCAATTACATGTTGACGCCTAGGCCTCTCAACTAACTCCCAAACCTGATTCCGCTCAAACTGATTGAGCTCATCCTGCATGGCTAGGATCCAGTTGGGATCAGTAAGAGCTTCTTCTATGCTCTTAGGTTCCTGATCACTCAGGAAACAACAAAACATAGCGCTCTCACCAAAGGACAACCTAGTCCTGACCCCCTCATTGATATCACCAATGATATCAGCCAATGAGTGATCATCTAGCCACCGCCTCCTGCTGACGGGAGCACTGAGAGCTGCTGACGTTCCCTCGCCTGATCCTGAAACGTTAGTCTCGACAATAATAGGCAAAGAATAGGAACGAGCAAGAACAGGGGATACTGAGTCATTTCCTGTGGGTTGGCCAATATCAGGGACATTGTTTCCCCCTACAGTGCGACATTTGAACTTTCAGCTTTACGGAAGTTGCCCCGGTATTTATTTTATGCGGACGACATTGTTGTTCTCCTAAATGCTAGAAGGGAAGATGTGGATTGCCTTGCTAGGATATTGCAAGCTTATGGGAATGCCTCGGGTCAGCGCTTTAGTCCAGCAAAATCACATGTTTATTTTGGTAAGGCTGTACCTGTGGATGTGAAACGCCATTTCTCGAGAATTCTGGGTATTAAGGAAGGCTCGCTTCCTTTTAATTATTTGGGTGTCCCGCTGTTCTTGGGGCTGCCACGGGTTTTTTCACTACAGCCGATTGCAGATAGAGTCATGTGTAAATTTCCAAGATGGCAGGGCCGACTCTTATCTCTTGCGGGTCGTCTTTGCCTTATCAATTCGGTTATTGCCTCATCAACCGTGTACACAATGATGGTTTACCGATGGCCTGCTCCTCTCATTACTAAGGTTGAGACGGCCATGCGAAATTTCCTTTGGACGGGTGACATTCTTAAGCGAAATAATTCCTGCTCGGTGCAATGGAAGCGTGTTTGTTCCCCTCTCAGTGAAGGAGGCTTGGGCGTGCGATCCCTCCGACTTGCGAATGACTCTTACACCTTTAAACTAGCCTGGGATATCTACACATGCCCAACGCCTGACCTCAAGACTCTGCACTCCCAATTTTTCACTAGGACACGTAATTTGAAGTGTCGCAGGGTTGCTTCCTCCCTCTGGGCTGGGATTCGCTATCATTTTCCGGCCATCCGGGATGAAGTTCGCTGGCTGATTGGTATTCACTCAAATGTTCACTTCTGGACGGACAATTGGTTGGGGTATGTCATTGCAGAGAGACTGCAAATACCGGAAGGCTGGTTAAGGGATTTGAAGGGCACGGTTGGTAGTTTTTATTTTGGGGATAGATGGCATTTTGATCTGGATTTCATGGTTTCTTGTCAGGAGATTGTTAAAGACATTTTGCAAATACATGTGCGTGCGGGAGGTGACCTGGCTGTGTGGAGTAAGTCCGTCTCTGGCCTTGTGGCAGCTAAATTGATTTATGAGGAACGTCGACAACGGTTTGTCACCTCTATCATGTTCTCTTGGGTTTGGAAAGGTTTTATCCCAAGGGCTCGCTCCACTTTGGTTTGGCGCGCAATTTGGGGTAGGATACCAACCTCTGACTGGGGGAGAAGATTTGGAATGTCGGGTCCGACAATTTGTTTTCTTTGCAATTCTGCGGAAGAGTCCCTGGACCATATCCTTGCGGGTTGTGACTTTGTCAAGGAAGTCCTTGGTTTTTCTGCTTCTTTATTTGGCTTTTGTTTAGATTTTGGTGGGAGCTTTTTGGCTTTGTTTGAGCAGGCGCGGGGTTTCTCTCTCAGTGCTCAAATGATGGACTTGTGGTCTTTAATTTTTGTCACTTCCATTTGGAGTGTTTGGAAAGTGCGCAATTCATTCGTGTTCGATATGATTCAGCCCTCGAGTAAAAGATGCATTGCCTGGATTTTGTCCGACGTTGCAGCTTGTTCGTTCCTTGTCTCTTCGAGGTCTAATGGGTCGGTGTTGGACCTGTTGCTTGCCCGCGCGCTGCGGGTTAAGCTCAATCCGAGGCAGCCTCGAGTGGTTCGTTCAATTAGGTGGCAGGTTCCGCCTCCATCCTGGGTGAAGGTCAATGTGGATGCTTCGTTTGGTGGGCCTACGCCGGGTGCATTTGCAGGGGCTGTTTTCCGTAACAGCCGTGGTTTCTTCATGGCAGGCCTTGTTTCGTCGGGTGGATCGCTGCTGCCAATGGAGGGTGAGTTGCTGGCAGCCTTGCTTGCAATCAGGTATGCACGCAATAGGGGTTGGCAGAGACTATGGGTTGAGTCGGATTCTACTATAGCAATCAATACGTTGAAGCGTGTTACAAAATTGGTGCCTTGGAAGCTGTTGGGTCTTTGGGAAAGTGTCATGGCCTCCTCCTGCCATATGGAGATTGTGTACTCACATATTTTCAGAGAGGGCAATAGAGCTGCCCACATGCTGGCAGCGACGCGGCAGGTTGATTCCTGGATCGGCACGCCTCCTGATTTCTTGTTGAAGGTCCTTTGTGACGATCTTCATGTAGAATATTTTAGGACCTACTAATTTTCCACTATTGGTATTTGGTGCCTGTCATGCAGTAGTTTAGATACTTTGGAAAGTTTGAATATGTGGTTAACTTAGAGTCACAGCCTTGAATTTTACAAATGAATTCAGTGGTTCAGGTTTTGGGAGAAAATGAATGAGAGAGGCTCATGCTTCACCACAGCAGCTTCCAGCTTTTGGGTTGATGCTATCCTCTTCTTGTTCCTGCTTTGTGCTGGTAATGGATGCTGGTGTTGTGGATTGCAACGGGAAATGTGTGGGGTTCTTCTATTTGGTCCATGGGCTTTTCCTTTATAGCTATAGTGCATGTTCTGCAGCTGTGATTTTTGGCCTTTTGGTAGCCTTGCAACATTGGCTGTTAGTAGTATTTAGTGATTGTGATGCTCTTTTAATTTTTGTTTTTGGTATTCTGAGATTTGGTCTCTTAGGTTGTGGGCTTTGTATTCCGGGCCGTTTATTTTCGGGGTAAGATTTAGATGGTTGCACTCTTTTTCCCTCTGTCCGGTTTATCCACAAGGGTGGTTTACGGCGAGGTTTTTAATGAGGTCCATCTAATCTTCGTTTAATCCTTGTAACCCGGGTTGTGGGTTCTTACTCTTTTTCTTTTCTTTTTAATAATATCACCTTATTCCCCTACAGTGTTGGACTCAGTAACTGTCTCAGGTGCAGAAGCATCATCACCGACAGTACGTACCTCAGGTTGAGTCTGAGACTCAACATTCTCCGAGGCTGGAGCTTGCTGAGGGTTGGCCTGAGGCCCATCCTGATCATCATCATCATCATCCCATCCCTTGGGAGCACTGACAAGCTTGATCTTGAATTCAAGATTCTTCAGGCTCAGTCTTGTTATCCTCTTGGTAACCCCCTCAGTGTCAGGACACGGAACCTGTTTCTTATGCACTGATGTAGTCTCATCAAACACAACATGAGGTGTTTCTTCCACACAAAGGGTCCGACAGTTATATACCCTGAAAGCTTTACTGACTGAGGAGTATCCTAAGAAAACTCCCTCATCAGATTTGCTATCAAAGGCTTTCAGCTGGTCTTTCCCAATGTTCAGGATGAAACACTTACACCCAAAAATATGGAGATAAGAGATGTGAGGCTTCCTCTTGTTCCAAGTTTCATAAGGTGTCTGAGCATGTTGTTTGTTCAGCATATATCGGTTCTGAGTGTAGCAAGCAGTGTTGATTGCTTCAGCCCAGTACTTCTTGGGCAATCCTGACTCAGCCAACATGGTCCTGGCAGCTTCCTTCAGGGTCCGATTTCTTCTCTCAGCTACCCCATTCTGCTGAGGGGTCCTGGCTGCAGAAGTCTCATGAGTTATACCATAGTTAGTATAAAAGTCAGTTATAATAGAGTTTATAAACTCAGTTCCTCGATCTGATCGGATCCTGACTATGCTCTGACCCTGTTCAGTACTCAATTGCTTGAGTAACTCTGGAAGCTTGACCTGAGTCTCCTTCTTGTTCAGCAAGAAAATAACCCATGTGTAACTGGAATAATCATCAACAACAACAAGGGTATATTTCCTACCATTTATGCTGACAGGAGTAACTGGACCAAAGAGATCCATGTGCAGAAGTTGAAGCACTTTGTCAGTTGAGAAGGCTTCTTTCTCTTTGAATGAGGCTTTGGTTTGCTTGCCTTCCTGACATGCTCTGCACATGTGGTCTTTGCTAAAAACTTCATTAGGTAGACCATCTACAAGAGAAATTCTAGAGATTTTGTTAATAATCTTGAAGTTTAAGTGACTCAGGCGTTTATGCCAAAGCCAACTGAGCTCAGAGGAGCTCTTAGCGACCAAACAAGTTTCAGGAGAGCTGCTCTTGAAGTCAGCAAAATATACATTGCCCCTCCTGACACCTGTAATCAGAACCTGTAGTGTAGATTTGTCCTTCACAAGTCACATGTTAGATGTAAATTCTACACTATATCCTCGGTCACAAAACTGACTGACCGAGAGTAAGTTATGTCTCAGTCCCTCAACATATGATACATTCAGTAAACGGACAGAGCCAATAACAAGGGTTCCGAATCCTCTGGTGAAACCCTTAGAGTTATCACCAAAGGTTACCTGCGGGCCTTCCTGAGCTACATAATCCTGAAGGAGATCACGAAATCCGGTCATGTGCCTGGAACATCCTGAGTCCAAGTACCAGTCCTACATCAGATCCTCCTTCCTCTCCTTGTAGCCCGCAGCGACCTGAAAAGAATCAGGCCTCAGGTACCCATCTCGTATTGGGTCCTACTGAGTCAGCATTACCCTTCGGCATCCAGATTTGTTTAACAATTCTGATAGCATCAGAAGTGTAAACCTGTCTCCCTGAAACATCAACATACACAGTCTTCTTCCTTTGTGCCTGGGAAGTTGAGGGTGTATGGGTGTCAGCCTGAGATTCAGGAGCCCTATATTGATTCCTGGGGGTGGGCCTCCTGTTCCTCCTTTGCCTGGGTGCATTGGGCTGAGTTTGATCCCGAGAAGGAGCAGCTCGGGCCTGACCTCTTGGCACTTGAGGTCTGGCCTGAGTGTTACTGGAGTCAGGTCTCCATTGCCTTTCAGAGGCCACCTGGTTTGTCCTTCTCCTTTCAAGATTAGGACGCTCCTGATGGGTTCTGTGCCTTGTCTGAGGAGTCTGGACCTCAGTAGTCCTTGGCCTTGCCTGAGGCCTCCTCTGACTGGAGTTCCGTCCACCCTGAACATTTCTGCGTTGAGCCTGAGATGTGCTAGGGGCAGAATTCTTTCCAGTTTGAGGATTCCTAGGCTGAGCCTTGGAGTTCCCTCGATCTATCTTCCTCGACTCAGGATGAGAAGCCATGACCTTTCCCTTAGGTTTTGGTCTTGGTTCCTTAGTCCTTTGCCTGACAGGTTCAGCAGGCATTTTCTCCTTCCCTTTGCCTTTATCCTGACGAGCAACACTTGAGCTCTTGTCATCAGTTAGGGCAGGGACAAACTTCTTCTGAGAGTTGCTCCCTGAAGAACCTCTCTTCTTCTTGCCCTTTGGGTCTTTTGAGGCATCATAGCCTAACCCAGCTTTAGCACCATCGATCAGCTAAGAGAAACTTGTCAACTCATCAACCACTTGGGTAGATGTGTGTAACTTCTTCAGCTTAACCTCAAGATGCCCATTTGTTTCTTTCAGGGCCTCAATTTCAGTGGTGTACTGAAGCACCAACTCTTCATGAGCTTTCTCTTTTAAGATCAGCTCAAGATCCCAAGTAGTTTGCTCAGCACAAAGGCGAGCTTGCCACTCAATTTCGAACATCACTCTTAGAGCAATTCACTCAATCATCAGTTGTTCCTGAGCATGGAACAAATCAGTATCACGAGTCTCAATCAGTGAGCTGGTTAGACCCTTCAGTCTTTCTACCTCCAGTGGAGCTTCATCATGCTTGTTCCGAGCATGAAGCAGCTCTTCCTGAAGATGTACTAATCTGAGGGCTTCCTCAGTATCTCTTACTGTGAGAGACTCAGTTAACTGATCGTTCTCCCCACTCAGTTGTGCATTCACATCCACTGTGTGAGTATGAGTCTCATGCAGCCTTGAGAAGTCAACCATCAATTGCTCTAGGGCAAGCTGAAGGTCGAGTTCTCCTGCTGAATCTGAGCTAAGCTCAGGTGCGTGATCAGGAGAAGAGGCAGAAGAACATACCTCATCATCTGCCATCAGGCAGAGGTCATCATACTCCTCATCGGAGAAGAGTTCAGGGGACCGGCGTCCTGGGCCATCTGAATCTGAGAAATCCTCAGAAATCAATGCTCTCCGGTCTGATGCCCTGAGCTCTCTCTTGGCTCTCTGATCCTCTCGCTCGCGAGCACTGAGCTCCGGACAATCATACTGATAATGTCCGGTTTTCTTACAGTGGTAGCACTGATCTACATTAGAAGCAAACTTCATGTCAGTGTACCTTTTATCTGATGACTCCCTCCTGCTCCCTGATGACCGTTCAGGTTTGGAGCTGGATCTTCTGGGCTCATCATCTCTCCTCTTCTCATCTCTTTGTCGCTCAGGCTCATTGCGATCCCTCCTAGAATCTGAACCCCTCCTTTCTTCTCTTCGGGGACTCGATCTCCTGGGGCTGGAGTACCTGCGATCACGACTGTCAGTATAAAATTTCTTATACCTTCCGAATCGAGAGTTTAGTTTCTCGAAACGCCACGCCATCAGGCTGTATTCTAAGGCCAGCTCATCCTTGTTCATGTCCTTCAGTAACTTAGAACCAGATCCAGCCTCAGGCTCAAGAGTAGCTTTAAGAGCCACGCTATTTTCCTTTTCAGGAGTCTTCTCCTCACTAACTTCCTCACTGACAGGACCCTTCTTCTTCCTCTTATCGAGGTCGAATTCCAGAGCCTTTGACTCTGAGAATAGGTGAGAGTGAGTAATATTGGTAAGATCCTGAGTGTTCTTCAGCAAGATCACTCTTGTGTCCCATCTTTCAGGGAGACAGTTCAGGATTTTAGAAAACACCTCCCTCTTGGGAAACTCCTTCCCAAGGGTTGCTAGCTCGTTCATCATCTTAATGAACCGACCTTCCATCTGATCGATGGATTCTCCCTCTAACATCCGGAAGGCCTCAAACTTCCAGATAGCAAGATCTTTCTTGTTCTCCTTGATCTTTTCTGATCCCTCACTCATCTCCCTCAGAGCATCCCAGATCTCCTTTGCTGTTCTCAGATGCATGAGCCTGACCGAATTCTCGTAAGAAACGGTGTGAAGTATAATGTTCTTGGCGACATTATCCAGTCCGATTTGTTTAATTTGATCAGAATTAAGCGCGGACCTCTCCACTTCTTCATCTTCGGCGGCTGGATCAGGAACATTGCCAGCAACAGGCCAAGTCGTCTGAAGATTCCTCATGAATTTGATCGGACCCTGCTCAATCACCAGAGGCATCTGATCATGGATGGAATAGAGATGTGCGAGTACCCTGAATTTCCAATAGTCATAATTGTCAATAGAGAATTCAGGAAGATTGCCCTCGAGGTGTTTAGAACCGGATGCCACGATATGCAGTTTTCAGAAACGAGATCTATTCAGTAGACCACCA
Organism: Prunella vulgaris; assembly: GCA_026898435.1. Taxonomy (NCBI): domain Eukaryota; kingdom Viridiplantae; phylum Streptophyta; class Magnoliopsida; order Lamiales; family Lamiaceae; genus Prunella; species Prunella vulgaris. The sequence continues at coordinate 2,251,998 of JAPKLY010000011.1, forward strand.
AAGTTTCACCTCAGAAACTGTTGGTAAACAAAGTCAGTGGACTTTTGAACCACTGCTCTGATACCACTTGTTGGTCCCGAAATGAGTACAATCAGTGTATGGGGGGAATACACTGATGTCAGACTTTTCTGAAAGACTCAGAAAAATGCTCTAACACTCTCAGTCAGGATTTCCTGAATTACTCAGTATGCTGAAGGTCCACAGGGGCAGCATGGACAATTCAGTAACTAGTCAGATAAACTGAGTGTGAGTAAAGTGCTTGGAAGCTCAGTAGAGATAACAAACCTATTGACTGCTAGGAAGCGGGTCAGTTGGACTACTATCTCAGTGAGCTAGTGTGCGTGCGGAAAGTGAGCCCTTAGTTTCTACTCGTTTTAGTTTCTGAAAACATTTTCTCTGAACTTGCTTAGTAAACTGATGGTTAAGGCTGAGTGCACAGTATTAAGATTCAGGATGATTGATTCAGTCCTGAAGATAAAAGCAATGCAAAATGTTCAGTTTATTATGATGACAGTTATGATCCTGAACAGAATAGTAAATCAGCACACATGGGACTTTTTAACGTGGTTCGGAGATAACCAACTCCTACTTCCACGACCTGATTTAACAGGAAGATATCCTCAAACCCTGAGGATAGGTACTTGGTTTTTACGTGCCAAGGGACACGAATAGCCAACTTCCTCTCTTAGGAACTGACCCCTGGGCGTTTTACAAGTCCCAGTCCTTCTAACCAACAAATCTCACACCCTGAGTGGTTTGGTATTCTGGTTTCCAACTGAGATAGCTCTAGCAATACAAAACAATACTAAATATTAGAGGTATCGATCTAAGCAAATACAGAGTGAATCCTACTACAACACTAGGGAAATTTAATTGCAGAGTGTTGCTTATAGTATGCTTTGAGAGCTTGGATTCTTGAGAGTTTTCTCTTGGAAATTTCCCGTTATCCTTGAATGGGTGCAAGGCTCTCCATATTTATAGGCAAGATTCAAAATAGATCCGTTGGAGGAGATCAAATCAAATCTTTCCTATTTTAGGGTGGTTGCAGGCTAGAAATACTGTTTGACCTAATCGCCATGCTTAATCTGGCAAGTTTGTCCCATCGCCTGCAACTCTGAGACGCATTAATTGCCGCATTAAATGCTGCGCAGACTCCGTACATACGTGTCGAAAGATCATTAGCTCTCCATTCTAAGGGCTAGTTGACTTTCAGACATTTATCCTTCCTCGTACATTCAATACTCTGAGTCTCTTGTTAATAACTCAGTCTGAATGTTTGTCTTTATTGGAGTCTTACTGACATTCTCTTTGTCTCTTGTCCCATAGCATAAATAACCTTTTTGATTTGGACTTACATGGTGCAGGTGATCTGAACTAATGTCCGAGTCAGGTCTTATGTGCATTCAGCACAGCCTGCTAGATTATTCAGCCCAGTATGTGTAACCTTTTTGCTTTGGACTTACAAGGTTAAGATAAACGGAACCAAGGCCTAATTCAGGTCTTAAGTGCATTCAGCACAGCCTGATAGATTACACTTACTCTTCACTGACTAAGTTCTGTTCTGAGTATGCTTAGTGTACTCAGTAGAAACATCAGCCAATGGTAATTCAGGATTGACTTCAGGATGGATTAACAGGCTTCGATCTTCAGCTTCAGACCAGGCAATCTACAGCAAGACTGACTGACTCCTTCAGGATGGATTACACTTCAGACTTCAGTAAATTGGGTCGACTCCAATATTCTTCAATCTTCAGCAAGTGCCTCCTGTACTGAATTCCTAACCTAACTATTCTGAACTATTTGATCCTGAACAACTATACTTAGGCAGATTCATCAGGACTCAGATTGTCCCAACAAGTTGACATAAAATTTATGTATAGATTATTTTATTTTTTATACTATTTTAATATGTACAATAGTTAGCCATTAATAATATTTATTTTTTCTTTTGTATATTATTAGACATTCTAATAAATTTGATGTGATGATGGTATATTTTTAAAGTTATAGTTAGTATGTAACAATAGATAGTAATGTATTGGTGTGTTTGTTATTTTTGTATTTTGTAATATTAGGTATCACATTGCATTTTTAGTAAATAATTCTTTTTAATTAGTGTATCTTTGTGATTTGCAATTACTTCAGAAATAAAACTTTTTAATTTATATTTTTCTAATATCCCATGATTTGGTTAAACGTTTTTGTTGTAAAAGATTTTTTGTTATTGATTAGGGTAATAATTGCATCATATTCGGTCTATTTTAGCATGGTATTGAGTGATCTATGTGCATTATTGACCCTAATATGCTATACATTGTGTTATTCACCCTTTTTGGCAAGAAAGTTGTGTTTATAGGTGAAATCGGCCGAAATCCAGGAAATCATGATTAAGAAGACGAGATGACATGATCCGAGCACTTAGGGAAGCTTAAAAATCAAAAGGAAGACCCTAGGAAGCTTGGACGAGCCATAGGATTGAGAATGAAAAAGTCAAAATCCAAAGTCACGGGACAGGCCTTGATCGAGCTCCCGTAGTACGCTGGTCGCGCGCCCGTAATGCGCTGGTCGTGTGCCCGAAGAAGTTAGCTCGTGTGATTCCAGTATGTTAGCGAGCAATGTGTTTGCGCGACCAAGGCTGGTCGCGCGCCTCATGAAGGGTGATCAAGCGGTAGTTCTGTTTTTCAATAACTTAAGGACAAAGACATCTTTTCGCGCGTTTAGTGAAGCTCAAATGAGTCTAAGCATTGTGGGCACTATATATACTTCAAGGATCAAATTTTGGAGTGACTTTTGTTCATTTCATTTCATTAGATAGTTAGAGAGAGATTAGTGGAGGTTACCAATTGGGTTATGAGTTAATTTTCAATCTTCTTTGTTCAATTACTTTTGGTCAAACCGTTAGATCTTTAATTCGTTTTTGTAATAGATTCCCCATCGAATTTTCTACATTTGTACGGTAGCATCTAGCATTTTGAGTTCCGGATCAAGAGTTAGCCATAGAAGGTATTTAGAGTGTTTTTCAATTACTACACAGTGGGTAAGATTCTTGTAATTTTCTTTCATATTAGTGTTAATGATGAATGTTCATTAGCTTAATTGTTGTTTTGATTTGCCAATTAGCCATGGGCTAATTATCTTCTTGCATTGGTGCATGAATTGGTGTAGTTTAGTATCTTGTAAATCCTATGCATGAATGAGTGATCTTGATGGATTAATTCTCTAATTTGATGATTAATTGAACTCTTGTTGTAATCACTTGGATGTTTTGAGCCTATATGAATTAGCAACACATGAGAATTGAGGTAATTCATTGAAGTTATTAATTGAGTTTTGTGTCCACCAAGTGTTTGTATTAATGCATGTCAATGAGAATTGCTTAGGAGCTAAGAACCTCTCAAATGGAGTATTAGGTGTTTTAGAGAGATATAAGCACTTAATAGATCCTTTGAGCTTGATTAAGACATTAAGTGATCTTATGCATGCTAGGATTGATAAGTTGCTAGATGAACCATAATTGAAGTACTTCAAAGAACACAACCCAACACTAGCTCACTTTGCAAAAGGTGGTAGTCAGCATTTACTTTTCTTGTCAAGAGTATATAGAATCCAAGATATTTTCTTGTTTTCATTAGCTATTAACTTAGTAAACAATCAATACTATCTTAATATTACATCATTTCCATATGTTCCATATTATTACTTGGTCAACTTGTCTTAGCAACAACGTCCACGTACACTTGCATAAAACATACATGAAATAGGCAAACAAGTTTTTGGCCCCGTTGCCGGGGAAACGATTACTTTGTTAAGTTTGTTGTTGTTTGTTTCTTGTGTGAACTTGTTTGATTGATTGTTACCTCTTTGTAGGTATATGTGTACAAGAAGTCAAGGGGGAAGTCTAGTACCTCTTGACTTGAACATTGAATCAAGTTTGAGAAGAAATCAAAGACAAGCAAGACTAGATCAAGAGCTCATGGAGAATCAAGAGAATGAAGCTGGAGCAGGAAAAGATGGAAATGTGGGACAAGCTAGACCTCAAGTGCATTAAGGTGATGAGCGCTTGGCTCCAAGAGAACTTCCTCTACCCAATCTCAATACACCAAATCCTAATCTATCATATCCACCATACCAACCACCAAATCAATCACTTAACCATCCGTATCAACCACCATATCCCAACTATCCTTTACACCAACCCTATTACCCACCACCACCACAAAACAACCCATACTACCCATATCAACCACAATCAACTCAACACTATATACCACAAATAGCTCCTCACATGACCATAATCCAAACAATGAACCACTTTTGAGGGATTACTTCGAGCCAAGGGTTTGTGAGTTCTATAATGGGATTGAGAGGCCACCAATTGACGCTGAGCGGTTCGAAATGAGCCCTAATCTTTTGAGGATGTTAAAAGAATCTCAATTTGATGGAACCGATGAGAAAGAAGATCTTAATGCTCACCTAAGCAATTTCATGGAGATTTGTGATACGGTGAAGTATCAAGGAATGACGGACAATGAGAAGAGGTTAAGGTTCTTTACTTTTACATTGAAGGGGAGAGCAAAGACATAGATTCAATCCATGAATCAAAAGGCATCGACATGGGAAGAGTTAAGCTACCAATTCTTAAAGAAGTTTTTATCCTCCTTCTAAGATGCTTAAGGCGAGAGATGCTATCAAAAACTTCCATCAAAACTCAAGAGAAACAATCTCGGAGGCATGGGAAAGATATCAAGCATTGTTATTAGCTTGTCCTCAACACGGAATCAAAGAGGAAGACATCCTCTTAATCTTCACCATTGGGATAAAAGAGATAGATAAGAATTATTTGAATTCTTGTGCGGATGGATCCGTGTGGACGAGGACAATTCATCAAGTGAATGATATTATAGAGAACATAGTGGTCAATAATTCTTTCCAAAGCCAAACGAGCGTAAGAACGGGTGATAGAGTCTCGATATTGGAGGAAAACATGAAAAATGTGATGATGATGATGTACGGGCATCAAGCCTAAGCTCCTCCTCCAATGCAAGTGAATGTTGTTGAGAGTGTGCCTCAACTTATGCCTCAAGTTCAAGAAGAAGTCAAATACATGGGAAGACCTCAATATAACAACTCATATCAATCGAACTCCTTCCCGAATAATCCTCGACCCTATGTTGCTCCTCCGTTCCAACCAAGATTTCAAGGTAAAAAAGGTGCTCCTTATCAACCTAACCAAGGGAATCCTCCATACAATCTGAATTTCAAGAGGCACAAGAAGTTCTCGTATTCTAATCCTAAGGGGGCAATTCAATTGCCTCCGGTCATTGATCCGGATGCTAAACCACCAAACAATGAAGGAAAAGCTAGTGTGGATGAGACCTTGGCACATATTGTGAAGCAACTTGAGGATATGAGGTTAGAGAAAACACAAGGAGATGAACCAGAAGTTCGATGATCTGTACAAGTCATAAGGAAACCAAATCAAAAGCCTAGAGCTTCAAATGGGGCAACTAGCAAGCTCATTGAGCCCACATGTTAACAAAGGTAAATTTCCTTCAACTACCGAGCCTAATCCTTGTGAGCATTGCAATGCTATTATTTCTTGTGTTGGAGCTAGTTGTGAGGAAGTGAAAGAATATGCTATTGAAAAGTTTCATGATGGGTTGGTTGAGGAAGTGTTATGTGAAAAGGGGGTGGAGAATGTTGTGAAAGAAGGTGAGAAGGAGTTGGGGGTAGTAGAGAGAATGGAGAAGAAAAATGAGAATGTTAAGGGGGTAGAGAAATTAGGGAATGTGAAAAGAAAGGTTGAAGAAGTGCATGTGGATGAGAAGGGTAAGGTGGAGATATTGAAAGCTTTGAGAGATAAGTAGGATGATAGAATTAAAAAGTTTCTTGAAGTGTTCAAAAAGCTATATGTTAATATGCCTTTTCATGAAGCGATAGAGCAAATGCCGAATTACATGAAGTTTTTGAAAGATGTGATGGCTAGAAAAAGGAGGATCAATGAGCCGGAGACGGTCAAGCTCACTCAATAGTGTAGTGATCTTATAAGGAGACATCTACCTCAAAAGCTTAAAGATCCCGGTAGTTTCACTTTGTCATGTCAAATCAAAGGAAGTAAGAATATGAAGACTTTGTGTGATCTTGGTGCTAGTGTGAACTCATGTAATTCACACTTTCCATTGCTCGTAGATTGTGACTTCATGATTTGAAGCCTACTTTGATTGATCTACATTTAGCGGATAGGTCAAAGGTAAGACCTAAAGGAGTCTTGGAAGATGTGGTGGTTTGTATTGGTAAGTTCTTATATCCCGTGGATTTTGTAGTTCTAGACATTGAAGTGGATGATGAAATACCCCTTATTCTTGGGAGGCCTTTCCTAGCCACGTCGGATGTTATGATCAATATCAAAAGAGGAGAGGTTACTTTGGTGATGAATGATGAGAAAGCTACTTTCTTAATTCATGATTCTTCCAAGAGTTCCCCAAGTAAGGTGGTTAGCAATGTTATCAATCTTATCCGAGATGACATGGGAGAAAAGAGAGAGGACGTAAAGCCACCGATTCTTGATTCCAAGAGTGATGTGATTATTGAGGAATACTTCGAGAAGAGGAAAAAAATCTCTTTAGGGAACCAAAAGAAAGAGAATGAAGTTTCACATAGGGGTAGTTCTTGTTGGAAAAGGAAGAACAACACAAGTCGTGCTAGACTTGTCAATTTCAATCCTCCTTGAGCTTTAGTGTGTCCAATTAGGGGACGTTAAATCCAAGCGCTAGATGGAAAGCAACCAATCCCTTTTGTATCCTTTGTTTCTTCTTATTGATTGTTAGATTTTTCTAGTTTCTTGATTAGTTTGCTTGCTTTGTGTTTGCTTGTTTGTTTTTGTCTTGTAGGATTGGAAGCAAGGGTGTCATTGCTAACATGATCATCAATTGAGATAGTATTCTCTCCTATTTTTATTGTGAAAGGAGTCAAGAATAGTTTGGGGTAGTACATATTATGATTGGTTGGATTGATTCTTGGTTTTCTTGAGATGAATTGTGATTTTAATTGGGTAATGAATGCTTTGCAAATATATATTCATCACTCTTACCAAATTTTTAGGACCCTTGATCCGAAAAAGTTTGGGGGTGTGTTCATTCTTCATTTTCTCGATTTGCAATGGCATTTGATTGAAGCTTGATAATTTGTGATGATATTTGTGGAGTTTTAAGTTGTTGTGTGTAGAAAAAGTGCAAGAAAAATGTGTAATTTGATCAATGATCCGAAGATGGGAAGATAAGCATTTGATCGAGCGCCTCATTAAGGCTGATCGTGCGATCCTATTTAGCTGGTTGCGCATTTCCAGCTTGTTAGCGTGAAATGGGTTCACGCGACCAAGCCTGGTCGCACGCTCGAAGAAGAATGGTCGCGTGGTCCACCAAGGCTGGTCGCGCGCAGGTAGTCCATATCCGAGTCCTGGATCAATTTCCAATATTTTGTCCCACTCTTACCCATATTGACCCATCCATACACCTCACATATAAATAGCACTTCTCACACATAAACACACACTTCTCACATCATTTTCTTGCATTCTCTCTACAAAAACTAAGAGAATGAAGGAGAGCAAAATCATTATATCTCAAGCATTGCAATTTTACTTTAAAAATCCTTCCATAAGTATGTTTCTCTTACTCTCCTCAATCTATTTCTTGTATTTTGGTAGAGATTCTATGGTTGAAATGTTAAGAATTAGAAATCCATTCTATATAGGGTTCTTGAGCAAAATTGGGGATTTTTTATTCTATGCTTATAATTGTGCAATTGATTATGTATTTAGGCCTTATTGTTGATGGGTAATCCAATGGGAACCCAATTGCATGTTAATTTAGTGATTCTGGTGATGAATTGAAGGTTGAAATTTAAGGGTCTTGCATGGTGACAAGTTTTTAAGGATTTAATGATTAATTGATGTTGGTTCATGTATTCATGCTTATTGTTGATTGATATATCTTAGGAATTAAATGGGTAGAGTGAATTTCATGAGTTCACCTCTTGATTTTGGCTAATTGATGTTTAAGTTCAATTCAACATGAACATGAATAGTGAACACGAATAGGGGAATTCTTGATTTTTATATGCTACTAGTTTCAACCTTAGCTTGCTTATTGCATTGAAGTGTTGTCATATTTGAATTGATAGTTTCTTTCTCTTGTAATGCCTTAAATGATTGTTTGTAGGAAATATCTAGAAGAGGCAAAGACAAAGCTTCAAGCTCTCGTCCAAGCAAGGGATGGAATGATCCTACCCTTGAGGAAGAATATTTAGGGAATAGTGGATACAAACCTTCGACTTTCGGGATCTATTTTGAGGATAAGGTAAAGTACTTCAAGGCTTTCGAGAAGGTGGTCAAGCTAGATTTTCACTCATCGAGGTGTTTCCACATAGAGACCGTGAATTTACTCTATTTTGAAGATGATGTGGAGGAATTGTTCTTTAATATTGGATGGAGGGGTTTGCTTGAAGTGAATCACAACTCCTACACGACTTTGAACATTGAGTTCCTAAGCACATTGAGGGTCAAGGAGTTGGATGGATTACCTATTCGGATGAAATTACAAATCAATAACAAGGATTATTGCTTGACGACCAAGGAAATCAATCGACTTTCCGGTTGTGAAGAAGATGTTGGAATACACCGATTCTACTCGAGGGAGAGGTTTGTCCAAGAACAAGAGTTTTGGAGAAAGATTTTAAAGGGTAATGATGAATATGTGGCTCAACACTCTAGATCTTCTAGAATTGCCCACCCGATCTTTGCCTACGCGCATAAGGTGTTAGCTAACACCGCATTTGCAAGATTAGAGTGTAGCCGGGTGAGAAATGAAGAGCTCTACATCCTATATTCGATGGTTGATTCAAAACGAGCTGATTTTGGAGCTTACTTGTGTAAGAATCTCGCCTGCCAATCTTCTAAGATAAATTGTGTTGATGCTGGGATGATAGCTCACATTGCTCTAAGTGTTGGTTGGGCACCAAATGAAGAAGGAGAAGATTTTGGGTATATTGACTTGCACCACTTGATGAAGGCAAGATTGATGACAAAAAGGAAGAAGACTCCTTGCTTCTTGGGGAAGACTTCAAAAGACCCTCCTTTCCCTCTCATTCTGTATGAGTCACTTACTTGGAAAAAGGAGAAGAATTGGAAGCTTGACACTCCCGACCCCCAAAGTATCAAAAGATCATTAAATCAGCCACCAAGCAAAAGGGTGGGGGAGAAGCGAGCACACATGTGCAACAGGAAGAGCAAGCGAAAGAAGAAGAGAAGTACGAGCAAGGTGGAACACAAGAGGTAGGAGGAATGAGCATGCACGAGTGGAGTCAAGAGATGAGGTCTCTTAGGACCGGTGTCACTTCTCTTAGGACCGACTTTACCTCTCTACGGGTGGTTGTGAACGTTATGAGAGATGATCATCAAGCTATCCGCACAGATGTGTCCTCGATTCGTGAAGTGAACACTTCAGTACTAACTTCATGTGGATGGGTAACTCTCTCTATCCTTCATTGCTTCCTTTCCGCGTTTAGTTTGTTCTATTTGAGATTGTTGTTAGATTGTTGGTTTGTTTGGGATTTATCTTATTGTTTGAGATTCTTGAAGTATGGCTTGATTTAGCATTGCAAATCATATTTTCATCACTTTTGCCAAACTTTTAGGATTCATGATCCAAAGAAGTTTGGGGGTGTGTTGTTTTTCAAATCTTATTTGCAATGCATGATAAGTTAGATTCTTGGTGCTTGGCTATAGTTTTGATAATGTTTAGACTTGTTGTTATGATTGATGATTCGATTTATGTCTTGATGTTGATTGCTATTGTTGCTAGCTTAGGGAAATGGAACATAAGATAGTTTTATTGTTGTATGGATGATGTAGATAGTGCATATTAGGTGTAGTGTATATATCACTTGATTCATGTTTTGTTTATAGTGTAGTTAGTTCTTTGATGCTTAATGCATGAATGATGTGAACATGTTTGAGATGATTTGAGTCATGATCAACTTAATTCGTGAGGTTTTAACCTTATTTGCCCATTTTAATCTTAAACAGATGATTATTCATTGGTTGAGAGATCCACATTGTACATTTTACTCAAGAACTTGGCTTGAGTCTTATTTGAGACCACACAAGATGATGAGTTTGCAAAGAATGATATGAGGTCATTGTTCAATGTAAATGTGTCCTCACGCAAGTGTACGTGTTCGCTATTGTCGTGGCAAGTTTGACCAAGTTTAATATTTATAAAACCCAAGGGAGATGGGGAATTGTAAGGGAAATTAGTTGTTTCAATTGGAAGGCAAACAAAGCAATTAAGGGGAAAGGTATCTATTGTCTACTAATGCGTCAAAAGAGTAAACTACCTATCACCTTGGGTTGCAAAGTGAGCAAATGTGAGATATATGTGCTAGTGTACTATCCTATGTTTCACATGGTGAAGTATCCCTTAATCATGCAATGAGGTATTGTACAATCAATCGGCTAGCCACTCTAACATGCAAAAAGGTCTCCCTAGATACACATCAAAGCCTCAAATTGTCTTTCCAATTCACTAATAATAGTTCTCACTATCTTAGGAATTTAATCAAACACTTAGCATGCATTGGCCTTAATACAAGAAGATTTAGGAAAAATAGCTCTACTCTCGTATGAGACTAACTCCCTAATGGCCCTAGAAATCAATTATGCATACCAAACATTCATACAATCCATCAATGTAGAGAATTGATCATACAACAACTCATAGCATTCAAAAGATCAACATGATCACCACATTACTCCATAGGAGTCATACACCAACACATAAAGCAATTAGCCCATGGCTAATTTGGTAAACAAAAGAACAATTAAGCTAGAAACAATCATCATCATACAAGAAACGTAAAGAGATTACCTATTACAATGAGAATTGGAAAGATACAAGTTACCTCTAAAATGCTAGAAAATGATCCAACAATGGAAAATGAAATTCAATCTGTAGAAACGTAGCACTAGCTAAGACAAGAATGTAGGAATAAATGGATCGACGATCCAAGCGGTAGATCAAAAGTTATCAATAAAATCGTAGGAAGAAATCTTAAGAACCCAACTAGTAACTACATTTCTCTCTCTAATCTAATCTAAGAACTTGAATTATGACTTGATTCTAAACTAGATTATGACTTGGATGCCTTGAGAATCTAATCCTTGGAGTATTTATAGTGCCCACAATGTTTAGTCCAAAGTGCCCTTCATTAAACGCGCAAAAGTACGAAAATAGCCCTGAAATTTTGGATTTCTTGAACTGCTGCCGAACGTGAGCTTGGTGGTCGCCGATCGTGATCGGCAACGAGATCTCTCGCTTTTGCTAGCTGCTAACCCAGGCGTGCTTCCTGCCGATCTCACTCGCGCGCCAGGTAGCACGAGCCTTAATCTGCCTATCAAGAGATCTCTCGCGTGAGTGTAGTTCTATGTGCTGCCGATCTGAGAGGACTTGTTGCCGATCCCACTCCATAGCTCGGGTCGTGCTCGACTCTCCTAGTTTTCATCATATCTTGAGTTCTAGGACTCCGATTGACTCGATTCTTCTTTCGTTGCGACCCTCTTTTCAAGATCTTCATCATGGAATAACAATTACTTCCATTGGCTTAACTCCAAAAATCTGGACTTTTCTCGATCTTGCGCGTTTCTTCCTTATTTCGCTCGTTTTCACCTACAATCACAACTTTCTAGCCGAAAGGGATTAAATGCACAAAGTATATCATTTTAGGGTCAAATATGAACATAAGCATATCAAAACCATATAAAAATGGATGCAAAAAGATGCAATTATGACCCTAATCAGTCATCTTTGTTATTGATTTAGTCACTTGGCCTAAATTTCCTACCATTGATATTATATCTATTTCTTGTCATTTTTGTGCCTATAGACCTTTCCTTTGGCTAATAATACTTGAAGTCATACCTCCTTCCTTTTTGTAATTCGTTTGTCCCTATGATTAGTAGAGTGAAAAGAAGGAAGGAAGGTGGTGAGATGATGAAGAATTAGTCACTTTGATCCAAAATTTCCCTTCCCTATCAAAGAGCCAACACTACAACCTTGTGAAAGTCCTCATTGATGTGTGAACAAATTGTCAGCAAAATGGTGGAGAATTTGAGACTTTTTCCAAGCCTATGGTAGTGGATGTATTTTGTGTGATGATTGAGTGCACCTCATACACTTGAGAGTTGAGCTATACACTTCCTAGTGTCGATCTTGACTCATTGATTTGATCATGTGTTAACTGATTTTTTTGTAGATGGTTGATTAGATGATATTGCATTTATAGACTTGCATGATATTAGGTGATGTGTTCATCTTTTGCTTGTGTACTAGATGCTCATTGATACAATTATTCCCCTTATCTTATAGCTTCGTTGCACGAGGTCGTGCAACAATCTACTTTGGGGGTGTGATTAGGATAATAATTGCATCATATTCGGTCTATTTTAGCATAATATTGAGTGGTTTATGTGTATTATTGACCCTAATATGCTATACATTGTGTTATTCACCCTTTTTGGCAAAAAAGTTATGTTTATAGGTGAAATCGGCCGAAGTCGAGGAAATCATGATTAGAAAGACGAGATGATGTCATCGAGCACTTGGAGAAACTTAAATAATCAAAAGGAAGACACTAGGAAGCTTGGACAAGCCATAGGATCGAGAACGAAAAAGTTGAAATTGGACGTCACGGGACAGACCTTGATCGAGCGCCAGCAGTACGTTGGTCGCGCGCCCGTAGAAGCCAGCTCGCACGATTCCTGTCTGTTAGCGCACAATGTGTTCACGTGACCACAAGAAGGACTCCGCGCGACCAAGACTGGTCGCGCGCCTCATGAAGGGTGATCGAGCGGTTGTTCGGTTTTTCAACAACTTAAGGGCAAAGTCGTCTTTTTGTGAGTTTAATGAAGGGCAAATGAGTCTAAGCGTTGTGGGCACTATATATACTTCAAGGATCGGATTTTAAAGGGACTTTTGTTCATTTCATTTCATTAGTAGAGGACGGAGGTAACCAATTGGGTTAGGAGTTAATTTTCAATCTTCTTTCTTTAATTACTTTTGATCAAACCATTAAATCTATAATCTGTTTTTTGTATTAGATCCTCCATTGAATTCTCTACATTGGTACGATAGCATCTAGCATTTTGAGTTCCGGATCAAGAGTTAGCCATAGAAGGTATTTTGAGTGTTTTTCAATTACTACACAATTGGTAAGATTCTTGTAATTTTCTTTCATATTAGTGTTAATCATGAATGTTCTTAGCTTAATTATTGTTTTGATTTGCCAATTAGCCATGGGCTAATTCTCTTGTTGCATTGGTGTGTGAATACTATGGTGTAGTTTAGTATCTTGTTAATCCTATGCATGAATGAGTGATCCTCTAATTTGATAATTAATTGAACTTTTGGTGTAATCACTTGAATGTTTTGAGCCTATGTGAGTTAGCAACACATGAGAATTGAGTTAATTCATTGAAGTTCTTAATTGAGATTTGTGCCCACCATGTGTTTGTATTAATGCTTTTATGTCAATGAGAATTATTTAGGAGCTAAGAACCTCTCAAATGGAGTATTAGGTGTTATAGAGAGATCTAAGTACTTGATAGAGTCCTTGAGCTTGATTAAGACATTAAGTGATCTTATGCATGCTAGGATTGATAAGCTGCTAGATGAAAAATAGTTGAAATACTCCAATGCACACATCCCCAACACTTGCTCACTTTGCAAAATATGGTAGTTAGCATTTACTTAATTTTCTTTTCAAGAGTAGATAGAATCCAAGTTATTTTCTTGTTTTCTTTAGCTATTACCTTAGTAAACAATCAATACTAGCTTAATATCGCATCGTTTCTCTGTGTTCGATATTATTACTTGGTCAACTTGCCTAAGCCACAACGTCCACTTACACTTGCGTGAAGCATACACGAAAGAGATAAACAATTATTTATTTACGTTTACAAAACAAAAATAACTTAGAATTGTCTCCAAAAATATATATTTGTCAAGTAATTTAATGTTTATTCTATTTACATGATTATATATTTTTGTTCCTTTAATTTTTTATATTTTAATTTATGTTTTCAATTAAGTTCATGTTTGTTTTCTCATACGTATTTTAAAAACATGCGTATTAATTTTTGAATTCTTGATTTTTATTAATTAAATATATGCACCGCTTTTTCTCTATATAATTTTTTTGTGTGTCTAATATTTATGTTCATTTTTTTTGTTTTTGTATTGGCATTAAAAATTTATACGGCAATTAACTTTGCACAATTTTGAGTTGTTCAATATGTATCACATGTTTTGATATTTGTCATATAAATTTGAGTTTTTTTAATTTTATTTTAGTCCTTCTAAAATTAACATAGAAGAACAATTATTAAAATGTGTTACCTTAAAAAATTAAAATTATAGGACTAAAATCCAAAAATTAAAATTAAAAGGACTAATATTAAAAAAATTCAATACTTATAGAATCATTATCAACCATATTATATCATCAAATATAGTTTTTCAATATTCTAATTTATTTATATATTTTCATCTTTTGTGACGTATTTTGGAATGTTAACCTCATTAAATAAAATATGGAATCTATATGTCAATATAATATTAAAGAGTCTTTATTTGATAATTTTGGTAAAATATATTTAGGTGGTGTAGATTTTTTTGTATCGTTTTTTTTTTTTTTGCACTTACAGTTTATGTATTTTTTCTATTTTATAAATAATTATAATTTTTATTTATCTTGGTGAGGTTTAGTATTATGTATATTTGTTGAATATAAAATATTCTAAAGTGATTGAATAAATCTGTCGTGTTATTAATTTAACTTATCCATTTTTATGAAATTTTTGAAAATTTTGAGAATTTGGCACCACATAATTCTTTATTAAGAGTTTTATTCTTTTTTAATTCTTTTTTGTTTATTAGAAAATTATTGTTTTTTTTTTAATTTTTGAGCTTTAATTTTATATTTCGAAATCGAGCAATAATTTATATGAAGTCTTCTTTAAAGAATGTTTCAATTGTCTTAAATTTTAAATTTGTTTGTAGAAGCAATATTTAACTAACAGTTAAATCATATGCTCTCTCCGTACCGTAGAAATTTGCACCCAACGTGATTACATATTTTTTTAAAGAAAATATATTTTAAAAATAAAGTAATGACATATAAGTAAATATGTGTGTAGTTTTATGATTGTGAACGTAAATCAATGTTTTCTTCTTTATTAGTGTGCAAGTTTGTGGGGACGTCCAAAGGGAAAAATTGTGCAAATCCCTGTGGGACGGAGGGAGTATTAAACTTTTGTCATACCTATTTTTAATTTTATTTTATAGAATATATACGAGTATATATATATATTTGTATTTAATGTGAGTGAGTTTCATTTTCTTTTTAATTATATTTAAATTTCTTTTGTTTGAATATATATCTTTGTGATTATATATACTCATAGATTTATGTCAAAGTATAATGTATGTGTTATTGATAAGGGAAAAGTACAATATGGTTCAACAAATTGACAAAAGTTACATATTGGTCCCGTGCAAAAAAAAAAAGCGCTTCCGTGCAAAAAAAACATACTACCGTGCAAATTTTTTGAACCAATTTGTAAATATAGTGATTTTTTTTAACCAATATGTAAGTGACCCTATTGTTAATTGTAGATATCAAGAACCATATATATAATAAATTTCACATATAAATTAATTTGTTATGAATTTAGTTGTATACATTAAAACACATTAACTAATATAAAATTTGTTATTATGTATAGATTATTTTATTTTTATACCTTTTAATATGTACAATGATTAGCCATTAGTAATATTTATTTTGTCTTTTGTAAATTGTTACACATCCAATAAATTTAATGTGTTGATATTATATATTTAAACTTATATTTAATATGTAATAATGTATAATAATGTATTGGTGTATTTTCTATTTTTATACATTATAATATTATGTATCAGATTGTGTTTTTAGTAAATAATTCATTTTAATTAGTGTACCTCTGTGATTTGTAATTAATTCACAAATATAACTTTTTAATATTTGTTTTTTTTTTTTTTTTATATGACATGATTTGGTCAAATGTTTTTTTTATAAAAGAATTTTGGTTATTCATTTAATCTTACAAAAAAAAAATTATTTTAATTTCATTCAGCTTGGAATGGTCTCCAGAAACATATATTTGTCAGGTAATTTAGTGTTCCTTTTTTTAATTTACATGTTTATATATTTTTTATCATTTCAATTTTTTATAGTTTGATTTATGTTTTAAATTATGTAAGTTCAAACCATTTTTTCTTTATATAATTTGTCGTGTTTCTAATATTTATGTTTATTTATACTTTTAGAATTAGGTGCTATTTTTTATTTTTGTATTGAGATTAAATATTTATACGTCGTATAACTTTGCACAATTTTGAGTTGTTCAGTATGTATTACATATATTGATATTTGTCCTATAAATTTGATTTTTTTTTTTTTTAGAACTTTTAAAATTTACATAGAAGTGCAATTATCAATATGTGTGATCCAAACAATTTTAAAAATTTTAAAACTTATAGGAATAATATCCTGAAATTAAAATTAAAAGGATTAATATTTAAAAAATTACTTTCTTCAACCATTAACAACAATATTATATCATCAAATATTATTTATATAATATTCTAATTTAATTGTAATTTTTTATTCTTTTGTAACGTATTTTGGAATGTTAACCTCAGTAAATAAAATATGAAATCTATATGTCAATATAATACTAAAGAGTCTTTATTTTGATAATGTTGATAAAAAAATATGTTGGTGGTGTAAAAAATATTTA
Source organism: Prunella vulgaris (assembly GCA_026898435.1). Classification (NCBI taxonomy): domain Eukaryota; kingdom Viridiplantae; phylum Streptophyta; class Magnoliopsida; order Lamiales; family Lamiaceae; genus Prunella; species Prunella vulgaris. Next base: position 2,268,895 of record JAPKLY010000011.1, read on the forward strand.
GGTGGTGATAATTTTGATAAATAATATTTTGAGGTTGTTCATGATTTCATAATGCATGGTCCTTGTGGTCCAATTATTACATACTCCCCATGCAGGTTTGAAGATGGTGAATATACAAAAAAATTTATCTTTAGGGATTCAGAGTCATTTAATTCGGTGTTAAACAAACCAAATGTAAAAACTAACATGTTTTTAGCTTGGTTTAAATTAAACTTTTGGTCTCATGTAGCTGTTGATTACACATATGTGGAAATTCCTCAGTTTTTTGCCTGGAAGAAGGATTCAAGGACTTGGGAACCTAGACAAAGATGTTTTACAATTGCACGTCTTTGATATGTGCCACCTGGTAGTGCAGAAGTGTATTAATTAAGGATTCTCTTAAATATTATTAACGGACCAAAGTGTTTTGACGATATAAAAAAAATTTCGAGGCATTTTGTATCATATACTTCGTGATATATGTTTTGCCAAGGGTTTGTTAGAAGATGATAAGAATTATGCTGATGGTTTTGAAGAAGCAAGTGAATGAGCTTCAACAACTTTAATGAGGTCTTTGATTGTCACTTTAACACATCCGAGTCTTTAAATAATCCTTGTGACATATGGAATATGTGTTGAGAGTGTATGTCAGATGATATTTTATACAAAAGAAGAAAAATACTCCGTTACCAAGTATTTTTTATATTGTATTTACTTTCTAATTGTTTTACTTTTTCAATTATATTATAATATAAATGAGTTTAGAATTAATTGAGAATAGATACATTTTATAACACACATTTTAAAAATGGTACAAAACTTTTTCCATATTTACAAACAATACAATTTCTTTCAAAATCATACATTTTTCTGTCAGTGGGGCCACAATATCACACACGTATCCATCACAACATCACACACTTTTTTCTGGCACACATCACGCGTGGAGAGAGAAAAAAGAGAGAAAGGGAAAAAGAGAGAGGGAGAGAAAGAAAGAGAGGGAAGGGGATGCGTCGGCGGTTACCTGAACCTTGTTTTCCATGGTGGGCGGCGCCATTGTGAGGGGCAAGGGGTGAGAGAGATCCATGGTCGTGAGATCTGTACAGAGAGAGAGGAAAGAGAGAGAGCGAGGGGGGGTCGTCGCAAAGTACATGAAGGCGGTGGTGGCCGCCGATCTTAAAGGTGGAATCGTGCTAGAGAGAGAAAGAGGAGGAGATGGCAGCATACTCTTCCACAGATTCCCCCGATCGATTCCATGGTTGCCGCCGCAGATCCACCACCGTCTATGATGAAGACGATCTCTTTCACCATGCCAGAGGTGAGGCAATCTCCAGATCCAAGGCGGGATAGACGGCGGAGGGGAAGGCGGATGGACCCACAAAGCATCTTTCTCAGGTAATTTTTTCTCTGTTCATGCGTATGTATTTCACACATCCATGGGCACGTGTTCGTGTGTGTTTGATTGTGAATGGATGTATTTTTTTCTATTTATTGTGAGTTTTTATTTATTGATTTATTTTTTAGATGGGGATGGTGGAATCCTAATTTTAATATGATTAATTATTTGTTGGATTTGCAGATGATACTTCTCACAATTCTTTTGGTGGTTCTGAGAATTTGTATAACTTAGATTTTTGGTGGCTTGGCTTGGCAAGACGACTAGAAGACTTTTCAAGTTCCTACATGCAGAGACTCGTGGAGCAAAGTTCATTGAACTAATGGAATGAACTGATTCTGCAAATTTATTAGATTATTATGCTTTTTCTTTTATACGATTATGCATTTTTTATTAGATGATTATGTAATTTTTATTAGACGATTATGAAATTATTTTTTTATATTATGCAGTTATTTTTTTATATTATGTAATTATTTTTTATATTATGCAATTTTTTATTATTTATGCAGTAAGTATTTTAGTTGTTTATGCAATAATTTTAATCGTTTATGCAATTTTTTTTACATATTATGCAATATTTAATATAGGTATTTATGCAGAAAAAAATTTGCATTATGCAAAAAATATTTCTTCTGTTATGCAAATTTAAAAAGTTTGACAAATAAAAGTTGAAAAGTAAATTTATTCAAAAAAGGAGAATAGAAAATCAATAAATTAAAAAAATAACAGTTAAAATTTTATTTCTAAATTCTCAGTGTGTTTGCCAAAATCATGATGATTTCCACACAAGTGAACGTGGTCGTTGTTGTCGTGGCAAGTTAATCAAGTTAAATATCGAACACAGGGAAAAGATGCGATATCAAGCAAGCATTGAATGTCTACAAAAGGCTAATAGCT